>JACYXH010000826.1:4752723-5027723 GCA_026745465.1 Lota lota
GAGAGAGAGAGAGAGAGAGATTGTTCTAGCAAGAGTCGTCTCATTCGGAGCAGTGTGGCGCTCTTTAAGATGCCTCATTAGCCCTTTTCCTCAAACTGCATATGAGAGCGGCTCCCTCCTTCTCCTTCCCCTCCTCCTCCACCACCTCCTCCCCCACCACCTCCTCCCCACCTCCCCCTCCTACTCCCCTTCCTCCTCCACCACCTCCTCCTTGTGGGTGGGGGCCCGCGATACACATGAATAAGAACAAGTGTGTGAACAGGAAACGATGTGCTGACAACACACACGCAAACCTTATTTGGTGCTGTGTTGGTGGTTCCTCAGTGATTCAGAGGCTGCGTGTGTTGGCGTGGCGGCTGCTGCTGCAGCTTTAATCTATCCGGGGGTTCGGCGTTTAATCTACCTCTGATTCTCAACGCGCATTATTTAGTACTGCGTTTCTCCCCCCCCCCCCCCCCCCCCCCCCCCCCCCCCCCCGCCACCCCCCACCCCCGGCCGACGTCTCCTCTTCAGACTCTTATTGGCTCTTATTGGCCTCTCGCTCAGATCCAATATGGCAGCATTGATTGTGTTGAAATGCAATCTGCGGCAAGGCAACGGGAGCGAGGCAAACAATCTAAATTTAAACCGAAGGCCTTTGGCCCTGAACTCTACAGTATACACCCCCCCCAGCCCTTCCCCTCAAACCACAACCCTACCCACGCTCCCACCAGTCCCCAAAGAGGAACAAATGTGGTTATCTGAGGAAAGGGGGAGAAGAAGAAGAAGAAGAATGATTTTCATGAGTTTGTTTTGCTGGTTGCGGGAGAAAAAATGCTTCTAGTGGCTGTCACTCCCGTGATCTTATTTGGGACCATTTGGGAAGCGCACAGGAAGTGCCCTTATCGGTGACCTCAAAGCTGAGACCCCACGGCCCCATGGGAGTCATGGGGTCTTGTGGTCGATGCCATGGACACGTCCAGGTTCAAACTGCGGTCTCCTCTGGCACTGGGATATCAGACTGACGCCGATTACAAAATGCCATATAGAGGGAAACAAAACAGTGCTCCATTTGCTAAGATATGCAATATATTTGCTAAGCCATGAGACTTAATTTATGCAAAATAAATCCTGTATTGCAACTTCTCCCACACATATTTCACACCCAGGTTAATACAATAATCCACACAGTGCTGGCGTCTCATCCTTGATTTTCTTCTCTTTTATCTATCTCCCATGACCCTCTGATCTTACATCCACTGTGACAAAGTGTTTCCTTTACTTTCCCATACTTCATGGTATTCCTGACACTCCATTAGCCAAACACTCTGACCTGAATTCCTGTGTGAATGCAGCAGTGAGGACGGGACTTTCCCCCGGTTTAGCGTCATGTGATTACCGACTCGCTCCCAACATGGAGTCCACTTCTGCATTTCATCTTCACACCACCCTGGAAATGAAGACGTCTTGTAAAAACGCACACCAGAGAGTCTTCATGTATCCCTACAGCTCATATTTATGTGTGTGTGTGTGTGTGTGTGTGTGTGTGTGTGGATGTGTGAGTGGATGTGTGTGTGAGAGAGAGAGAGAGAGAGAGAGAGAGAGAGAGAGAGAGAGAGAGAGAGAAGAGAGAGAGAGAGAGAGAGAGAGAGAGAGTGTGTGTGTGTGTGTGTGTGTTGGGTGGAAAACCACGAAATAGTAAGAGAGCGAGAACAAGAGCACACGCGCATGAGAGAGAGAGAGAGAGAGAGACATACACACACAGACATAGAGAGAGAAAAGTCATACAAATCACTTATGTAGTTACTTCTGGTTTCCTGTCCTGTTCGCCAAACCGATTCCCGTACCCATCAGCCACTCGGGGCCAGGAAATCCAAAATATTTAAACCTCCCAAAGAGGGTGTGTGTGTGTGTGTGTGTATTTGTGGATATAGAAGTCTGACGCATCTCAGAAAGCATATTAAAAGTTTCCTGCCTATTAGAAGGTAAGTGGCAGGATGGAGCAAGCCTGTACCTGATGAGAGGTCCTGATCGATCGGTGGGAGGTCTAAAACATTGATGTGAGAGACTGATATTTTTCCTGGGGCTCCGTCTCCAAGTCCTGACCTGTATCGATGTCTGACTGAACTCTTTACCTCTTGTGGTGACGGAGCTTCAGCAGGCGCTTTGAAGGGTGGCCACTTTGAACGCTAGGCTCCTCCTGGGCCAGGAAAAAGTGTCTTTGAGCAACCATTCCAATAGGCCAATATACTATATTACCACTGCTTTTATCGAAGGCTGGTAGACTGTGGACATTGGGGATCAAACCCAGAACGTTCAGCTGGGAGTCAAACTAGATGAGTATTATATAGTATTTTAGTATATGCATCTAGTAAGTATACCGATATAATATATACCTCAAAAACAGCTTAGACCAAAATCAACCAGGACAGTCCGGTACCAACAAGAACGAACAAGCTAAAAAACTAGAAAGTAAATAAATACATAAGCAAACAAGCAAGAAAATAAAGAACTATAATTACCCCCGAAGATTGCCTGTGCATCTCTGAGTGATTCCGATAATGGTTTGAATGTGAAATGGCGGCAGTAATTGTTGTCAGGGAAGTTAGACCTCGCCTGATTGGTCCTGATTACAGCCATTGTGGACGTTGGTGAGCTCGACTGTGAGCGGCAGAATGAAATTTTTTTCCTCTGTGGGCGTGGCGGGAAAAACACTGCTATTCAGAGCTTATTATCCTCCGCACTGGGTTTGCTAGGAAGCGCTAGAGAGTTGAGCCGTTTAGCCGGTAAATACGGTGAACAGATTTCTTTCTCTCTCTCTCTCGCTGCGGAGGAAATAGGCGCCAGGTAGCTGCAGCTACATTTAAATCTACAGGTGGAGGTAACGCAAGATGGTCCGCACCAGGTCTTACATTGGATGTGGTTTCTCACAGACCAGGATGTTATCAGAGGAACAAAAGGGTTCTCATAAAGAAGGTGGTGCTCATCTCATTCTGGTCTATTGTTTCCCTCCACAACAAAAGACAGATGACACACCAGCACATCAGGGCCTTAATTATGGAATAGATAAAATACTCTCTCCCCCCCTTTCACTTTGTTTGTGTGTCCACATACACACACAGACACACATGCAAATACACGGACATGCGTGTGCAAAAAACATAGACACACCTGCACACAACAGACAGACACACAAACACACACATGCAATCACATGCACACTCTTATATCTGCAATCTATCTCGTATTTCACCAAACCATCTGCTTCACTTTCCCCCCCACCCCCGTCTCCATTGTTTCCATGGATTCCGACCCTGTCTGCTTCACAGCCCACCTGTAGCTCGCTGGGGCCCCCATGTGACGGGGGACGGGACGGGGGGGGGGGGGGGGGGGGGGAGTAATTGACTTAATTACTTGAGAAGGGAAGCAGGTGATGGATTAGCGCTACGTTTGGGTTAGCGTGCAGTTCCCCCCTCCGGGGATCCTGGGTGGAGGAGCCCAGGTGGAGCGCTCATTTGTCTGGGAGCGACCATGCGTGTCCGCCCGCCAACGTCACGGCAAGCAGAGGTGGAAAAGCTTGCAGGCAGCCAGCGGCTTATTCTGGTCTTTAAGTGGGTGTGGGGAGCGTGGGGAGGGGATCTGTATGAGTAAGTGATTATTGTTTATTTATTTATTTATTGTAAATCGTCACAAGGGTTTAGATACAGCATAGGGGGGCAAGAAGATGACTGTGGGGCTAGGGTGTTTGACTCACAGCCCAAAGGTCCTAGGTTCGATCCCCTAATTCCAGCAGTCTAACTGTAGGCATCCTTCAGCTCATTCCTTGCATGTATCTCAAATTAACTGCCACTCGCTTTGGACGAAATCTGCGCAATGACTACATAGTACATAAATAAACTTTTAACACTTGCTTCCATTTCGCTGGGCTCTGGTAGCTTGTCGCAGTGTTAGCATGACTTCCTCCGTGAGGCATGAAACCATGTTGCGTCTTGTAGGATTATTTTTAGGCCCACCTGCTTGATTCCTTAAAAGCATGAAACAGACTGGCTAAAAGGTTTTTAAGGCTCAGCGTTTAAATGAGCAGCATGTTGCCACAGCGACAGGGGGTGTCAGAAATATGCAACAACCTACATCTGTCATCCGTTCTCAGAACCAGTCCTCAGCAATTGTATTCTCACTTATTGTTCTTTGAGTGAGCCTCAAAATATGTCTCATATGGTATTGATCTTTAGATATGTTTATGTGTATTAAATAGCTATCTAAAGTACATATTTCTATAGTTGTCAACCATGAACTTTGGTGAAGTTGTGGTTTACTCATAGTTACTTCTTCCTCAGATTTTTGGTTGTGGTTCTCTAAAACCACATCATGTCAACAGAGCTGGATTGTGGGGTGTAGTGATATTGTTAAAAAAGGACGGGCCCTGCATACAGTAAACGGGATAAGAAGGCCTTATCAGCCATCTGTTACCCTGAATACCATCCTGGGTAAAAGCTGCTGGGAAAAAAACACATCCCAACTCTATAAAAAGAGAATACCCAGTAAGGCTCACATAGTCAGTGGCAAGAAGACATTCTTCAAATGCTTCAGGTAACTTAGCCTGTTGGTGTGGGGCGTCTGTAGAGAAAGGCAACGTTTGAGTCCAGAAATTACAAAATGGAGCACAGGTCTAGTTGTTAGGGTGTTGGACACCCAGATGAAAGGCTCTGGATACGAACCCCAATGTCTACGTGTAGCCTTCCGTGAGCAAGAGGCCTAGCCACCTACCTGTTCCTGAATGATATGCATCTAAAAAATGTATCTACATTTCACTGTAGGTCACTTTGGACAAAGGTATCTGCTAAACGACTAAATAGTAAATAGTAGTGATAGTAGTGTCTGTTGGCCAACAAGTTCCACAGCCTTGTTCACTCACCACTCACCCCCCCCCCCCCCCCCCCCCCCCGCTTAAATACACCATACAACCTTCACTATGCGACCGGTCACACATGGGTCATGTGATCAAATTGCCTCGTTACCCCCATGGGGGCTGCTGGGCTGGTGAAGCAACTTCCAACGAAAAGGACATGGAGTGTACAGATATTTGAACAGCATCAGCCAGCCAACCCAGTGCCTTGACCTGCTGTGGCCCAAGGTCAAGCAGGGGGGGGGGGGGGGGGGGGGGGGGGGGGGGGGGGGGGGGGGGAGAGGCAGGGGGGTAATTAAAGTTGAGAGTGTGGGGTCCACGTGAGATCTTTCAATCACTGAGCTGGAGGAATGTCCACAGTCTGCGGGTACTGAGGATGTGTGTGCGTGCTGTGAGTGTGTGTGTGCGTGCAAATGTGCATATGGCAGGGGCTATCAATCAGCTTAGTGCATGTCTGACATTAAAGGTATGTGTATCTCCTTGCGTGTACGTATACATATCTACAAAGTTTAGTCATGTATACAACTCTCTACCATTCCTCCCTTACCCTCTTTGGTGTCTCTCGTCTAGCACACTCACACACACACACACACACACACACACACACACACACAAACACTCGAACATACTTAACCTTCTGCACAACGTGAGCTCACACCGACACAACAGCTTCTGTTACAGCTGCCATCAACCACTAAATTGTCCGCGAGCTAAACAACCTATATATTAATGCTTCTATATTAAAGCTCTCTCTTAGTTTAAAGGAGGAGGTAGGGGGCATTGCTAGCTTGAACAAAAAGTGACTTCTGTCTTCTCTGAATGAATTATGCAGCATAATCAACACCCCCCCCCCAAAAAACATGGCTAACAGCAGATTGCCTCTGAAACGCTGCGTGCTTGTCAAGCAGTTTAATCATCACTCACACAATCACATTTTGTAACATTTCAATCCCAACCTCGTCCTTTGCAATGCAAATTCAGGGGAGCCCATGCCCCCAAACTCATCTCCTACCTCATCCCTCTCCCACCCTTTCCCTCCCCCCTGTTCGATGATACAAATCGCAGTGGAAGGTTTTTTTCCCAATGGGTTTCTGACAGGTGGCTAATACCACGGTGCGCTGTGAGGGACAAACAGCGCCAAGCCAGTAGTAGCGCTGGTGGTGCTGGTGGAGTTGGTGGAGTTGGTGGAGTTGGTGCTGTTGGAGATGGTGGTGGTGGGGGGACGACAGGAAATGGATTGGATGCAGGGAGAATGCGTTGCTGTGGGCTTTGATCAACAACCCGTGTCGGTCTCCCTCTCAAGGGGACTGTCGCCTAGGCAACCAACGGCCGCTGCCAGCGGTGACGGCGGCGTGGTGTACGGACAATGGCAGAGATGATGGTAGAGAGACATTTTAATTCGTGACAGAGAGGGAGGGCGAGGGACACCGAGAGGGAGGAAGAGAGAGAATGTTAGAGATAGCAGAGAGGGAGGGAGAGAGAGTGGGAGAGAGAAAGAGAGAGAGAGATGGAGCGCTAGTGGGAGAGAGAGGGAATGGGAGTAGAAGAGAGAAAAGGGAGAGTGAAAGAGAGGGATAGACATAAACAGTATATAAGAAAGAAAGAGTGAGAGAGAGAGAGAGCGAAAGAGAGTTATAGAAAGAGAAAAAGATACCAGAGAGGAACTGTCAGGCCGATTCTGATCGCAGAGAGAAAGAAAGAGAGTGAGGGAAAGAGAGGGGGGGGGGAATGAAACAGTAATAGAGAGAGGACATTTTCTTCCTATTTATAAAGCTTTTACGGAGAAAAGCTTACAGGTGGCTTTCCTGGAGACAGCCATTGCTTTTCATTAAGACATGTGGGCTGCTGTGCTCATTTAGAGAACAGTGCTGGATGTACTTGTTGTTCAGCAGGCTTCCGGCCTGCAGGCTGAGATATGCATATGTATTTACACATTAACACAGACGCATTTAGACACCATAGTTATTCACGAAGAAGAGCAAAACAGGCAGCAAGTACACATACCTGGCATGGTATAATATTTGTATAACTGCCTAATTCCTCTCTCTCTCTCTCTCTCTCTCTCTCTCTCTCTCTCTCTCTCTCTCTCTCTCTCTCTCTCTCTCTCTCTCTCTCTCTCTCTCTCTCTCTCTCTCTCTCTCTCTCTCTCTCTCTCTCTCTCTCTCTCTCTCTCTCTCTCTCTCTCTCTCTCTCTCTCTCTCTCCATTCGGGTTGGGAACCCCTGATCTATCCTTCATCTATCCTTCATCCATCCATCTGGCCAACAAGCATGGCTCAACAATATTACGGACCTGTTGTGGATCGAACAGATATTGAGTGAATTCAGTGTGATCCAAATCTGTACCTATATGTTGACGTTTGCCCCCCCGCGGAGCACTCCACGTAGGCCATGTGACCACGGCAGACAGGAAGGTCGATATGTTCTGGTCCTCCATCATCAGGTGTGATGTTCCCTGCGCCTGCCGCATGCTTCCAACGCCTTCTGTCACGCTGGTACATGACGCGCGAACAGGAAGTGTGATGTTCTGTGTTTGTGTGTGTGTGTGTGTGTGTGTGTGTTGGAGATGGAAATGAGCCATCAGTGTGTCGGTCTGTGTGTTTCGTGTTGGTGTGAGGCTGTGCATGATTGAGTTTGAGGTAGTGTTTGTTATTTGGCATAACATTGTTTTTCAAGGTGGCTTGCAGGGAATTCAAATGAGCAGACAGGTGTTAAGGCATGATGTTAAAGGATAGTACATTAAGGACTATCCAGTACTAACAATAAGTGAGTGAGTAAGTTAATAAGGTAGTGAGTCGGACTGATTGACTGACCTGGGATGTGATTGTGTCGCATGCCAGCAATACTAATTAAATTACTAAGTGAGTAGATGTTTGTTGTTAATGGGTGTGTGCGTGCGTGTGTGCGTGAGCATACCGTCTCCTGGCAAGTCATTATGGGTAATTAAGACACGGGGCTGTGGCCTTGAGGCCACCGGCCCTGAGAGAGAGAGACCTGACTACTAATGAGAAAGAGAGAAAGAGAGAGAGAGAGAGAGAAATAGAAAGAGAAAGAGAGAAAGAGACAGAGAGACAGAGAAAGAGAGACAGCGAGAGAGACAGAGAGAGCAGACTCAGGTAAACAGGGAGCTATAATGAGTTATGATCAGTGGGTATCTTGCTCGAACGACCACAGCAGTCGCGATACTGCCTCAAACAAAACATAGGAGGAGGTGGAAAACTTTGAGAACAACTTGTTCTTTCTGTTTGTTGTAATGGCATAACGTAAACAGCATAAAGAATGACAGCCAATTTCTTTACAGATTTGTTCCCCCCTTAATAGCAAGTCATACTCCCTAGCAACAGAGGACCAATCAGCAGGCAGGCGACACAGAGATGAGAAGGGGTAATTAAATAAAACAATGGTGAGGATGGAGGACAGAAGACAGATGGTCACAGAGGAGAGAAAACAACCCAAGGCTGATGGGAGGAGAAAGAGAGTGAGAGGAGGAGAAAGCGAGGGATTGGGAGAGAGAGAGAGACAGAAAGAGAGAGAGAGAGAGAGAGAGAATCCAGACATATAGGTCAACAGGTGGAGGAACAGGCACGGCCGAGGGACAGACAAAAAGAGAGATGCACCATGACAGACAGACAGACACACCAATGGCCCTATTCTATTGGCACTTTTTGCCGCGCCAAGTCAAACTGATTTGCGTTTCCATTACCAGTTTGAACGCGCCAAGTTGTACCGAGACGTGCCCTCTCCGCAGTAGAGCCAGTCCGCGCCATACCGCCTCTGAGCGGGCTGTCTGGTGCGAGAAAGTTGTATCTCAAATTGTAGGAATATAGATATATAACACTAAATACAATAACTGTGCGGTCTTGTGTCTGAGACGCATCGCCATGCATGCAGAGTAGAGCTCGAATTGCAGAGCTCGAATCGCAGAGCTCAACAGCTCGATTCATTATTATTCATTTGTTATTATAACTATATAATTAAAAAGGTTAATGAAGGTTTAGAAAGTGATATTAGTTTGACGATAGTTTGACAACATTTCACACTTGTGAATGCTGATATAGATATTCAACGCTTTTATCCAAATATCAAGGAGAGTGTGTGCCAATCTTTGAAATATGTGAGAAACGTTGTCCAATGTGTAAGCGCTTCATCAGTTAAAGACCCACCTTCAAGCGGGTTGCCCTGTTGTAATGAGATGTAAATCCCAATCGCGCTAGGCTGATGGTAAACCGAGTCGAGCTAAGCAAGCAAATGGTGTATGAAAAGGGCCAAAAGATAGACAGACAAACACACCACGGGAGACAAACAAACCAAGACGGACAGACAAACAGGTAGGGACAGAGACACCAAGACAGAAAGACAGTAATTTACACATCCACACAGAAAGACAGATGGACAGACAGACAGAGACACCAAGACAGAGAGACAAGCATAATGCACATCAAGAAACAGTAACAGAAGCCCACAACAGAAGCGGTCCTTTGCTAGTTCTTTGGCTGGTTCTGCTGCTCTTAGCACAAGAGGGTGTGATAAGGAGAAAGGAATGACACAGAGAGAGATGGAGAGAATAAGATGGAAGGATCAACTGAATGAGGTGTGCCTGTGCAGCCTTCCTGTGGAGAGATGCAGTGGTGAGAGGCAGTTTAATGGGACTGAAAGAGAGAGAGAGAGAGAGAGAGAGAGAGAGAGAGAGAGAGAGAGAGAGAGAAAACGAGAGAGACGAAAGGAAAAAATAAAATAAAAGCTGGGTGTGAAGGAGGACAGAGGGAGGTGCTAGCATTTCCATTCTCCTACTCTACCACCTCTTCTCTTCCAACTCCCCTCCTGCCGCTTCCCCCCTCTCCTCTCCTCCCCTCTCCATCTCCCCTTCTCTTGCTCTCTCTCTCCTGCTCCTCTTCTTTCTCCTCTCATCTTCTCCCCCCTCCCACCCCCACCCTCTCGAGGGCTAATGACACAGAGATGTCTGCAGAGAAGGCGCGGGGGCCCCAACAGGGGGTCCCTGACTAGCATAGGCCGACCCCTGGGGGCCCCGTGCCTCTCTAATTGGAGCCTGAATAAAGATATGAACTACTATGAATGACTTCACGTAGAGAAATAGCAGAGCATGGCCGTCTGCTCGAGGAAAATGCCAATCTCTGCAAGGCCCCTATTTCAGCCCTGATGATATTAATGGCTTTAAAAGCACTCCATGTTTCAAGATGTGACGTGAAATGGCTTTCGGATTGGATCGTTACTGCCGTAATGGGATGCGTTCCTGGATAAAAGTGCAGTGGTTAGGATGAAATTATATAGGACTGTGATTTCTTCCTTGAGAGTTAGATTGGATTGTGCTAAAGTGAGGGAGTATGCTAACCAGTGGTGTGTTAGGGTGGCTTAAGCTGAGAGAGTGAGGAAACGTAGGCATAGCATTTAGCATTGAGTCAATTCAGCAGGCGGTTTCATCCAAAGTGACTTATTCTGGGTACACAATACAGGATAATTAGACAGATTTTGTGCCCGATTTCCCCCTTCTGACTCTGGTCAGCAAAGCCACGATTTGTTGATGGTTCTACTGGTTTTTTCACCAGATATCCTGTGGTGTGGGGTATGTTAAGAGTAGTTTTTGCCGATTGGGGCCTCACTGATTCTAAAAAGGAAATTAGAGGAAGGTACATTGATTCGATTCGATTCGATTAGATTAGAGTTGATTTTATTACATTTTAACATACAAGTACACAAGAGTAAAATTATTAGGCTTGGTTCCTCAACAGTAATATAATTTATTAGGTTTCAACTTTTTTGAATGAAGGAACGATATACATGGAAATATACAGTGTCCTTGGGTACCTTGAAATGCAAATCCAATACATTATTATTATTAAATGGACTGCCTATCATTATTATTATAAATTAACCAGCAGGGTGAAAAAAGTAATTTGTATTTCAAGTCTGTGTTTAATGGGAAGCTGTAGGCAGGAAACACCCTGTGATTTACACCTGCAGAGAACAGTCTCAGCGGGTGACTAACGCAGGGACTAAGAGGACACACTAATGAGCTTAATGAACACATCTCAGTCCCGGTCGTCCTGTCTTCTAACCAATCACACACTCCCTATGCTGGGTAGTCATTATTAATTAGCCAATCACACACTCCCAATCCTGGTCATTTAATTATACTCTAACCAATCAGGTTCCCCCAATCCTATGTATTTATTATTCTCCAGCCATTCTCCATCCCATTCAGCCAATCTCTTATAATTTTTCTTCTCCTCTATGCAATCATGCTCGTTGTTATCTTTAACCAATCAAGTTCACTCTTTTGTTTGAGATTTGTTTGAGAATTGAAAAAAATAAACAATAGACAATCAATTTACGTAGGTTGTCCAACACATTTTCCAGACCAACTCAGCATGAATACAATGCAAGTATCAATGAGAGAGAGAGTAAGGGTTTAGCATAAATCCCATGAATCTCAGCTACCTCCGAAGAAGCTAATGCAAGCTAGGCTGAATTTAAGATAGGTTGCTAATTAATGTTAGGCTATTTTCTCTCTGTCTCTGTAGTCCAATGCAAATGGATTTATCAGTCACTGCAGTGTGTGTGTTTGTGTGTGTGTGTGTGTGTGTGTGTGTGTGTGTGTGTGTGTGTGTGTGTGTGTGTCCTGAGCCCCTGCACTCCAATCTCTTGGTTTATTAATTTGTAATATGGGCTATTCTTAATTTTTTTAATGCTTTGACATGCGTCTGTGACAGGCTCTGACGTGCACTCACAGAATGAGAGCAGAACTAAAGACTCTCAACTACCACTTCTTATATAACTCAGTGTGTGTGTGTGTGTGTGTGTGTGTGTATGTGTGTGTGTGTGTCATGGTGTTTAAGCGTGTGTGTGTGCGTGTGTGTGGTGTGTGTGTGAGACAGCGAGGTACGTCTTTATCTGTGCTGGTCAAAGGGAACCTTGCTTTTGTTCTGTGATTTTAAACACTCCTTGTCATTCATACCAGTCACAGTTAGATTGATACCTTCCTCAAGGACACTTCAACAATAGGAGGGACATTCCAAGCAACATAGTTTTTGGTCAAGTAGTACCAAGATGGCGGCTAGGAATGTGCATTTGGAACTTCGGATCACATGATTGAAACGCTCCTATAGGGAGGTTAAACTAACCACGTCCATAGAAGGTTAAACAGAGAGGTAAATCTGTTCGATAGGGTCTGTTTGAGGCCTGTTTATTTATTCACCATTTAAGTCCTCTTATGATGGGCAAACAGAGAGATAAGAGACGACTGGGTTTAGAGAGCCGTGCACAAGCCTTTGGAAGATTAACGTGCATTCTCTGCATAAAGGGTAGCGACGCGCTGCTCTATTTTGGCACATACACACACACCAATGGAAACTCCAATGTGCACACATGCACACACACACAAACACACAGATGCATGCATTCACACACACACGCCACCGCACATCCACGCACACACACACACACACACACATACATTCACAAACACACACACACACACACACACACACACTCACATAAACACACGGACGCATGCACACTTACACTTACACACACACACACACACAAACAAGTATGCAGACACCGTTTGCTCAAACATAGGCACAAAATGCAAATTCCTTTCTCTACATCTGGCAAATTCTGAAAAATCACTTCCTTGTTTGTACTTTTGTTCAAATTTTGGAACCCCCTGGTTATCTGCAATGTGTTTCTCATCTGGAGAAACAATTTACCCAATTTACCTACTAGCTTTTGTTTGGTTTGCTAAGCTCCCTTGAGGTCACGGCTATCAGAAATGTTCATCTAATCTCTTCCACAACATCTATCTAGCTATCTAGATTCTCTGTAGATACACTGCCCAAATAAAATAATTTCCCGGCCCTGTACTAATAAGAACTATGGATCATATATGATTTAACTATGCACTCTGTGGCTGTGTCTGGTGATCGTTCTACAGCCTTTAGAGCTAAGCTAACGATAGCTAACATCTTTCTTCATTCAAACAACATTTTACCAACATTTTGTGTTCTCTGGCTTATTGGAAGATTTTCCTGAGAACAAATTTGCCAATGAGGAGGGTTTTTTTAGTTCTCGAAATTTGTATGTCTGGTTTGTGCAAGTTTGGGTTCAGCTCGGGTGAGAAATAGGTTATGCTAACTGGCTGCCGATCTGTCTCTTAACCCATCTACCAGTGTGATCGACTGCCAACACCTGCATCAACAAGGCCTGTTAACACTCATCACCACAAGGCCTGACTTAGGGACCTTCATTTTGAGTGTTTCTCGCTCACTGACAAATTTTGCACTAATCCTGGCACACAAAGTGATTTATTTCTCCTGGGTACCGCAATATGAGAGTCAAGTAAACAACCCTGCGAGAAGATGAAAATAAAACCCATGGCTGGGGCTGGGTATGTTTATCTCTGGGGACGTCTAGATGAATAAAACAGAGGTGCAAGGAGAACTAAATGTGTGTGTTTAAGAGCCTCTGGTTGGGATTATTAGCCACACACACAGTGATTAGAGCCAAGTTAAGCAGCTGCCAATGGCGGCTCTCACACTACCTAATAACCACCCCTTATTTACTTATTCTACTTGGAGCGTGCAAAGATGGTTCCGTATTGCTCATGATGATAAAACGCTGATTATAATCACCATGTCATTTGAGCTTTGAGAAGAAGATACCGCACCGTTGGGGAGGGTGGGGAAGGACATGGATTGGGGGGGTGGAGGGTCTGTATGCTGCCCAAATGGAAGCAAAAATGAGGAATTAAAATGGGGTTCTCCAATGACTGTGGTGGAGAAATTACAAGAAGGAAGGAAAGAGAAGGGGGAGAGAGAGATGGATGGATGGAGAGACAGGAGGGATAAAATGACCCAATAAGTGTCACTGGTTTGAAAAAAGAAATGCGAAAGCGGCCTATATCTTTGTGTTAATTCCTCCACGCCTGTTAGGCGATGAAACTTCGCCACCGTGGCACGCTGGAGCGCCACAGAGGGATCCAACGGGTATTTTTAGACTGACGCCCGCCCACCCTGAGGGGACAGCAGAATGGATATTCTTCTCTACCCCTTGTTCTGCCCCTTCTTCAGCAGAGTTTCATCATGAACGTCTGGACGTGGGCCCAGGAGGAAGACAACGACGGTGACGAATCAGCTTGCAGCTCGCTCGCCACATCACAGCACTGCTTCCTGATTGACCCTTGTAGGCTTGTTCTAGAAACCCCACCCATTTCCTGTATCCCTGGCAGTGTGTGTGTGTGTGTGTGTGTGTGTGTGTGTGTGTGTGTTGCCAGGAGCTGAGGGACACTTCCATTGTGTTAATGCCTCACAAAATGTTGGAACAATGGGCTGTTGATGCAATGAGCACGCGATCACACCAGAGTGGCATTCGCCAGCCAAAGGCACTGCCAGGTGGTCCCACCAGGTGGTTGGTCAGCTGAACGTGACAAACACCTTCAACCATAAAGATAGATTGCAGTTTATCGTCGGCAGGTTATAGTGGACGGCGACAAGAAAATGGTATGATATGCTGCTAGTTTTTTTAATGGTTGGACATTGTTGCGAGATTGCGGTGGGTCACAAAAACAATGTTGAGAAATAAGGCAAAACAGAGGAAATCCAAAGAAAAAGCCATGGCGTTACAGTGCATATTATGGGTTGACCTAATTCTCTACAGCGTTATTTACCACAAAGACAGCTATCTGTAAAGTTTCCGATGAACTCCTCTTCAAACGTTGCTTTCATTACGCATTCTAAGACGTGAACGTTTCTGATGTTTGCTGCCATTGCCTCCAATTAGCCACGGTGGTGTGTTGCTCATCTTGTGACAGCATGGACAAAACCAGACCTCCTCCATCTCCCCTTCCTAACTTACTCTCTCTTCTCTCTCTCATCTTTCTCACTCACACCTTCTCTCTCTCTTCCTCTTTCCTCCTCTCTCCTCCCCCTCTCATCAGCCACTGTCCACTTCTGTAGCCCATCGCTATTCTCTTTTCTTTTTGTCTCTATCCTGTTTATTGCTTCCTTTTACCCCTCCTTCTCTCTCGCTATGTCTCTCAATCCTTCCTCCACTCTATCTTCTCTTCCTCCTACCTCCCTTCTGTCACTGTTGCACCTTCTCTCTTCTCCTCCTCCCCTCTTTCTCGCTCTCCTCCTCTCCCCCTCTCTTACTTCTCCCCTCTCTCTCCCCTCCCCATCTGTCTCTCTCTGACTTTGTCCCTCTCTCTCTCCTCTCCTCTCCTCTCCTCCCTCCATCTCTCCCCTCTCTCTGTCTATCTGTCCAGTGTCTGGGTCTTGGCACTTGGCCAGGCAGGTCCAGCTGTTTGGCGTGCTGTAAATGTCACCTGACAGAAGAAAGGGCTGCTGGGAGACAGCGGCCCTGAGGCTGGCCAGAGGGCGGCAGAGAAAGCGAGAGAGAGAGAGAGAGAGAGAGAGAGAGAGAGAGAGAGAGAGAGAGAGAACGAATTAACCAAGAGAATGGAGCAGGAGAGAAAGGAGGAAGAAGAGAGAGAGACTATATAATTACAAATAGAGCGAGGTTTCTCGTTCTCTATTTCAATGTGTGACTCTCTTATGTTGAACTTCTCTCACCTTCTCCAGCCTCAGTCAAACACCTCTCCTTTCTCTTCCCATATCATTCATACCGTTACTTTTTGTTCCCTTCTGTCTGTCTCCGCTTTTCATCTCTCTCTCCCTCTCTTTCTCTCCATCAGTCTCCCTGCCTCTTTCTCCCTTTCTAGCCCTCTCTCTTTATTTCCCTCTCTTTATGTCTCTCACACCCCTCCCTCTCCATCTGTCTCTCTCTATCTCTTGCTAGCTCTCTCTCTCATTATATCCCTCTCTCTCTCTCTCATTAGTGTAGGTTCTGATTGGCTGACAGAAGCTGTGTAGACGGTTGTTACACAGCTGGCTGCACCCTGAACACTGGGGAGGTGGGAGGTGGGGGCGAACGAGTGGAAGAGCGAGACAGAGAGGCAACTTGGACAGAGTGAGAGATGGAGGGAGAGAGGGTGAGAGAGAGAGCGAGGGAGAGTGAGCGAGAGAGCAAGAGAGCGAGAGAGGCTCATTAAGGTCAGGCCCCATCCGCTGGTGGTGGGAACCTGCGGTGTGTGTGTCGGTGTCATGGTGACACTGTGATGCGTTCTGAGACTCAGCAAATCAGCACTGATTGGATTTTCAACCAGTCTCATTAACTCCCAGATTGGGGTGAGGGGGGAGGAAGGAGGGTGAGGGGGGAGGAAGGTGGCGGGGGGGGGGGGGGGGGGGGGGGGGAGTGTGATGCTAATTGCCAAAACAAACGAGAAACAGTTCTAGAATCAATTGATGATGTCTGCATTGGCAGCATGTGGACCATTTCTCAGCACTTTTGTTTATAAAATACCGCAAATTATCGCTTTTATCCACATCATGACTTTGCAAAACTTTTTCCTTATTCAGCATTTGTTAAGTCGTTGTCGCATACTGCACATTTGCAAAGTCTCTGTCCTGTTTTCTGCCTCAACATCTCTCCCCATCCCTCTCTTTCTCACCCCCCCTTCATCTTGGGTTTAATATCTAGTCCTTTAAATCATAATCTTTCATCCCTTTTTTATTCATGCATTTTCTTGTCATCCCAACAATGACAATGCGTACATGTATATTTTTAAAGGGTTAAATAGCTCCCACACCTCCTCATCTCCCCCACCATCTCACTCTCTCGCCTCTCCCTAGCTCTCTTTATCCCCTCTCTCTCCCCCCACCTCTCTTTGCGCTTTCTCTAATGGAATTGCTGTTTGTGTTGAGGATGATGTGTAACAAATCAAGTAGGTTTTTTAAATCTAAAACTCCCCTTCTCTCTGCCCCCGCCCAGACGGGACGTCCACCCTGCGTCTGTCCTCGGTACGGGAGCTTCCGAGTCAGCTCCATGACCTGTACCAGCAGGGCTTCGTCCTGGCCGCTGTGCACCCCTTCATCCACCCCTGTGGCCCGGAGTCCAACAGCCCCCAGCACCAGCTGTACCGCGCCATTCTGGTCCGCCTCAATGATGGGTACGACTCCATGCTACGCGAGCCAAAGCTATGCGACCCCACGCTATGCTAGCCCAGATGCTATGCTAGCCCATGCTACGCTAGTCCACGCTACACTAGCCCACGTTACGCGAGCCTAAGCTATGCTAGCCCATGCTATGCTAGCCAGTGCTATGCTAGCCATTGCTACTCAAGCCCATGCTATGCTAGTCTTTAAGCTTTAGCTTAGCCACAACGGTACAGCCCTCAGTGACGATTGATTAACAATGGAATTTTGGAAAATGCAGGCAACAACTCTAATAAACATGCATAGTGTGCATGAAGACACACACACACATAAACATGCACACAGACTCACACACGCTCAGAAACACAAGCAAACAGACACATGCATACACACACAAAAACACACATGTATTGTGTGAAGTATCTTGTGGGTGCCAACTTTTGACAAGGTTGTTGCCCATGTAAATGTTTACAAAGCAGGGAAGGAAAGTGAAAAGACTTGTTTGTCCAATCAAATTGTTGATCATGCAGTAAACAACGTGCTCATATGCAATATAGTCGTAACCTGAATTAACCGGGTGACGTAAATGTATAATGTATATAAGTTAATTGACAGATCAATTAACTTAAGGTACTCAAGATAAACAAATGGCTTTCAGTATTTTTCTCACTCGCCTAATGGCGCCGCTGTAAGGAATATGTATTCCAACCCCCGGCACTTCACGGCACACCGGTCGGGAGCCGCAGCACGTCAGTATCTGCAGTGCTGCGGGAGGGGGCCGCTGCCTGGGGCTTTTGGAGTCTGGTTTTTCTGCTGTCACACGAAGCAGCTGCAGCCGGACGTGAGTGGGCACCCAACGACCTCATCTCCGGTCCTGGGCCACCGCAGCCCCCCCTACGTGAGCCCCCCTGCCCCCCTCCCAGGCCTGTGTCCTGGGAAAGGAGGGGGTGGTGGGCATGCCCTCACATCTGGGCAGGGGGCCAGGGCTTTGGCCGGAGGCAGCAGGAGCACTGGGGGTTAATGAGGAAGCTGGTCCATGTGCGTGTGCGTGTTTGTAATTGTGTTTGTGTGTGTGATTAGTGTATGTGTGATTAGGTCTTTCATTTTTTGTGTGTCTGCATGTTTTTGTGGCCCTGTGTTAATGTGTGTGTGTGTGTGTGTGTGTGTGTGTGTGTGTGTGTGTGTGTGTGTGTGTGTGTGTGTGTGTGTGTGTGAGATTCGGTCTGTTTCATTCTTAGTGTGTCTGTGCACTTTTTTGCCAGTCAGTTTGTGTATTTGAGTGTGTGTGTGTGTGTGTGTGTGTGTGTGTGTGTGTGTGTGTGTGTGTGTGCATGTTTGCCTGCATGTATGCATATGTATTTGGTCAGAGTGTGTGTGTGTGTGTGTGTGTGTGTGTGTGTGTGTGTGTGTGTGTGTGTGTGTGTGTGTGTGTGTGTGTGTGTGTGTGTGGAGAGTCAGTGTAGGTAATGCTTGTATAGTCCACCAGAACACGTCTTTACTCCCAGTGGGAAGCATTCAAAATGTCCAGCCACGTTATCCTCCCATACAAGTTGAGTGGTCTGATTGGGCGCTGCATCCTCTACCCTGATTAGCAGTCGTAGCATCCCAGCATCAGGACCAGACTGAGTGGACTAGCTCCGCTCAGAGACCAGCAGATGAGGTTCAGAAGGTGGGGACCCAGTCATCAACTCCTCTCCCCCCTGTCTCCCACCAGCTGGTCTCTCTGAGGAAAGGCAGCCTGGTCACTGTTAACCCCACCAGGGAGGGGGCTTTAGCATCAGTGGTATTGTGAGTAGCATTTGAAACTCATTAGCAGCTAAATAACAGGTATCCAGGAATTATGAAACGAAAGGCCAATGTTTGAAAAGTATGTTTGTCTGTTTCTATGTAGCAATATACAAAAAATACCTCACATGCATTTGTTTGAGTGTTTAGTGTGTGTGTGTGTGTGTGTGTGTGTGTGTGTGTGTGTGTGTGTGTGTGTGTGTGCGTTTTTGTGTGTGTGTGCCACATATAGCCCATTTCCAGGCACATACATTATTGATTACTTAGAAATAAATATAAATCACTATGAGAGTCTATGGGAATAATCAATAGTGATTAGATTAGATTTAGGAGACAATGTTCACTGTCCTGACAGGTATTTACCCTGCAGAGTTGCGGCTGCTTCAGTGACTATTTTGAACTGGCACTGGCGTGAACGAGAGCGAGAGAGAGTAGGAGAGAGAGAGAGAGAGAGAGAGAGAGAGAGAGAGAGAGAGAGAGAGATTGAGAGAGACAGGATGAGAGAGAGATCAAGCATGAGTGATAGCGTAAGAGGAAGAGATAAAGAGAGACAAAGAGAGCGAGAGAGAAAGATGGAGAGAGAGTGAGTAAGCAGAGAGAGAGAGAAATAGAGGGGGAGAGAGAGACAGAGAGAGAGAGAAAGAGAGATTGTGCTTGAGAGCAACATGACAGCACATCCAACAAGAGAGCAGTGCCTGAAGGGCTGTTCGTTTGTTTACTAACTGTAACTAAATAAATAATCACATAAACCTACAATAAAATACACACTAGAGAAGAGGTCAAACACTGACAGAACTAAAAATAATACATCATAAATAAAGCTGTTACACTTAAAAGCCGAGGGAGAAAAAAAATTAAAACTGAGAGATCCGGGGCCTGAAGGATTGGATTGCAGCCCAGACTGACCGAAGGGTGTGTGTGTGTGTGTGTGTGTGTGTGTGTGTGTGTGTGTGTGTGTGTGTGTGTGTGTGTGTGTAACACCTCTGGGTAACACCTCTCAAGATGCAGTGCTAAAAATTGCCTTCACCAGTTGACAAAACAACAGATAAACCATTCCTGTGTTGTCTGTGGTTATCTCCGGTACGTTACAGTGACCTGGGCTGCCACAGTGAGCAGGTACCACCCCCCCCCACTCAACCCATTCCTGTCTCTAAGGAAGCCCAGACGATAGAGGTATCGATTTTAGTTTTATTTTCTGAAACTGTTTCAGCTGAACCTTCAGACACACGCATGGCAGTCACGCTTTGCTAAGCACACAGACCCACTATGCACACACACACACACACACACACACACACACACACGTCTTTGTTGGGGAGAAGGAGAGGGGGTCAAGGGATAGAAGGATCAGAAAGTTTAGGAAAATGATGGGAAAACTAGGGTTCGAAAGGAAAGAAGGAGAGAGAGAGAGGTAAAGAAGACTAAGGCTAAGACTAAAATGAAAAGAGAAAGTCGAGATACAAATGAAAATAGAGCGACAGAGAGAAAATAGAAAGAGTGAGAGAGACAGAGGCGCCTGTCGTCTCTTTGACAGCCCCAGCCCGAGCGATGCCCCGCCTTTATCTCCCTCGTCTGTCACCATGGCAATGGCATCTCGCATCAGGACCAGCCCAGGGGAATATCCACCCCCAGTGGAAAGACGAACGAGAGACGCAGAGGGAGACATAAGGAGGGACAGAGATACATCAAACCCAATGCTCCTCCTGTCTGTTGGAGAAGGAACCAGGAAAGAAGTAGAAGGTTGTGGAGGTACTGGGGATGGCGGTGGACAGATGGTGGAGATGGCAACGGTGGAGGTAGTGGGAGTGGTGAAGGTAGCAGCAGAGGTGCAGGTGATGGTGGGAGATGTGTGGAGGGGGGTGAAAGTGGAGGGTATCATGGGGTGGAATTAGTGGTAGCAGTCAGAGGTAGTGTTGATGGTATAGGAGGTTGCTGTCCCAGAGCGCATCGGGAGAATCATGTCCCTCACCCCTGTCAGGTGTTGATGTGACAGTACAGAGGGATCACACACACAGAGACAGAGACAGAGAGAGAGAGAGACAGAGAGAGAGAGAGAGAGAGAGAGAGAGAGAGAGAGAGGGAGAGAGGTCCTCCCATCACTCTGATGGGAGGACCGGGCCAGCCTCTCGCACACTAGGCGGGGTGTTTAACATGCACACGGCGCCTCTCACTACACGGTCCACAGACTGCACCGCATGCCACAGTTCAAAGGAGTCTGAACCGAGGCTAATGCTAACGGCAATACAAATGGCCTCGCTACGCTACTGTAACCCACTGCAATAGGAGTCACGTAGAGATGAGAGTCACAGTGTAAATGGAAGTCAGACTGAAGTGGGTGTCACACCCAGATCGGTGTCACATTGCAATGGGTGCCACAGTATGATGGGAGTCACACTATGAGGGGAGTCATCACAGGGTGTCAGTGCTGTGGGAGCTAACTCCAATGGGAGTCACAGTGCAGATTTGTCTCAGTGTAATGGGAGACACAGTGTAGATGGAGTCACAGTGTATGGGCTGTTACAGTATAGATGGAGTCATAATGTAGATGGAGTCAGTGTAGATGCAGTCACGGTGTAGATAGTCACAGTGTAATGGGAGTCGCAGAGTAGATGGAGTCACACTGTAGATGGAGTCACAATGTAAGGGGAGTCACAGAGTAGATGGAGTCACAGTGTAGATAGAGTCACAGTGTAGATGGAGTCACAGTGTAAGGGGAGTCACAGCGTAGCTGGAGTCACAGTGTAGATGGAGTCTTAGTGTAAGGGGAATTACAGCGTAGATGGAGTCACAGAGTACTGGGAGACAAACTGAAACGTTAGCACAGAAGTCTGCCGCGAAGCCAGAATGTATGACTGCCGGCTATGGAAGCGGTGGCGTCTGTGCAACGAGTAATTTGTAAACGTTAGATACTGTCACCTGAATGGCACGCCTGGATAAGTGCCTCATAACTTTAGAAACGCGAGAACACTATTTGTCAGCCAAGACGGACCCGAGTATAAAGGACCAGTACAGCCTACTGAGGAAGGGGGGTGGGGGAGAGGGGTGGTGCCAATGATTGGAATAGATTGGAACGCTTTGGAAATTTGAAATGTCAACTGTCAAATTTTGCTCGTGTTCAATTTGGTTGCGATGTAATAGGGTTACAGTTCAGCGGGCAATGTCTGATGGGACTTATTCATCATTACTGTATAATGTATGTGGTGCTCTGGTTTCGTTAGGGGAGAGGGAGAGGGGGGGGAGATGGGGGGGGGGGCGGGAAGAGGGATATATAGAGAGAAGGGAGAGAGAGTTATAGAGCAAACAGTGGGGGGAAGAAGAAAGAGGGAGTAGAGGAAGGGGGTGAGTAGAGAGATGTATAGTGGGAGGATGGGGAGAAGAAAAAGAGGTACCATTAAGAAGGGATCGGTATATTGTTTTGTATTGTATTCGTATGCCCTGTATTAATAAAACTCGGCGGCATTCATTAAACACGGGGCTGGATATCTCCCCTTGGTGCAACGTCGCCATGGAGAGCGGTTTGATAAAGGTGAGCGAGGGGCAACAACTTGGCTTTCAGAGAACATAACAATGCTTTTTGCCCCTTATTTCATTTCACTGCGTGTTAGCAATAATGCCCATTATTCAGCGCATTTCTCAGGGAAAAAGTAGCAAAGAACTGCTCAGGAAATTGCCCTGTGCTGCTGGACTGAAATGTACTTCTTCCCATTGACATGCACAACACATGCACATGTTCACACACGATGAACAAATGTTGTATTTGAATACAGCCAACGCTTTTATCCAAAGCAACTCATGCACATTTTAACAAGGTGCAAATAAAAGAAATGACTAAATGTAGCAAGAACTAATGAATGTCTGCATAGAGCTGCCCAGAGGCATTCTGGGAACTGCCTCCGTTTGACTCTGGTCTGTCGACATGCCTGGAGGTAGACCTGAAGGTGGCTGCTAGTGTTGCTGGGGGCAACGGGGGTCATGGCTTGAAACTATTGTAGTGGAGGGACCGCACATGATGTATCTTTTTCCAAACAAAGGGCAGTATCCATCAGAAATATTCCCATTCATCTCAATGTAACTTTCTCTCTCTCTCTCTCTCTCTCTCTCTCTCTCTCTCTCTCTCTCTCTCTCTCTCTCTCTCTCTCTCTCTCTCTCTCTCTCTCTCTCTCTCTCTCTCTCTCTCTCTCTCTCTCTCTCTCTCTCTCTCTCTCTCTCTCTCTCTCTCTCTCTCTCTCTCTCTCTCTCTCTCAAAATGCTGGTACTTTTACAACACGCCAGAATTTAAATGCAGGCATAAAAAAAGGTTATATTTCGAATAACCTGCAGTGTTGTTCAGAAGGATTTTAAGACATGAATCACTGGCATGGATGACATCATTCTAGATTCATGAATATGGATTAATATCTTTATCTTTAGGGAAAGAACATTGGCTTTTCTCTCGTTATCGCCCTCTCTTTTCCTTCCCCGTCTTTACCCCTATCTCTCTCCCTTACCCTCAATCTAGCCAGCTCTCCCTTTACCTTCTCCCCTGCTATCCCCCTCTCCCCCATCTATGTTTCTTACTCCCTTTGCCCCTCTCTCTCTCTCTCTCTCTCTCTCTCTCTCTCTCTCTCTCTCTCTCTCTCTCTCTCTCTCTCTCTCTCTCTCTCTCTCTCTCTCTCTCTCTCTCTCTCTCTCTCTCTCTCTCTCTCTCTCTCTCTCTCTCTCTCTCTCTCTCTCTCTCTCGTGTGTGTGTGGGGCTAATCAGAGCTGGTTCCTGTGATTTGTGTCAGCGTCAGAACTCTGTCTGACAGCGCCACAAGGCGCTCTGCAGCTGGGGCTTTCAGTCTCGCAGCGCTGAGAGACGCTGGGGCGCTTTTGTAATGTTATGTATCTGCCTTTCTTAAGGCTTCTCTCTCATCCCTTCTCTCCCTCTCTCCATCTACTGTTGTTCGGGTGACATAGGGAAGTTTGCTAGTGATGGCAGTGTAACAATAATGATGACATATAACCATGGTGGTGATGGTAGTGTAACCGCAGGGATTGCTGTGTTACGGTGGCGATGGTAGGGTAACCGTGGTGTTGATGTTAGTGTAACCACAGTCGATGGTTGTGTAACCAGTGATGATGGTACTGTAACAGTGGATATTGCAGTGTAACCGTGGTGACTGCAGTGTTCTTTAGATGGGGAAGATTGTTCATTGGCCTGCTGTGTTCTGAAGCATCAAAGAGAAGATTAATATTATAATGCTGAATGTCAGCCATTAAAACAACACACACACGCACACACACACACACACACACACACACACACACACTTCAGATGAGCCCTGACATAAACATCTAAATAATAGTGCATAACCTTTATAAATGGGTTATATATATTGGCAAACCCACACGTACATCATGAAAACACACATGAACACACACACGAGATCTGCACCATACAAGCACAAACATCAGGTGTCCATTTAGCCCATGGTTCAAACTGCCACTTATTGTACTCATCACACACACACCCACACACTAACACACATACAAGCACGCACACCCATCCCTACACACATCCCTAGACACAAAGTGTGTGTGTGTGTGTGTGTGTGTGTGTGTGTGTGTGTGTGTGTGTGTGTGTGTGTGTGTGTGTCCACTGGCGTGTCAACAGGAAGAGGAGCCGGGAGGAGGAAGTGGGGGCCCCTGGGTCCCCTCAGGGGCCAGGTCTGACCCTTACTCCGCAGGGTGGCGCACACACACCCACCACCATATAAATAGATTATCCGGCTCACACAACGACAGGGGTTGCCAAGGACAGGCAGAGCAGAGTGAGAGTGTGTGTGTGTGTGTGTGTGTGTGTGTGTGTGTGTTTGTGTGTGTGTGAAATTAGATTTGGATTGGATTTGCACGGTTCTCGCTGGCTTTTAGTTGACTATGGATTTTCCTGGTTGGAACCGAACAGTAAGGAGCTCCATAAGTCTGCATTTCATTCTCCTACTATCTGTTTCCCGTTAGTGTTTGCATTCTGCTTCTGTCCAGACAATTCATAGCATGCACGAACGTGCACACCATGACGTTGTTGAATTACAAGCGGATATTGACCGGCTCTTTAAACACTTCTAGCATTAAAAAGACACAGCAAAACGGATTAGATAAACAGTTAACCAATCACTGTTTACTGTTTAGCAGAGGCTTTTATCCAAGTCGACCGACTGATGTTTTCGGGTACATTAGTCACTAAGGAGCAGGTCATCAGGAGTTGGACATCAGGCATCAAACCCAATTCCCTTTAGCTGGGAGTCCCCACAGCCGCTGCTCTGTATTCATCACCCAGCTAACAAACTAGATCCTCTCTCCACCATCCCCATTAAAACACACCAGCCAGCCCAGCAGCAGTAAAGAGTGATTGGTTGTGTTCTAACACTGCACTAATGAGCTGAGGGCTGTTGTAAATTGTTCTGACCACACACGGTGCAACATGAACAACAACAGAACCATTGGACGCATCCATACTGGGCCAGATGAGAACCAATTTGATCTTAATTATTTATCTATATCAATACAAGTTCGCCTGTTGCTACGGTACACATTTCCTGTTTTCCAAAACACCGTTTTCTAGCATCGTCTTTGTTTATTAAGCTATTTCATGCTGACAGCTTTTGCTGTAAATTGTGTAAATGCGTGGGAGTATGTATACAAGTGCTATATCTGCCCTGCTATATCTCTCAATTATGCTGGTTGCCATGGTGGTAAATGTAATCTGTGAAACATTTGATTTGCATTTGGGTGAAGCGACAGACAGCGGGATATCAAAATTGCCCGAAGGCACGGACTGCATCGGTGTGTGTGCGTGTGTGTGTGCGTGTAAACGTGTGTGTGCGTGTATACGTGAGTGAAAGCATGTCCAGGGTTACCAGGCGGACTCTAACCCCCAGCCCTCTGTGTGTGCCTGCAGGGTGGAGAGGAACCAGCAGACCTGCCCTCCACACCGCCTCCACCTGGAAGAGTGTCTCCCTGCCGACCAGGTCCCCACCCCGGAGCTCATCCAGGGCTACGTCAAGAAGGTGAGGCTGGCTCCACCCGTTACTAGTCACTTATTATGTTACTATTTGTCATGTTTAGTAACTCCAAGTAGGTTGGAGGCGCTCATTGTGATGTGATGACGTCACAATTTATTAGGTTACTTGTGGCTCTCCTGGTGGTAGCCTACTTGTAGCTGTGCTGAAGTTAAATTCCTTGTAGCTCCAATTAGGTCTTAATATGTTACTTGTAACTGTATTTAGGCTACGTGTAACATGTGGCTGTCCTCATGCAACTTGTGGCTCCAATTGGGTCTTTATAATATGTAAGTTATAGCTGTGGTTAGGCTACTTGTAAAATGTGGCTGTCCTCATGTGACTTGTAGCTCCACGGTGCTGGTAATCTCCCATCTCCCTGGCTCTTATCCAAGCGCTGGAGTCAAGGGAGCCGTCTTCATAGGAGGGCACCACTTTGCTAATTAACGAGTTAGAGGATCTCACAGTAATGTAGCCCTCAACCCACCCCACCCTCAACCACCATCACCACCACCACCAACCAAGAGAGAGAGAGCGAGAGAGAGAGCGGTGGTGATCCTGACACCCAGATTGTCTGCTGCATTACTACCAGGCCTTAATCCTAGTCCTTAATGTGTATATGATGATCAGGCCCTGGCCTAGGGTGAGCCCTGCGAAGCCCATCCCCCCCCCCCCCCCCCCCCCCCCCCCTCCCAGCCTTCCATTAGCCAGGACCTGCCAAGATCTCCTTCATTATTACTGCTTATCATTACCGTGTAGAGAGGCGCATGGAGAGGGGGGAGACAGAGTGAGGAAGGGGGGGGAGATGGTAGTGAGTGGGGGAGAACGTATGGGGTGAATTAGGAGGCGCTAAGGGGATGGAGGAGGAGAAGGAGGAGGAGGTATTGAGTAGAGTGGAAGCTATGGGGAAGGGGGAGCGAGGTGGGAGATAGGGTAGAGAGAAGGAGGGGAAGGTAGGCGGATGGAGGAGGAGGAGGAGGAGGTATGGGGTAGGGTGGGAGGTAGGGAGGAGGAGGAGGGGAGATGATAGCGGGGAGAGGAGGTTGGAGAGGGGAGAGAGTATTAAGGTAGGGGAGGTGAAGGAAGATGTGCAAGAAGGGGAGAGAATGGGAGGTGGTAGTGGGGAGGAGGAGGTGGAATAAGGGGAGAAAGTAGGAAAGGTTGGGGGTAGCAGTGGGTGGAGGAGGAGGTAGTCCAGGTCACGCTAGGAATCTATTAAAAAGGAAGTGGACACGGATGAGCAGGAAGAGGGCCAGAGAGGGGGTAGCGCTCTCACTTTATCACAGTCAGTCTCTCTCTCTCTCATTCTAAAAAGCTTTATTAGCATGAGAAACAAACATTTACATTGCCCTAGCAGGTGAAAAATATAAAAAGTCAAATACAAAATAAATATGCATATCAAAAAGTAGAATATTAAATACTAAATATATAAAAAGACAAATATGGATATATATATATAAAAATACTAAGAGTGTATAAACATTCCAGTGTAAAATATCTCCTATAAACAGATGAAGTAAAGACACACTTTACAAACATTGTATTTACAGTGTGGAGGACATGTGCAATAGTGCGGATCCCCCTCATCCCAGTGGGATGAGGGGGAAGATCTTGTGGAAGATCCAGTGGGATATTTCTCTCAATGCGGCAGCCACTGACCCCTCTTTTAAGCAAGACTCCCAATCATTGTAACACATTGTATTTTCCTGTTTCACCTCACTTTACCTCACCTCACCTTTAACATCACTCCATTTTTGTCATGGTTTCCACCTTCCTGTCTCACTCTCTTTCCGTCTGTCTGCATGTGTTCCCTTCTGATCCTTCTGTCTTTTTAACATGTCTCTCTTCTACCCACTCCTACCTCTTTCTCTCTGAGTCTTTTTCCTTTTTTTCTTTTCTTTCCGGAGATGCTGTCAGCATCCATGTCTAAATCGGTGTTTCAGTCTCTATTTCATCTCTCCATCCATCTCCCTCTCCCTCTCCCTCCCTCCCTCCCTCCCTCCCTCCCTCCATCACACACAGGGTTATTTCCATCCAGACCTTCACACTCTCTCTCCTCCTGATCCTTCTTTAATAACTTGCGGGGAAATGGGAAATGTGCTCTCAAGTCTGAACTGAAATGGGTTATCACGGCAGAAAACACTTTATATTCTGCAGCCAGCCGCTGGGGGCACGTCCCCGAATATAGGCCTGTATATATATAGCCTACGTTTCAAAAAAAGTTGGTGCCCCCCACCATCAATTTAAAAAACTGATTGGAAAGTGCTGATAGAGATGTATAGCGATGTTGATGCCTGATGTGGTTTTATATTTGCATATTTATTTTCCCTTTCCAGAGTTGCACTGGTCACTTTGGCCCAGTCTTGTGTTACCAGGTTTTAAGTTGACAATGTTTTCTAATATGTTTATCATCCAAATCATCATGGAACTGCCTTTACAGCTGATACATAAAACATAAAGTCTGTGCTGGTGGGATACATTTAAACTATTAACAAGATAACATGTTTCTGTTGTGCGTCCAATTCAACCCTGCAACATGCTAACATGCAGGTGGCCAGCACAAAGGTAGCTAACATGCAGCTGGCTAGCACACAGATGGCTAACACACACAACAACCAATACCACGGACCACATGTAAACTAATACCTAAACATGTCTCTCGCTTTCCCCACCTATACCTCTCCATCTCCTATTAAAAAGAGAGGCAACAGTTGCTCTCTATAATTTATCTCTGCATATTTCCATTCCCCTCGCCTGGCTTGGCTAACATGGTGAGAAAACAGAGCGCCTGCTGGATATTAAACAATACCACCGGAAACCATGTGACCACTTTCCAATTTAATTTCAGACCAAATAATGCGCAACTTGATTTGATTGTGGTTCCTTTCCCATGACGCAATGATAGCGACGATGGCTGCCTTTGGCTAGGATTCAGACAGCGCAGCACGTGTGTGTGTGTGTGTGTGTATATAGGGATAAGCATGCCATTGTCAATCCAAATGTAATTTGTCTGTGTTCGTCTCTGATTCGGTTTTTGGGTATGTGCATGTGCATTTCTATCTGTATGTGCCTGTTTGTGTATTAAAGTCTGTGTGCATGCAATATTGTGTCGGAGTGTGTGTGTGTGTGCGTGCGTGCGCGTAAGCTTGCATGCGTATATATGGGTCTTTCCATCAGTCTGCAATTCTCTGTGCGTGTCTTTGTGTGCATATTCATGTGTATTTGTTTACATGTGTGTGTGTGTGTGTATGTAGGATAGCAGGGGGTATGGCGGTGCTAAATTGAGAATGGTGTCATTAACATTCAGTGACGGTTAACGTTTCAATCTCCTGTGGGTGAGTAAGAAACCAATTGACGTTGATAGCACAGACAGTTGACAGTTGGTACAACAGACGAGGAGAGAGGGGGCACTTAATTCGCAATGCGGAGCAGGCCAGGCGAGGGTTGCGGCTGCTTCCAATCTAATCAACCGTAGGGTGATTGGAGAGGCAGCTGGGGACGACCGGGGAAATGAGAAAGAAACGGTAGAATCCAACAAACAGGACAAACTTCCCAAGAAAGGCTGGCAGACCATTATTTTGTTTCAAAATGCACCAAAGAAAGTTTCAAAAGAAATACATTGTCCTTGAATTTAACTTGTTTGTTCGGTTTTGGAGTTGGTGCATCAATCTGTACCTATCAAATAAACCAAACGCTGGTGCACAAGGGTATAGCCAAACACAGAGTAACCTTTAGCTTTTAAATCACCACCTCAACACTAAAGCCCATATTGAGGTTCTGCAAAGGTAAAGGCCACTGTGGGCTGGCGATACCTTTTATTGGATTACGTTTTTTGACAAATAGTGAAAAATATCATACCTTGAAATTAACGGCAGACATTCCAACTCCAACCCTCACATTTTAATGGTTTTGTTCCATCTCTGCAAATATTCTCGCTTTCATTGTTAATTCTTGTTAATGATTTAACTCGTGTTTGTTTTCGTACACTACACTGGTCTCCTTTAAAAAAGTATATATATATATACATAGAAGAGAAATTATACTGTGATACATATGTAACAGTATTATGGTGTAATTAGTCATAGCTTCCCTTTATTATATTTAGCTTTGAAGTCTGGTGCAGTGTATTTGCAGTCATTCCTTACTATAATAGTCTCAAACAGCTCCTATCAAGCCTGTATTAGGTCTCAATGACACAACACATCCCTGCATGGCAGCTTGTAACCCTTCCCCCATCCTCCTCGAATGCTCCTTACAGCAAGTCCAGGATGCTGCCGACCAGGGCGTGAGGTTCGTGGGCTTCGTCCAGGAGCCATACGGGGCCCCGTGCACCCGGATCAGAGAACCAGAGACGCCCTCTCTCTCCCTCCACTCCAGCCCCAGCTCGGTGCTGGGCTCCCTGGGCAGCTGCAGCCCGCCGGAGCCCTCCAGCCCCAGGAACCACGACGGAGGACCTGGGGTGATCCTGGAAGATGTGTCCGACATCAGGGGCCCGCAGAGCCCGAGTGGGGAGGGGCAGGGGACGGGGGTGCAGAGCGACGTAGAAGGAGAGGAGCTGACGGAGAACACTGGAATGGACACGGGGAGAGGTGTAGAGGGAGGACACATGGACACCTCCTGCTCCTCCCCTGATCAGGAGCACACCGAGGAGAAGGAGGAGGGGAAGGAGTCGCTGGTCCAAAACAACAACAGAACCAATGCCGGGGACAGCAAGGGTCGGCCGCGCTACACGCGCCACCGCAGAGGAGACGGTGAGTGACTTGGCGTCTGAGATCCGTGATGTGCACGTAATGGTCCGTGCACGTGTGACAGTGATTCATAAGAAGGGAGGGGGCTTGAGTCGCTCTTTACATTTGAGTTCACCCACAAGTGTCTTTTAAATTATTTGCCAGTTTAGTCGAGTCAAATTGAATTGTAAAACCCATAATCGTGGTTATAGTCTCAAAGGACCTTCCGCCAGTGACTTCTGAATAACCTCTGAAATACATCCATTGACTACACTAAACCCCTTTACAGGAGACCGAATACACAGCATGAACAGGTCTAGGAAAAAAGTAAAGCACTTGCTTTGGAATGTAGTGGAGGAATGGCCCATTGTCTGCCAATATGGATCCACTCAAGTGAAGAACAAGTTCTAGCTTCCTTTAAGTGCAGGTCTGTAACTATCCAAACCCTGTCCACCTCTTTCTGCTCAGCTCTGAGACAGAACACAGTGTTATCAATGAACAAATTGATTTTCATGCCAGTCAACAATATAAACTCACCAAACAACCTCACAACAAAAAAGGCTAGTAATAAAGATTCTACTGCTTCCCCCCGTTCATGTAATGAGGTTAGAAGATGGCGAACGGAAGGTGAAGGTGGTCCACCTGACACTACAATGCAACATGTTTGCTGCTCATTAATGGCACGTCGGCTCCACTGCTGAGATTCAAACCTGGGAGCTTTAATTGCTCTGCTCCAAACAAACGTTCGGCAGAACCATCGATTTTACTTCCATGAGTGTATCTGTGTCTGGACATTTAGCCCCAGAGCCATAGCGTCTTTCAAGATGGAAACCAAGACAACTCTATGGGATAAGCATGAGGCGAGGGTCGGGGGGAAGGTAATAATGTTACACAACACCAACATGCAGCCTTAAATGAATCACATCCTTGCACCCGTTATGCGACTGGAATATTCAATCACACTCGCTTTCACACCAACACCCGTAACATTTGCCACGCCGTTTAAAAAGAAGTTTGATTTTTACCTATCGGTTTCATGCTGCTTCCATGTTCTGTATATGTATACCCTTTGTTCTATTTGTGCTTTCAGCATTAACACATCCTCACACACTAATACACACACAGACACACACACACACACAAATATAGACACACACACAAACCACACTATCTCCTTGTTCTCTCCTTCACCACTGAGGATAATGTAGCACAGTGTGCAAATTATGCACTGCATGTCTACATTTGTATGGGGGTTAATCTGTGTTTCTAAGCTGTGTGTGTGTGTGTGTGTGTGTGTGTGGATGTGTGTGTGTGTCTGTGTGTGTGTAGTAGACAGTATGTGTGTCCGTGTGTGTGTGTGCGAGAGTGTTTGTGTTGTTATGTGTGTGAGTGGTAGTGTGTGCGTGTGTGTGGGTGCGTGTTTGTGTTGTTATGTGTGTGAGTGGGAGTGTGTGAGTGAGAGTGTGTTTCTGTAGGAGACAGTGTGTGTGTAGGAGTGCGACCAGCAAAGTGTTGTGTCCTGCCTGCACCGATCTGCATGCCCAAGCATGCGCGCGTATACACACCGCATCTCGGAGCCAATTCACACGTAGGACACGTGTCAGCGTCTGCGTGCGTTTGTGAGTGTGCGAGTGTGTGTGTGTCGTTCTGGTGCAGGAAACACGCACCCACACGGACCCGCAGCCGGTTGGTCCATCTGGCCTCGTCCTCAAAATCCAACACCCAGCCCTCTTCCATCCCCCTCATCATCACCACGACAACAACGATGGTGACAAGCTAGGGTGGCCAGAGAGGGTTCACAAGGGACCTGTTCTCTGGGGATGAGAGGATCCCACTATCTAGCTGACTTCAAACACCTATCTCCAGATGAGTGCCATACGCTGATGGAGATGGAGCTTTGGATGGAGATGGAGCTTTGGAGGGAGAGAGAGAGAGAGAGAGAGAGAGAGAGAGAGAGGATAGAGAGAATGAGACAGAGAGAGAGATTGGATAGAGAGACATTGATGGATAGAGATGAATGGAGAGAGACAGAGGGACGGAGAGAGAGAGACAGAGAAAGATAGAGAGATAGAACGAGAGAGAGAGAGAGAGCCATAGAGAGACCAACGAGTAGAAGATTAGAGGATGAATAGTGAAACAGACACGCGATCAGACTGGTTGGTTTTGGCCGACGGAAAACAAATGGGTAGCGATCACAGCAGTGTGTTCTCTGCCCCCCTCCTTCTGCTCAGCAGGTGGAACATCTTACACACTCAACCCAAAAAACGACTTCCTACACCAATAACAATTTTATATGCAAAATTAATGTTGCATGTAAAAGGTCAATAATGTTTACCATAACTGTCAGTAACGTTGACATTTACATTCCGCATTCACAGCTCAATCTTTTTATACATCTATTTAAATATTCTTTTCATAGAATTCGCATATTCATATTTCTATCTCTTCAATTCATATTCCTGTTCTGTTCTTCTGCTGTGACACCAACATGTCCCCTCTGATTAATGATTGTGATTATGATAAAGTCATCTTATCTGCTGAGATTTATGGTGTAAGCCATGTCAAGCTTCACCAGTACCTCCCTCTGAAATCAACCTTGAGGTTCTCTTCTCGTGTTCAGATTACATTGGAACATGTCCGTCCACCAGCGACACGTCCAGCTGGACTGCCGGCAACCGTAGTCGACAATGGGCGGATCAAGCTTCTTGCGCCGTTTTCATCACCATGTTTTCGGAGTGGCCGTGGCAGTCAGCGTTTTTGGATCGGTGTCAGGGGGGCGGTTCTGAGTTTTCAAAGGGACGCTTGCATGCTTGTGTTTTACATGGTTGTTAATGCCTGCCAATGAATGGTGAGGTTCTGGTTGGGATACTGTGATGCAGATTAGGGGCATCTAAAAGAGTCCTCTGTCTGTTCCCATGACAGCAGCGATTCGTGGCATTAGGTTTAAAGCACTTTATACTGGACGATGCGTAATCATGTCAAACAAATTGCGTACTGGTCGCGATTTGTGTGTGTGCGTGCTTCTCAGTATGTGTGTGGGCTCCTTGTATATTTTCGGGGTCAGGTCAGGGTGTGTGTGTGTGTGTGTGTGTGTGTGTGTGTGTGTGTGTGTGTGTGTGTGTGAATGCATTTCTGCTGTTTTATATTTTTTATTCATAGCTCAAGTGTTTCACACTTGTTTTTAGACTAAATATTTATCCTTCGCCACATGGACCTATCTGGTTGAGGATAGAGTGTAATACAGACATCTGTCAAACTATTTATCTTTTGAAAGATGCTAGAATATAAAAAAATATGTAAACAGCTAAAAGTGGCAGACTTGCTTTCATATCATGATAATCAATAATCAAATTGATCATGGATGAGTTGATTATTGATCGATCATGGATCGGTTGAACCCCAGGAGGCTGGAGATAAATGCCTGTTATTGAATGAACACAGAAAGCACAGTGTGTTAGCAGACTAGACTTAAAAACCCTATCCATTTTCCCCCAGATAAAAATGACTTCCCATTCTTTCTGGAGTCAAGTCTGACGCACAAATATCAATCAAGCATGGACGTCACAACAATATGATAGATTACCGACCGGCTGGTTAAATAAGAATTACTTTCACACTACTTTTTTTTGGTGGGAAAGACTCAATCTGCATCTCGCTCCACTTTATAATATTATGTTCACAGGCTGTTGGCCTGATGCTATTGCATCAGGATCACTGGATCTTTCCATCTTGAATAACACTAACTAAATATAAGATAAGCCTGCCGTTCATCATGTTTACGCCACCCCATATTTAGTCTGAGTGTTGCAAACACACTAGGAACTGCACCAAACACTCCTCCCAGCATGCAGAGTGAATTAGGGCACAGAGTTATACAAATATATTAGAAATATATAAATAAGTAGAATTTATTCTCTTTGAGTAATCATTTTAAGTACAAGTATGTATTCTTCATCGATTGTTTGACAGATTAATGCACACATTGTTTAATTATTTAAGTGAACGCATTTATAGATCTATAATTACCTAATTCAATCATTTAGATAGCTTTAGTTTTCAGACTAAAGATTGACCAGTTGAAACCAATATGTTTGAACCAGTCTTGAACCAGATCAGTCGTATTGGCCATAACTACGTTTAGTGGTTCAGGTCAAACACACTGATGTTGAACATCTGCCTTTAATAGATGATCACTTTGGTCCCGTGGTTTGACCTTTGACTTTACTTTTCACACAGAAACAGCCACCATGACCAGGAGAACGTGAACTACCACTTACTAAATCACTTACCTCAAATGACCAAAACAACTACAGTCAAAATACCACAGAGATGTGCACACCGATGCTGGACTCGTGTCAGTTTAGTACATTAAAATATACCAAATAGGCCTACTGCCGGTTAGAGCCACAAAGCATTAAGTAGAAAACAGTAGAAAACAACCCAGTTCAGACCTGACTGAACACAAGGTGGTTGCTTTGCCACAGATTGGATAAACATCTTTATATAGAAATATACATATCAATATACCTCCTGGGATGTTCACTCTACCAGAAGAAAATCAGATTTCTGTCACATATTGCCAAAAACCAAATCTGATTTGGCCCACTTGTGTCTCTAATCTGACCGTGGCAACAGAGGTTTAGTCCACAGTGACGTGCGCGTGTTTTTTTGGAGAGTGAGAAATGACAACGTTTGGTGGATGCGGGGGCCAGCTGTCAGCAGGGTTTTGGAAGAAGCGATTAGAAATGATTCATTCTGCTCTGTCTGGTGCAGACGCATTGACTAATACAGAGAAACAGACAAAGCACAACCTCCCCCGATACACAGCTGTGAGTGTTGAAGTGTGTTGTTTCCCTGTGTGTGTGTGTGTGTGTGTGTGTCTGTCTGTGTGCAAGTGGCGGCCTTGCTGTGAAACTGTGACTGTGATTTGAGTCATGACATCCATATCAATATATATGCATTTGCATTCTTGTGTATGCATGTCTTCTTATGTGTGTGTGTGTGTGTGTGTGTGTGAGTGTGTCTGTGTGTGTGTGTGTGTGTGTGTCTGCCTGTGTGTGTGCATATGTGCGTGCGTGCGTGCGTGCGTGTTCGTCCATCGGTCCAGTTCATCTGTGCGCGACAACAACCACAATATCTCCATTAAAGACCAGCGTCCCTCGACTATTTAAACCGCAACACACACACACACACACACACACACACACACACACACACACACACACACACACACACACACACACACACACACACACACACACACACACACACACACACACACACACACACCTTTTCCCTAATTGTTCCCACCCAATCAACTGCCTCTCATTTTTCAATTTACTCACATCACAATACGTCACATGTGCTCGGTCGGCCTCTCGCCGTGATGTATTGTGATGGCGGTGCGTAGCGTTGGCGGCGGTGCGTAGGTCTAGCGCTCCGAGCGAGGCCGGCCCTCTGGGCCCGCAGTGCACTATGCATATTTCTGCTTCACGTTAACAAAGGCAGGCTGGGCAGCCTTTAATGCGTTATTCAGGCTCGTGTGCAGTGAATCAACCGGGATGAGTCCCAGCACATGAGCTCGTTACAAGAGTTCCTTTCATGTTCGGCTCTCTCCGCACTCATCGGATCTCTCCGGGAGCGCAGGGGAAGAAATGTGAGCACTGCATTAAGAATGAATATAAAAATATTATACGTATGATAATAACTGTCACATATAAATATTTGGGATGGGATTGGCAGTGTACCTGCAGTCATTCCTTGCTATAGTAGTCTCAAACAGCTCCAATCAAGCCTGTATTTGGTCTCAAGGACACAACACATCCCTGTATGACAGCTTGTAACCACCCTTCCTCCTCAACTCTGCGCGATTGTTTGCCTCTGCAATACGTTCCATTGGTTGACTCAAAAATATGTCCGATTAATGGAGGCGCTACAGTGTATTCAGACAATTTACATCAACTACTTTCTGTTTGGCCACATTCATTTGGTAAACAAAGGCAGACACCAACGGAACTGTAGAGCCCACACCGCAGTGTTAAACCCATACCTTTAACCACACTAAAGCTAAAATCACACGTTTTTATGCATTTACAGAATCGCAATACATATTGTACAATCGTATCCTGAGAGCCCTGCCGATTCCTGTCCCTAATAAAATAATAGAACAGCTTTGTTCTATTTGTTCTGTGCTTCCACATCTGCTGTACAGCTATAGGTAGCAATAGGTTAGCTGTTCACCGCCTAGTGAGTGCAGCGCTAGGCTGTCTGTTAACCCCAAAACATCCTGACTCATCAGAACCACAGCAGGTACTCTTATCTTCTACCGGATCAAATAAACTCATGCAATTAACAATGTGCAAGCATATAATTTAGAGCAGACAGAAAAGGAGATCACTGAAGTTTTACCCTCACCTCACCCAACCTCCCCTGACCTAATATCGCCTCACCTCACCTCTATGGCAACATCGTGTTGCCATGTAACCCAATCTTGCGCTATTCCCGCAAGACTAAAGCAGAAAGATGGAGGTTTTATAAGTGGACTGAAAGAGCTAACAATGGCGTTTCAGAGGCAGCTGGGTATAGAACTCAGTTGTTTTATTCACCGCTCAAAGAAGAGAAGAAAACAACAACAAATTCAGCTGGGACCAGATCTCTGATGGGATTAAAACAAAGATAGAGTTTTGCTAGCAGCATGTTTGTGGTAAACACTGTGGCTTGTCAGCGTGCTGGATGCATTGTACGGTCTTTAAAGATTAGAGCAAACAGCACTTTAAAGCTTTGAAGGCTTGGGGAAAAGGTAAGAGGCTGCACACCACTCTAATCCCATTTCTTTCTCAAATGGAAGACGATTGAACCGTTGTTTTAATTGTCATATTTATTCAAACTTATTCTGAATTGTTGTCCTCTGCAATTTGATGGTTGTGTTGGTGTTGTTAAGCCAACCGTTGTTTGTTTGCTTGTTTGTTATGATTGATTTATTCATTAACTCGGTTAATTGATGACATTTGTTTAAATGGTTAATTGCATTAAGTCATTCAGTTTGCTTAATTTATCAATTTAGATAATTGGTCATAGCATTTGTCAATTGGTTATTTGGTTATCTGCATTAACCAATTTGAACAGTAGTGTTGTTAAACCAATGACTGTTTGTTGTGTGTGAATGAATTATTGGTTCTTTGGTTGAAAAATTAATTATCTATCAAATGTGTTAATTGGTTAATTGGTTGTATTCAGGAGTGGAGCTCCTGGCCTTGTTCAACCACCCGCCGGCGCGGGAGGGCCAGGCCAAGTACTACACGGTGAAGGTCCCACTGAAGGTCCAGAACAGAGACGAGGGCGTGAAGGGGGTGGAGGCCAACTGGCTGGATTACATGACCCAGCACTTCAACAACGGGGCCTCGCTGGTCGACGGCTACTTCCACCTGGGCGGCGACAACGGTAAGAACGCCGCGATGCGTTATTCGTGGACACCAAGTTATACAGAAAGAATAGTGAGTATTCTGGCTTTATGTACCATGTATATGGGTAGCATCAAAACTAAAATGCTATTTTGGTAGAATACTTACAATACCCTGAGTTAATACATTGATGGCATGAGAATGGAGTGGGAATGGAACCCCTAACCCTGGCAGTGTTAATGCCATGCTCCAACAGTTGGGCTAAACAGGTTATGTTGCTCAGTGCAAAGTGGTTTGTAGCGATGGATAGGTTTTATCATTTCTCTATTATATGTCAATTCAGAAAATGTTGGAACAAAAGGTGGAACAAAAGTGGAACAAATCAAATTTGAGATTACTCGAGATGAAAGACGAGTTTAAATCTGGGTGGAACGAGGACATTTTTCAAATGTGTTTCAACCAAGATATTTGCTTTGACCAATCATGTGGATGGAAGCAGGGATTGATGGAACACAAACTTGGCCTGCAGTAGTGCACTGTAAAACGTTTCTGTAAAGGTTTCAAATACTGTGTGGACTGGCCACTGCAGAAAAACACGTTTTAATATCCTTTTCGGAAAGCTACATCTACTTGTGCAAATGCATTTTCTCCCGGAGAATATCTCCTTAACGATAGCAGGAAACAAGGCGTAACTCCGCCCCCTTGCAAATCTGGTTTCCGTCCAAGGCTCTGTGGCGCCTTCCCCAGAGGTTCTGCTTTAACACAAGAACAAAAGTGGCGGATACATAGAAGAAGCTGCCATGGGACGTTTTAGTATAGAAAATGGAGGTAATTAATTAGAAATAAAGACATGGTTTTCATGGTCTTTGTTCCTAAATCCGACCAGGGCCAATGTCTCTTTAAAACATCCCATCATGAACGATCCAGAGAACGATCAATTTATATTCTACCCAGAGTCTAGCCAGAGATTGCATCAGGTCACAACGCCCAGATCTGAACTTCACCTTGCCCCCACCCCACCCCTCCTCGCCCCCTGCTCCTCCTCACCTCGCCCACTACTCCGCCTCACCCCCACCACCTGCTCCTCCTGACCCCACAGTCTGCTCTTGCCCACCTCCACCTCCTGTGGAAAACTACAAGTTTACTTCATTCAAAATGGCGGCAGGACTTTCCTCCTCTCCCTCACCTCTCTCATCTCATCCCCTTCTGATGTTGTTCAAACCAGTATCCTCATGTGGAAATTAAAAAGTTAGCATCTCGGAAAATTCTTTCTACTCTTAAGTTCTCATGTCCTTCCCAATGGGGTTCTGATCTGGTTTGGCTCGGCGTCCACATTCAACCCTTTTGTCCTGGTTCAGCTTAATTTCCCCATTCAAACCAGATTCCTTCTCGAGTCCCCCCTCTTGGCCCAGCCCCTATTTAATACCCCCCACCAGGCCCCAAGCCTAGCAGCATGCCCCACCAGTTCCTAATCAAACAGCCATCCTGAGTAAATAATACCCATAATTCATTAGTGTGGGAAAGTGAAAGTGAAAGCGCCTCAACGACTATGTAACACAGATAATTAACCCGATAAAAAATTAGCACCCCTCTTGCATATTTCATCACTCGAGGCTGGAGTAATGAAGTGTGCTCCAGTGGCTGTGCATCACCCTCCCCCATCATGTTATTCGAATATATTTTACATAGTTCACACTCCGCTAAGATACCCCTTTAAAGTCATCACTGGAACGGATAAGCGAGCACGCTGAGCGCCTATACAATCTGCCAAGCTGAACTTCAAAGCTCAGAGGACTTTTTATTCAGTAATGCGCTGCGTATTTCAGTAGAGGAAATTGTGACATTTGAAAGGAAACCCAAAATGCGTCTTTGGTACAGGCTTTGAGTGGTCGGGGGGGGGGGGGGGGGGGTGAAGGGGGGCTTTCATAGACCTCCATGTTTCTGCCTACACGTCTATTGGTCGACCACGTCACCGAGACATTTTTTCGAGCTGATGACATCACACAGACATTCGGCGCCCTCCATTTGTTGCTTCTAGACGATGACATCACACACACATACAGCACCTGTACTGGTCGCTTCGAGCTGATGTCGTTACACAGAGTTCCGGGGATCTCATCTACCTGAAGCTGCTTTCAGCTCCGCCTCTGTCTCTGCATACATCTTATCTCCCTCTCTTTTGGATCCCTCCGTTTGTGACTCCATGATGAGAGAAACGAGAAGAAGGTTACTTCGCAGCCCACAGGGGAGCCCTCTCCTCCGCTTGTCGAAACATCACGTGCTCCTAGACAGCAGTGCGCTAAGCAAGCAGCGATGTGGTGGGATTGGGGGGGGGGGGGGGGGGGGGGTACAGTTTGGAAACGGGAGTGCCATGCTTACTGTGTGGACTCCAGAGAACTGGAGTTCCTTCCACTGTGTTGACAGCATATGCGCCTTGAGCCTGGCGGTTGTAAATTGTGCTTCTAGCAAGGAGTAGCAAGGAATAGTGCTGCTCATTTGAATCTTGACTTTTATATATTATTATTTTTGTACTTTTTATCGCTTGTTTTTCATCATCCGATTATTAACGGTGTGTGGAGTTAAGTGGCTTGCTCAAGGGAAGGCAGGCAGCAGATGTTGAAGGAATGGGAGTTTAGCACCTCCACACTCAGGGTACACTCAGGGACATGGCACTACTGGTTCACCACCAGTTGAATAGGAAAGAACAGCAGGGTTTGGTTCTTGAGTATTGTAGCTAGTTAATTAATGAAAAGGAGACAATTGCAGGCATGATGTTGTCTGTGATGTCTAGCAGAAGTTGCTAACAACAGAGGGCATAATTGGTTTCGAACTGGCCTCTGAAAACATATTATAACATACCATAACATATAAGGAGCACTGGTTAATAAAAATAAATCATTTGTAAATCATTTGTAAATATATTATAAAGCATCAGAATTAAATACAAATAGTTGTGTTGCTCCTCAACAATTGACTACTGTAGGTCAGATACACAATACAGTCTGTAAAAAGGTTTCACACCACCTACAATAACTATGTCATCAACACCTTCTAGCTTTAACAACCAAGAATAGAATTGTGTCGTCACATAAAAAATATTCAATGTGACGGATACGTTTGGTTGGTAAAGTACACCCGATCTTTTTCCTCTACTAAGGGTTGATAGATGACTACATGCCCTCCCACCATGCTCCACCTCCTGTTTCATCTTCCTGAAGATACAGAGCAGGTTTAATTAACTAACTTCCTGTACCTCGTTTCAAGTCCTGTTTGGTTCGAGCTTAGCCACCCCCACCCCATCCTCTCTAGCCTCTGATGTCATCACAAGTTGTTTTTTTAAGTAGTAATGAGTTTCTGTTAGAACCCCCCCCCCCACACACACACACACACACACACACACACACACACAAGACCTGACATACACATACCCTGGCACACACCCTCGCCATAAATATATTATTATCTTATAAAGCTAGCGCCTCAAAGCTTGTCAAATAATGTTTCCACATATTCACAAGCTGCCGCATTTTTCCATAATCACATGAAGAGACTGTTACTGTGAGGATTTAAAGGGAAAAGCCTTCATTAAATCAATCATTTTGGTGGAATGACAGTTTGGTAGAACGCGCATACAAGGAATACAAGATCACAAGAAAATAAAAATATGGTCAAAATTTCAATGCAAGCTGAAATCTCACATGAAGTGAATGAAAGCAAAGAGATAAAAGGAATATAAGAGAGGTATAAGATGAAAGCGAGATTGTGTTGTGTTGACATGAGTGTGGTAATGTTGGACGACAGCAGTTATGTTGTTATAGGTATAGCAGTTATTGTTGTGTCCTCTGGAACGGCTCTTATCATATTCCTGCAGTATTTCATACAGCCTCTTGTGTCTTTCATAAACACTGTTGTAGCTCTGCCAGCGCCTGCCTGTCTGGGAACTACAAGTGCTGTCTAGGGAGAGTGAGGAGCACACACACACACACACACACACACACACACACACACACAAACACACACAAACACTCTTACGGACACACACAATCTCACTCTTGACACACACACTCTTCATCTTACACACACAATCTCTCTCTCTCTTGCAAACACACACACTTTTACAGACACACACACAATGTCTTACTAACAGACACACAATCTTCCTCTTACACACCCATACACACACACACACACACACACACACACAAACGCACAAACCTGCCATGTCCAGGTGCTCACACAGGTGTGTGTGTGTTTGTGTGGGTGTGTGTGTGTTTGTGTGGGTGTGTGTGTGAGTCATGTTTAATATCCTTGCAGTGGAGCCATGCTTCACGGGGGGCAGACAGCAGCAGGTCAGATAAGGCGGCCATATCGGATCTACAGACCCAGCCGCTCTGAGCATCCCCACTCGTAACACACACATTAAACATTCATATATTACACACACACACACACACACACACACACAGACACACACACAGACGCCATATGTACAAATTAATATGCAAACAACATATTGGAAAACACACACACACAATCATAATTACACAGATGTAGACGCACACACATAGACACACACAAACACAGACACACACACACACACACACAGGGACACACAGACCCACACACACACACAGAGGTGGTCCTAACCTCAGAACCCCCCAGGAGTTGGGACAGGGGAGGCGGGGGGGCTGACAGTATTGGTGTTGATGGCAACACAGCTTCTTGGTCGCTGCTATAGTTTAAGCTCCCACCTCCTCCTCTTCCTCCTCCTCCTCCTCAAACAACACGCTGTGCTTTTCAGACGACTGGCCAGCCCTCACTGGGTTGAACCACCCACAGACAAACTAAATGGTGTCTGTGGGTAAAATAGATGGTGAAATATCAAACTGAGAATATGACCGTGAGGATATATGGTGAACCACCTTTCAGCGTTTTCACTGATGTGACAGAATATTTAACGCCTCCTTGTGAAAAACCTCTCAGTGTCAGTTTATAAGAAGATGGTGAGACAAAATAAAATAAAAACCTGTATTAACATTAATATAAATATAAATAAAAAGAAAGTATTTTGCAATAGCCGTGAGCTCTATCGAGGGACGCAGGTCGTTGCTCATTACATCATTTATAATCATGTAAAACGTATAAATAATATAATTAAGTCTGGGAGATGACAGCCTGACCTAAGAGACCCGCTCCAGTCTGCCCGGTAACAGGGGCCACCACCACTGTACTTAAGTCCCAGTGGCTCCAGGCAGGGAAACATCCGTCCAATCATACGTCCCAACGCTGATCTATCTCTACCTCGAAACCTTTCCTTCAACCCCCTGCCTTCATATCCACACACACATGTGCACTCACACACACATACACAAACACAATAACACACCACATGCTGCTCGCAATAACACCACACGGTATGCAGGACACAGTAACACACCACATGCACACACTGCGCAGTAACACACATGCCACATACCCACGCTGCACACTACACAATAACACATGCACACATACACACAAAAATACACACATAATAATACCACACATGCTGCACAATAGCACACCCCACACTCAAATATATATATATAAATAAATACAGATACCACACACACACCCTCCCTCTCTCTCTCGCTCAGGCACACACAATGCCCAAACCAACCCACCAAACACACACACACACACAGTGTCTCTGATTCCGAACGCCCCCATCTGAAATATCGATAGGTAAATGTATTTAAATAAATTAAAAACGTGTAAGATAAGCAGTCAGACGTCTGGCTAGGCAGCCATGTTTATATAATGATTTCACCAGCCACACAGCATCAGAGAGTCATACACCATCGACATTAATATGTGTTTATACCAACCAGACAGACGTGATCGGTGACCAGTGAAATTAACACAGTGGACCATGGGACCAGAGGTCAGAGGTTAGGGTCTAGAGTCTAGAGACAACACTAACTAGGGCAAAACGCTATGGATATATTATATTTGGACAACCGGCAGTCAGAGAAAATACACAGAATTATTCCTTGCCCTTCTCTGAATTTAATTTAAAAAACTGTTTTACTTGAAACTAACGTGAATACAAACTTTATTTGGCCTTCACTCATTGCACATGCAGCACTGCCAGATATAAAGACCAGCATCCAGCATACAGGCCTCAACACACACACACACATACACACACACTCACACACACATCCAGAGACAGTGTCTTTGTGGTCTACTGACTCTGCAGTCAGGTTTTCCACTCTCTGTTCTCCTGTCTGAGGTGCTGCTCCTAAATCCCTCTCTTTCTCTCTTCATGTCATTCTCTCCCCCCTCTCTCTGTCTCTCCCCCCGTACCACGCCCTCTCACTGTCTCTCGCCCTGTGCTGTCACTCACTGTATTCCCCTACTATTTGCATGTTTTCCCACCTTGTGACCTTGAGAGTCTGAGACATGTGTTTGTCTGTCTGTTGTGTGTGTGTGTGTGTGTGTGTCTCCGTGGATAAGCTGGGAGATGTCGAGCTGGTGTTGGATCTTTCCCTATGACTCTAAACAACATGGTATTGTTATTCCAGGGGTGGGACAGAGGCACACCCTGAACTGGTCACACTTAAGCCCAACGCACACAGAGCGTGAACATTTCGGTTCATATTTGCAGCGCAACACAAACAAGAACTATAATCATGTTGTTTTAACGGAACAAAGCACACAGTGTGTGAAGCTATATTTTTTCACTTTAAATAGGACGAAGTTGCACAAAGCAAAAGGGGTGTGTTCCGAAGGTGCCCACACACACGCAGACCACACATCCACTCCTCGCCATTGACCGCTATCGATTCCCCGGTGTCTTAAGAGCATCAATGTGGCGCTGACCTCACTCTGGTCAATACCAACAGCCCTTTTACACTTTTAGAACATGTACTTTAAATAGAATAATAGATACAGGATCCTTACATCATATGCATGCCATTCGGTGGACGCTTTAATCCGTCGTACAATACTGTAAGTGCATACACTCTGAGCGTGGGTGACCCCAGTGGGAGGCTGGAGAGCTAGACAAGATGAATGAAACACATACTGTTTTATATAGACACGTGAACACATATAAGAAAAGCATAAGTGTGACAGTATAGAAATGTAATTGAAAAATGGACTGATTGAAAAGACTTGACACTTTCTGGAAAAGTGATCTGTGAAAATAAATTAACATGACAAGAGTAGAGTCCCTGTTAGTGCACATCCACCTCGGGGGGGAGGGATGGAGGTGTGTGTGTGTGCACGTGTGTATGTCTGTGTCTGGAAAACGAGGTGTGTGTTTGAAAAGTCCGGTGATGTCTGAGAGACGTGTTGGATTGAGCTCAGGGCCCGGGGCCCTAAATGGCTTTCTCAAGAGCCTGCTGGCCCCTCCCTCTCCATCCATCTTCCTCCCTCCTTTTCTCCCCCTCTCCGTGGGGCTACACTCCCGTTCTCTCACTCTATTCCTTTCCGACTTGGCTTCAACTCTCCATCCATCTTTCGGTCCCTCCTTCCGCTATTCATATCCTTTCTCTCTGTTTGCTCTAAGCTGTATAGTCCCTCGCCCTCATTCTCGCTCTCTCTCTCTTTTCCCTCTCCATCCCACTTGCCCGTTCCCTCTCTCCCTCTATTATTATGGTCTGTAATGAAATGTGGAGTGTGTGCTGGTGGGGCTGGGTCCCAGAAAACCAGTAAAACTTATTAGTGTGTAAATGCAGCGAAAGTAATGAGAAACCACTCAGGCCAGCATGGACCCCAGGACCCGGCTGTTGTCTTCAGTGTGTGTGTGTGTGTGTGTGTGTGTGTGTGTGTGTGTGTGTGTGTGTGTGTGTGTGTGTGTGTGTGTGTGTGTGTGTGTGTGTGTGTGTGTGTGTGTGTGTGTGTGTGTGTGTGTGTGTGTGTGTGTGTGTGTGTGTGTGTGTGTGTGTGTCTGCACGTGCCCATGTTAAGCACACATGCATCAAAAAAACAACCACAGGCAATGTGTATGTGTGTGGGTGGTCAAAAATGACACACAGCACTTGTGTCTAGCCTGTTGCCTTTAAGTGCATGTGTGCACCTGTAAAGCGAGCCAATGCGAACAAACAACAACCAACGAACCGAGCTGCATCAGAGGGCAGAGCCGGTGTTGGGGTACTGCCCTCTCCCCTCCTCTCATTCGTTAGGGTCGGGCTGTCCCAGGGAATAATGACAGAGACCCAGGACTCAGTCCTACCAGGGCAGAGTCTTATCAGGCCCATGACCCAATCAGGATCCAGGCTCATCGCACCAGTTAGATGTATGTCTCCATCTCTCCACACAGACACCAGCAGCCTCAGTGTCCACTGACAGGATCTATACAATTTAATGTCTAACAGAAAGCACCTTTAGAGCTGAACCTGCGTTCTCTCATCCATCCATCCGTGCTGTAAGGGAGCTCTCATGCACGCACAAACGCATGCACCAACACACTCCAAACATCAATTATCTCTCTCTCTCTCTCTCTCTCTCTCTCTCTCTCTCTCTCTCTCTCTCTCTCTCTCTCTCTCTCTCTCTCTCTCTCTCTCTCTCTCTCTTCTCTCTCTCTCTCTCTCTCTCTCTCTCTCTCTCTCTCTCTCTCTCTCTCTCTCTCTCTCTCTCTCTCTCTCTCTAATACATCCTTTCCTACTTTCACATATCCCTTCTCTCTCTTGCTCACTAATACTGTGTAATTTACAAGTAAGACTTATCCATATAAATGACCCCAGCCGCCAGCGCGCTAATAACCAGTAGCGCACTAGTCTGCACAAACGTGCCTGAGTGTGTGCCGCGTGCCTGTGTCTTGCTGGTGTATTTGTGCAAAGGATGTGTGTGTGCTGCTGGTATAGAGGGTGTGTGGCTTGTGTGTGTGTGTGCATGACTGAGCTTTATCATTACATTTGTGGCCTGCAGGGCTTTCCGAGAGAGAAGGAAAAGTCAGCCTGCTTCCTTGTAAATACTTTCATCCCTCTCTCTGCCTCCCTCCCTCTCTCCCCCATGTGTCTCTCCCATTCCTCCTCTCATCGACTCTCTATCGTCCTCCCTCATTCCGTATCCCCCGGCTGTGTCTCTCTCCGCCTCCCATCACCTCCCTCTCTCCCCCATCTGTCTCTCTCTCCCATCACCTCCATCTCTCTCCCCGGTCTGTCTCTCTCTCCCCCTCCCATCACCACTCTCTCTCCTCAGTCTGTCTCTCTCTCCCCATCCCATCACATCTCTCTCTCCCACCCTCCCTCTGAACCCCATCTGTTTCTCTCTCTCTAGACCACCCTTCCTCTCTCCCCCATCTCTGTATCTCTCTCTCTCTTTCATTTATATTTAAGAAGTAATTTTTCAAGTGTTCAAGTCTCTCTCTCTCTCTCTCTCTATGTACGTTGTAACATGTGCTAATCTTTCTTTCTCTAGACCTGCTGCCCATGTCAGTGGAAAGTGTGTTCATCTTCCAGGAGGCCAGCGAGACGGAGGCCAGCACACCCGCCCCCGCCTATGACGCCATCGTGGTCGAACAGTGGACCGTCATCGACGTGAGTCGCCACTTCGTCATTTGTCGTGTATTCGTGTGTGTGTGTGTGTGTGTGTGTGTGTGGTTGGTAAGCGGTTGTTCTGTAGCATTATTGATAGTGATGGACGAACAGTCCGACATGTACAATATCCTAGTGGATGGTAAATCGCGATTTTGTCAAGTCTTTAGAATCACAAAAAAAGACATCATAAGTCCAATACGTTTTAAATAACGCATGCCATCAGACTCACGAAAATAAGAAATCTGTTGAAATTCATGTTTTTCCCTCGTAAGTCTGAATCCCTTACGATAAAGGTGCTTGTCATTAAGATATAAACACACATACACACCTCCATCAATATCTATCTACACTGCCCAGCACAGGGCGCACACACACACAGAAACAGACACTCAAACACACACACACACACACACACACACACAAATCTGCCATCTCTGGATTTATTTCCCACGTGTCCGGGCGAGGGTGTTATCACATGGTGGTGTTATCTGCAGACGAACAAGCACTTATCTGCTCTGTGATTATCGTCTTCGCTTGGCCTGAGTTTAAATCTACAAATTGATTTCTGTCTGCTTCTGAGGGCCCTTCTGCTGTCACGCAGCCTTAGCGCGTGTGCACAAGTGAATTACCGCATTCACGGCTACACGTGAATGCGCATCCGTGTGCGCGACTGCGGCCGATTGTGCATCTTTGTGTGTGTGTGTGTGTGTGTATGTGTGTGCGTGTCTTTTTCTGATGCCTATCTCTGTAATCGAATTCAGACTTTGTGTGGCCCCCTGGCCGTCGGAGTGTGAAAAGAGACTTTTGTCCCCGCTAAACGTGGGCTGGCCGGCCCCGACTAGCCGCGGACGACCACACACACGGCAGCGATAAAGAAAAGGAGAACCGGAGGGCTCATCCCGATGGTTCAGCCCCTGGAATGAAAAGAAAATTCACTTTACAGCTTAATAGATTTCAGGACACTTTCATCACTGTCAAACAAACGAACCGGGTCACCGCCAACCCCCCTACCGAAGATCCCATCAAGCCCACTTTTAAACATGTTCTTTCGTCAATAAATAGAAATGTTTGCTGGCCGCACACACAATATCTCACTGAGACAAGATTACAGCTCATTCTTCGCCGTACGCTGCACTGAAATTGATATGCTAAGCGCCGCGTTGGTTTGCTGTCCTTTTCGGTGTGGTGGGATAGTTACACTAAGAATGAAACGACGCCACCATAATGCGCGATATTGATTGCTTTGGGTTCAGCTTTCATCACGATATTCATCGTCCTCTCCCCGGTGTTTAGAGCCCGACCCAGACAGGTGGTTGGATTTATGAAGCTCAGACAACAGCAAAACAAGCTGCTTCGCTGAGTAGCCAATCAATAACATTGTGCTGCACGGCTTGGAATAGCTTCACAGGTCTACGGCATACAAAATAATCAAATTGGTTATTTTTGTCCTTTCTTTGTATTATCTCTCAGCTAATCTGGGGATTTGAAAAGGGGACCACTGCTTTTTTTTTGCCATGACATAAAACCCTGACAACTCCATTTTGGTTCACAAGCGAACTGTCACACAGGTTGCATGGTCGCAGCGTTTGTTTGGTAAGGTTCAATCACATTTAGGCTAGCAGAGATGTCTTCTTTCTAAATGTTAAACTAACGCAAATGCCAAGTTGAAATGGAAAGTTAGAGAAAGGAAGTAAAACAGGTGTCTCATGAGTCATGATGATGAATGGATGAGACCAATGAGAAACTTTGACAATTAAAAAAGACTTTGCAAGGCTTGATGACAACCAAATCAAAGTCGTAAAACAACAATTGAAATTGAACCAGCTAAATAAACTGCATATGATGTAATTTGTTAAAGCCCTTATATTTGAGCAGAACGGTTGAATATGCTGAGCAATATGGCAATAGGGTTGAGTGTCATTGCTCACTTCTCTTTCAAGTAGTTTCACAGTTTCAGTGTTACTTAAATCCTGATGAAGTAAGCTTCTTCATCCATGACTGTGTTGAAGTCACTCAGGGCCGTAAAGAAAGACCCTGGGACACGAGGTTGGGAGTCACGGCGCAGAGCACCGCATGTCTGCCAGCCGTCCAGTAGGTCCATTAGTTAAAACCACGGGACACACTGCACTAAATCCATAATCAACTTTGCTTCAACACAACTCAATACAGGCTTTCTCTAAATGCACCCTCCCATTTGATCTCTCATTGGACGATGTCATTCAAGTCGGCCACCGTGACCCTTCTGGACCGATGCCCGAGACGGAAAAAGAAATCCCCAAAAAAGCCATTGATTCGGAGTGCGTAAAAGAGCACGAAACGACGTAAACAAACTAAATGGAGGATGGGGGGCGATGGCGGGGCTACCTCCATGAGGATGGCCCTGGTTATGTCGCTCGCCTCTCCACTCTCTTCTCCTATTGTGCAGACAAAGAAAAATCAATGGGAGCCTTGGAGTGAATGGACCCTTCCCTGTTCTGTTTTCATTGAGCTTTACGGGAACAACAACAACAACAAAACTCCAAAACAAATAGGGTCGTTTGTAAGAACTCCATCAAGCTGTGGCCCTTGCGTGCTCCCCAGGAGCCGACTGGCCCTGGCCCTAGATGCAGCCATCCATTACCCAGAGCCAAAGTACATTAGGAAAACAAAAACCGCAGCAAAGTGGCGCAGTGCCCAGAGCGGAGGATACGTGGGTAGTGTATTGTTTAGTGTGTAGCGTGTAGTGTAGTAGCATGTTGCATGTAGTGTGTAGTGGGTAACATATAGTGTGTAGTAGTGTGTAGTAGTGTGTAGTGTAGTAGCATGTTGCATGTAGTGTGTAGTGGGTAACATATAGTGTGTAGTAGTGTGTAGTGTAGTAGCATGTTGCATGTAGTGTGTAGTGGGTAACATATAGTGTGTAGTAGTGTGTAGTGTAGTAGCATGTTGCATGTAGTGTGCGGTGGGTAACATATAGTGTGTAGTAGTGTGTAGTTACGTGTAGTGTAGTAGCGTGTTGCATGTAGTGTGCGGTGGGTAACATATAGTGTGTAGTAGCGTGTAGTGTAGTAGTATGTTACATGTAGTGTGTAGTGGGTAACAGTGTGTAGTAGTGTGTGGTAGCGTGTAGTGTAGTAGCATGTTACATGTAGTGTGCGGTGGGTAACATATGGTGTGTAGTAGTGTGTAGTAGCGTGTAGTGTAGTAGCATGTTGCATGTAGTGTGTAGTGGGTAACAGTGTGTGTGTGTAGTTTAGTAGCGTGTTGCATGAAGTGTGTAGTGTAAGGCTTGGATAAGCGTCGATATTTTAAATTATGAGAAGGCAACTTGTGGGTGCGCGCACATATGTGTGCGCTAGTATGAATTGTACGGTGTTCATAGAGTAGTGACAATTCTGAATCCTGCGATGTGGCCTAGGACCACAAAAGCTGGTGAATAATCATCCGACTGGCCACCTATATGATATTATAATTTGCAACAAAACAAGAACAGCTTTTAATGAAGAAGCCAAAATAGAAATCACCTTGGCAGCAGTATTTCTCTTTTCATTGAAAGTGCAATGTGGGCTTGGCGTTTGATAACTCCTCCAGTGAATTCATGACTAATAAAACGCTGTTCTGATATATAATTCAGAGCGAGCAGGCACACGGAACCGCCTCTGTGTGACACGGTTTCTGATCTGACACAAGAGATTCTCACTTCTCATTTAATCATAATTGCTGGGTAGGCAGCAGAAACTCAAGGTATAGATGTTAGATGTTTGGTCTCCACCAGAGAGACATTGAAGTTTAGTTTCGGGCTTGGTGTGGTTAAGTTCAGACTTCAGTAGGACTCTGGTGGAAAGCAATGAATCATGGAAATAACCGCTGGGGAAGTGTGTTGCACATGTACACAAGCAGTGCACCTGTTCGAGCTGGTAATTCACCAGAAAGTACAGATTTGTATGCTATAAAATGGCCCATTGGTCTATTTTAAGTGCTGTGCTCAAACTGTTTTGATGGCCTTTCCCCGAATCGAACAGTTATTATCACAGAAGGTTGTTTGTTTTCTACATCTTTGTTGCTGTATAAGTTTGGTGTTTTGAACTCACTGCAGAATGTTTTAAAGCAGGTAAAGGCCTCCTCTTGCTGATGAAAGGAAAACAGATAACAGATTGACCTTCGGGCAAGCTCCATTTATAGAAGCTCCGCCCCTAATCCTGATAGCTCACTGACGGACCGCTATCGGATGCGTTCTCCAATAAGAAATTGCAGCCAACTAAAACAAAAACTACTAAATATGAACCCCCACTTAAGAAATGAAATTATAAATTATCATAAGTCATATTTTGCAATGATGATTGCACTAGTTAAAAGGCTTTGTTCATTGGGAAATTGCATTTTGTAATTATTCATAAATTATTCTGATTTCACTGTTTATTAACTTTTGTTAATAGGGAAAAATATATTTTGTAATGGCAAATTGAAATGGTTATACCGTTATGTTGATAGAGAAATAATATTTTGTAACTGTAACGATCGCGTTGGTTATGGAAATTATATTTCGGAATGATTATGATTACACGGGATAAAAAGTTTTGTTGAAAAAGTCGTTAACCTACAAGTCGTTAACCTAAGTGCAGTTTAATCTGCATGATTTAGGCATTTAGACACAATTTGATGCCACCACAGAAATCCATTTGATCTGAAAATCCACAAAACCCCCCACGCCTCGTCCATTACACAAACCACAGTTTCAAAATAAATGTACTAAATAAATTCATAGAAATCCATAAAAGAAGACATCTGCTCCAGTCTGGCAGATGGAAATCCTTACCAGTCTCTTCTCTTTGGAATCCAATTTGAGGGTGAAAACCTCCAGCGCTTCAGCGGAGCTTAGCGGTGCCCACATTGTTGTCACGTCTTCCCACAACTCATCAGTGGCCCCTGGCTCTGAAGAGCCGGCCCTTTGCCTGCGCATCCAGAAACTAAATCACGTTTGCTGTGAGATTAGGGGCTCTGCATTACAGCACTGGCATTACGGTAAAGGAATATTATATGACGCAATGTCCAGAAATAGATAAAAAAAAACATCTCAAGTATGATGTGTGTGTGTGTGTGTGTGTGTGTGTGTGTGTGTGTGTGTGTGTGTGTGTGTGTGTGTGTGTGTGTGTGTGTGTGTGTGTGTGTGTGTGTGTGTGTGTGTGTGTGAAGCTGATGTATACCCTCCTCTGTGTGAGAGAGAGAATGGGACAGGGTGACACAGGGGTCAAAGCTGCAGAAGCCTATATTTCAGTCTTGATATTCCACACTCCCTCCCGGCAGAGGAGTGAGAGCGAGGGGACGTGAACCCAGAAACAGGCTCCTCCTCCCTCCCCAGAGGGAGAGAATATGTCTCTCTGCCAGTGATGATGATAACAAGGACTGACTCTGAGCCGTTTGGGGCTCCCGGCAGCTGTTTAGGGGGTGAGGTGATAGCCAAAAACACTTGGCAGGCAAACACTTGTCAAATGCTTTGAAGTTTTGAAGCAACAGGGGCGGCGAGATAGCTCAGTGACGGCTAGGGTTTTGGACACCCAGGCAGAAGGTTCAGTGTTAAACCTCAGTGTCCCCCGGGCTCCTTGTAAGCGTCGCTGAGCAAGATGTACTTAAAGGATACATATATTCACTGTCTAACCCCTACCTGCTCCTTAATGACATGTATCGGTTTTCACAGTCTAACCCCTACCTGCCCCGTAAGGACCTGTATCTGTTTTCACTGTCTAACCCCTGCCTGCTCCTTAAAGTACTGTGTCTGTATTCACTGTCTAACCCCTGCCTGCTCCTTAAAGTACTGTGTCTGTATTCACTGTCTAACCCCTGCCTGCTCCTTAAAGTACTGTGTCTGTATTCACTGTCTAACCCCTGCCTGCTCCTTAAAGTACTGTGTCTGTATTCACTGTCTAACCCCTGCCTGCTCCTTAAAGTACTGTGTCTGTATTCACTGTCTAACCCCTGCCTGCTCCTTAAAGTACTGTGTCTGTATTCACTGTCTAACCCCTGCCTGCTCCTTAAAGTACTGTGTCTGTATTCACTGTCTAACCCCTGCCTGCTCCTTAAAGTACTGTGTCTGTATTCACTGTCTAACCCCTGCCTGCTCCTTAAAGTACTGTGTCTGAATTCACTGTCTAACCCCTGCCTGCTCCTTGAAGTACTGTGTCTGTATTCACTGTCTAACCCCTGCCTGCTCCTTGAAGTACTGTGTCTGTATTCACTGTCTAACCCCTACCTGCTCCCTAAGCAGTCTCTGTATTCACCGTGGATCACTTATTCTCCTTAGATCTGATTCAGACCAGGTCAAGCCCCTTGATGCCAAGTAGTGAGCATAAACATTTCATAAGCATATGCATGCTTCTTGCTTAAGTACTTAGTATGACATTAACCCTAACACTAACCCTATTATGGGGTTGTTAAGGGTCACCTGGGAACCGACTGAGGCCGGGGTTGGTGCCGTCTGGTCCTTTGAGGTAATGGAAGAGGTCTGAGAGCTCACAGCCACGTGCACATACAAGTGCACTTTGATATTTTTAAGTGGACCCGAGCTTAGCCTAATTCCACAAGACTGGAACCGCCAGGCTTCACATGGCGCGGCCTTCCTACTGATAGGAGGGGAAGACTCCTACTAGTGACAGAGCTGATGTAGAGGTCTAAAACTAAAGGTTTGGGGGTCATTTGGACGGAGGATTTACCTCAGCAGAGGTGGCTGTGATCTGTAGGCAGGTACATCTAGCTACAGGATGTGTGTGGCGTGTGTGTGTTGCCACACAGTGTTCACGTTAAGAGCAATGGGCATTAGAAGTCCTCTAACGGACAACATATCTTGTTTAACATAACAAGTTTTGTGGTGGCACAGCACAATCCAAAAGATCCATTCTCATTGTCGTTCTATCATGATGTCCTGCTTTTGCAATCATGGAGATAACATCTCCAAGGACCAGCATGATTCCTCTCACCTGTCTGGACAGCCTAGACCGTCTGGTTCACCTCCACTTCCTCTCCAAGCAACAGACCATTACTGCTGAATTATGCCCGTGTTTAGGTGTAGGGGAGGGAAGCGGTTTGGGAATAAAAGAGCCCACCCCAACCGCTCTCTCTCTCCCTCTCTCTGTCTCTATAAAACCGACATGAAAGAGTAACCAAATACTAAAATCAATCTAATCTTCGAAACAAAAGGCTAATGCATCCGTTGTTTACGTCTGGGCTGAAACGGACACAATAGGAACCTAAACTCTGCGTGAGCCCACTGGAACGAGAGGTTTGTACGAGGTGCAGTCCCGGCGGCCTGGTCTTAGCGTTTTGCTTACCATCCCCTAAAAGGCTTTTACTATGCTAACGCTAATGCTTCAGGACTCGTCTTTCAGCGGTGATCAGCCCCACAGGAAGTGGGCCGTGATGGGCGCAAGCTGCCTGTGTATCGTCGTCATGACAACACTTATGCCCTGTTGTGTATGTTGTGAAATTGTGCATGCTGAAGTGTTTCCACTGTGCTGGTTTGTGGTATTTCAGCCCAAGTGCATTTCCTTGTCCATTAAACATGTAGGAAATTGTATATATGCTATTTTTACCCATTTCCATTGCTGTATTTGTTACCCTACATAATTAATACACCCACTCAACTATAGTCTACGAAATTATAAGTACAGTAATAATTACCAGGTTTTTAACACTGGGTGATTCAGGAAAATCATACGCACAATAATGTTTACCAACTTAAATATACATGTAGGACGTTCTGCTGCCGTTTTCTAAAGGTGTGTGTGTGTGTGTGTGTGTGTGTGTGTGTGTGTGTGTGTGTGTGTGTGTGTGTGTGTGTGTGTGTGTGTGTGTGTGTGCCCAGGGTTTGCAGGTGAAGGCGGACTACGTTCCTCTGCTCCAGTCCCTGGCTACGTACGGCTGGAGACTGACCTGTGTGTTGCCCACTCCTGTCATCAAGACCAAGAGGTATCCAGGACACTCACACACACACACACACACACACACACACACACACACACACACACACACACACACACACACACACACACACACACACACACACACACACACACACACACACACACACACACACACAAACTATAAAAAATGAATATCGCTTTAGGAGCTTCCACTGTGTGCTGCAATATAAGTAGGGATGTGCATCGCTCCTTTCAAGAACGATTCGATAAGCATCTCAAGACATGGTCCCGGATAGGATACAGCAACGGTTGATTTAGTTTGATTTGGTTCGATTTGGTGCGATTTGATTAAAAAATCTATGGGTTTGAATTCGATGTGATTTGGTACGATTTGATTACTGTACTGACCGATAGCGTGCACTGACAAGAGTATTTAGAATAATAAACACCGTTTTCATTTACCACAATAGTAAGAGTAAAATAAGTACACAGCCTACTGACTAATTATGATATAAGCCACAAAATACAATTGCAAACAAAATGCTAAACTAAAGAACATTGTACTTAAACATATGGACATTTCTATTTTCATAATGACCAGGTTCAGAGCGCACAATGTAAATTCAGCATATTTCAAGTATACACTATAGTGTTTACTTGAAATATGCTGAATATCCCCCGCAACAAAATGGTAAATACCCCTGGGAACACCCCTACAAACATGCAATCATAGTGCCAGGGACGCTGGAAGTGGGGGTGCTGAGGGGGCTGTAACTGAACCAAAAAAAAACAATAAGAACTTTTGTTTTTGAGAGAAAGGAATGCTTTTTCGTTAAATGGTTGAAATCCACCCTTTTTTAAATGACATTTGATTTAATTTCAGGACATACAATATATTTTCTGCATGATGCACAAACGCTGAGCACGTTGCTAGGCGTGAACGCGAAGCGATAATGGTGGGTTCAAAAAAGAATATGATTTCTTCAATAATTGCCCCAAAGCCAAACAGCGCAAACCCACCGTTGAAGCCTTGTTGCCGTACAGTTTTTTTTTGGTTTTGCCAAGGGAATAAATCTCCTGCTGAGACGTTTCCTCAGTGTGCTGCTTCTCATTTGCACTTGTGTCCTCACTGCATTCTGTCTGTGTGTCTGTGTTATAGAGTTCAAGTGCCTTGTTCTATTGCTACCCGTAGAGCTTGGCTGTGGCTCAGTCCACAATAAATCCTCCTCTGATTGGGACTAAACCTGCATTCTCTGTGTGAACTGTCCCTCGCTGAATACGGTGCTGTGCAGCTTTGACCTACAGCAAGTTGGTGTTCAAGTTTGCGGTCTGTTGTAGTGTAAAACTTTCTAAAAGTAGGGCAAAATGTTGTTGGCCATTCATATGAATACAACCATGAATGATGCGCAGCATTTAATATGACGTCATTTTGTAGACTTGCTCTCAGCACCCCCAACTCTGACGGACTTCCGCGTGTCTGGGTAGCGCCAGCCCTCACTCGCAGTGAGGAATAATAAGGAAGTACCCGGTAACTTGCGATGGCAAACAGAGTTTGTATTTCATTTGAACATGTCTCATTTGATGCACTGTTTAATGTAGCAACAAAGGAATATTAAATAAAAGGTTTATGACTCTGAATTTACAATGTTTCACAATGTGTACAATATGATGTCAGAAAAGTGAGCATACAGAATAGGATCAATCCTTGCCCGGTTAAACAGCTGTGTTCCAGTAATGGCACAGAAATGTTCAGAAAACAACCAATAATGAACATGGGTTAGTTTGCTGGCGTTGTTGAACTTGACAGAGACAACAGCCATACAGAAACTCAACATGATACCTTCTGCTGTCCAGACACAGCGCCATGGGTACGTGAGCAAATAGGGACGTCAAGTTGTGAACTATACCTAACCAGGTCGACCGCATATTGTTGAATACAGTTATGTATCCGAGCTACCTTTTTAAATTGTGTTTTTAGAATGACTTTAATTCTTGAACAAAACACAGAAGTTCAGGCCTCTTTGCTTGAAAGTGCAGAGTATTTGTAGATCAGTTGCTGTGTCGCAGTTGACCAGTGGCATTTTTCTATTAGCACTTTTGGCCATGCCAAGCCGTACCGTATCGCGCTGATTTGCGTTTTCACTACCAGTTTAAATGCGCCAAGCTGTGCCAAGCCACGCCCGAGATGGACCTTCTCCGAGGTCGGGCCATGAGCCCGACCCGCCTCCAAGCGGGCTGTGGAAGGTTTAATAGAAGCACACTGCGGTGATGTTAGTTCACTATTCTCTTGCAAAACAAAATCTCTCGTTGAAATATGGCAGATTTCTTTCAAATTAGTCTTGGTCTAAAGACTGGACATTGGACAATATTTTAGTTAGCTGTAGCAGGTAATACATATTTTTCTTTGCTCCTAGATATTTCTTTACGTTGATCCACTGATCCACTGTCTACTGTAAATGAGTGTCATTGACCAGTGCAGCAGTGCAGAGATATTCCAATCTCATGTTTCAAAGCCTCGCTGCGAAATATGTGAATGGAATATCTCTGCACTGCTGCTACACTGGTCAATTCAACTCACTCACTGTACACTGTGAGTCTGTCTGTCTACATTAAGATAGGTTTTAAACAAAATTCTAACAAAATAATCTCACCTACTGCAGCTTTAATTCCTACAAAATGTTAGTTAATCTGTGATTTGTAATGTTTTCATCGGTTTTCTGAGTGTAGATCTTACATGTGGATCAGTTACGGTCCAGCCAACCAATACTTTTGCATCATAAACATTCAAAATCTGTGTTAAGGGATTACATTTTTAAAGAAATAATAACTTTATTAAATCCTTACAGGATCAATTTGGGTACTTCTTATATTATGTAATGTTCCAGCGTCCTGAAAAAGGGAAGTCGTACTCAAAAGAGGATCCAAGTCCATGTCAAGCACACAAATGAGGAAAGCAGAAGTAATTCCCTGCATGTCCTCATCTCGTGTAATCGTACAGTGACAGCTGTTCATTTATCATCATCATCATCCCATACAGATACATGCAAAGTGTTCAACGTTTGAATACGTCATCTGAAAATAATCGAGCCTAACAGCAGATTTTGTAAATTATTTTAATATATAAATAGTATGGCACTGGAGGAAACTCCACAACATGGGACACACATACATACACACACACACACACACACACACACACACACACACACACACACACACACACACACACACAAATTAATAATTGAGGGAATAGGTCCTATAATGTGACAGCATCAAGTATACTTTGTTTACCAATTTTAAACTAGATATATATCTAAATACATTTCACTATTCTGGAATGCCGACTGAATGTAAATGATGTGCCTACATTCTACTCCTACAAAAAATAAAAAAGAATGCACCATAGTATATACAAAAATAAGGGGAAGGTTTTATCAATAGAAAGCTCACTGTGTCAGGCTGTATCACACCAATGATCCATACAACCAGTAGTAGTAGCACTTCAACTGAAAAACCAGTTTTCCCATCAATCAGTGCATTGACCACAACACAGCGCTCCTCGTGTACTCCTGACCGTTTCGGAGCACAGCTGATTAATTACATCTCTATTTTCATCCCAGGGTGTATTTGATGACTACAGTTCCCATCCCCTTCGCTCCCTCCAGCTCTCTCTTCTGTTCTCCATTTCAAAATGCCACAACACAACAGCGAAACATGACTAATTAATCAGAGTCGGCCTACATTTGAGAACGACACTCATATCTCTTTTAAAAAAAAACTATTAACAGAGAGAGAAGCGAACATCTGATGATGCAGCAGATGATCAGTGTACTCCATTAAGCTTTGTTGTCATTGATATTTACGAAGGGGGGGGGGGGGGGGGGGGGGGGGGGGGGGTTGGCCGGTTGAACCAAGCGTGCTCAAATGGGTGCCTTCTTTTCTTTCTGCAATGGGTAGTGATGTTACAACAGGGAACAATGCAGTCATTTCACTATGCTTTAGGTTGAACAAACTATAAGCCATGTTGTAATAATTGGTGATCAACATGTGAATCATACAACTATCAAAGCACATAGTGAATAGGCCAATTAAAAAAAAGGACAGCACAAGTTGAATATCCTAATTGGCAACGCCAATGAATTGATAATTGATAGCTGGAATTAAATTATAATAGCTGGCAGTGCATTTATCCTGCTCAAGACCTTATGCAGCTTAAGGACCTTTTACAGTTAGATGGGTAAATCTTCTAGAATATTGGGGAAAGCATGAAAACCAATCAAAATACATTCTAAAAATGCTGGCAGGGTGGGGAATGCAATGCAGAGTTGGGTGAATAAGGTCTTTTGTCTTTTGAACGGCAATTAAACTCATACTTTCAGTGCAGTGGACTTTCACAGTGGCCTGAAAACATGATAAAAACAAGTCACAAACAACTGTGATGTGGCTGCACATGGCTGATACAGACAACCATCAATGGGCCGGTTATTAGATAGACTATAATGATAATAACTTCACCACTTTCCTAACTCTGTAATGATTAACATCCAATTTCAATTACACTTTGGTCAAAGAAGACCCCAGTGAATACGGATACATGAAGTAGTCTCGTACCCTGGATCCTTCAGCTGGGTTTCAAACACCCTTGTTAACCCAACCACATAGGAGGGCTCCCTCTTCGGGGTGCCTTCTCAAGGTCTCTTCCCTCTGGGATTTCGGGGAGCTTTTCCTTGTCCTTTAAGAGGGCTTTGGGTTAGGGTGGTGTAATGTGGCGTCTGTGAAGCCACTTTGAGACTGTCACTGTGGCCCAATCCCAATTCACCCCTTGGCCCTACCACTTAGCCCTACCCCTCCGTTTTGCACGTTCATGTGTAGGGCTATCCAAACAATTCTTGTTTGGATAGAGGGTTAGGGCCAAGTGGTAGGGCTACATGGCCCTTTTCATTTCTTTATAACAAGCATAACAAAAAGTCGCTAGTATGCTGATCACATTCCACATTTCCCCCCTTTGATGGCACATGAATGACGCCCAAAGTCCAGCTGCTAAGTTGCTGCACTTGTTACCGCTCCTCTAATTTCAGTGCAGACTGGCAGGGTAGGAGCGCGGGTTGATAGCCTACAGAGCACCACTATTCTGTCATGAAGTGGCCTGGTAATGAAGCTGTGTTCTTTTTTAATTGTATGACTTGTTTGATCGATTGATAGCGTGAAACGTATAGGTTGTGAACGATTCGCGAGCGTTCATGCTTTCCTATCTCCATCAGATAAATGGCAAATGTCATTGTGATAATGCCATAGCAGGGAGGCAATTTGCTGATGACAACAGTAAAAGGATGCCTACAACGCGCAACAGAATCACCACAGCTGCAGACAGTAGTGTGAGATTCGAAATGTCCGGCAACAAACTAGTCACGTGTCTACGTAAACACGATCGATGACTACTGCTGACGTAGCAGGGTCTTGAAGGGTTGTTCCATTTCACAGGGGAAGATTTCAACCACTACCCCTTGTAACTCTGTACCGAGGGGCAAGTCGAAAAACGAGGGGCACTCGAAAAAGAGGGGTTGGGGTAAAAATAAGAAATGGGATTGGGCCTGTGATTAAAAGCAGTACGAACACAACCAGGCTAACCTGGTTCGGCGAGTGAAGGACTAGGGTGGTTAGGAACACTACATTTCTGTTGCCTTCGACAAGGCAGTATGCTGGCAAGCATTTAATTCCCTTCCCTTCAGACAAGACCGGCGTCAGCCAAGAGAAGTGTACCTTTGTTCCAAAATAGACACTGGCTATTGCTCTTCGACAATTCGAGTTATAACAAGGAAGTGTGTGCACAGAGTCTGACAGCTAATAGACGGTGGAAGGGGGAGGGGGGGGGGGGGGTGGTTCAGTAAAGGCCTGTAATTTTGTGAGCCGTCCTCACCGTTTCTACTTTAATGGTCTGCAGACTGCTGCTGAGATCTGGCGGTTGGTGTGTGTGTATGTATGTATGTGTGTATGTATGTATGTATGTATGTATGTATGTATGTATGTATGTATGTATGTATGTATGTATGTATGTATGTATGTATGTATGTATGTATGTATGTATGTATGTATGTATGTATGTATGTATGTGTGTGTGTGTGTGTATGTATGTGTGTATGTATGTATGTGTGTATGTGTTGCCAGGGAAGTGGCTGAATGGTGGGCGGGAACACCAGGGTAATGGGAAGTGGATAACGACACACGCTAGCGTAAGATTGCGTCGGATGGCAAATCCCCCCCCCCCCCCACAGACACACGCACACAAAAAAACGTTATTTGTTACGTTTTCTGCTAGAGCAGACTCCTACTCCGTCTGAAGTGGATGGAGGGAAGATTTGTGGCGGGCTCTTAAGTGTGTTGCATGCCGCCCTCATAAACTAAACCGCCGTTCTTCATTTCGAACGGCAAACGGCTTAACTCGTGACGGCGGCTTTTCTATTCAGTGTGGGATTCAGTTGTGTGCGTTTCTATGAATGTGGGAGTGTGTGTGTGTGTGTGTGTGTGTGTGTGTGTGTGTGTGTGTGTGTGTGTGTGTGTGTGTGTGTGTGTGTGTGTGTGTGTGCGTGCGTGTGTGTGTGTGAAAGTGCAAGGAAGAGCGTGTGTGGGTATGAACACATGAGGAAAAGAGAGAGAGAGCAATACATACATACCTTCGCGTGAGCATGCACCCACACAACACGCATACAACTGCGTGCCGGTTATCGAATAGAGCTACTCCCTAATGGTAAAGAAAAGTGGCTTCTATTCAACTATGCAGGAAGCAAGTGAGTAAGAAGGAGAAACTACAGGGAGAGATGAATATTGAAACCATCAAAGACTAGTGCTGAGACACACTCACACACACAGGATGCTTTGTTAGCGAGAGTATAAAAGAAGCGTGCAAAAGACAGCACACGCATGCGAGACAAGAAGCCCACACAAATCTGAAATCTGTGTTTCCTGCCACGATTAATCTGTCAAGTGTACTAGTACTAGTGCAGATTAGTCTCTTTCCCAGCACACAGTGTGGTCTGTTCACTGCACAGGGGGGGGGATTAGTTCACAGATTCTCAGCGCGATCAGGAAGCCTCTGAGGAGTAGAATATGATTTCACAAGTAGCAAAAAATGCATGCAGCAGACACATCCCATGCAAACACACACACACACACACAGTTCAGAGAATCCATTTGACAGTTGGCCTCCTTTTGTGTAGCAATCACAACAAGATGGTAGCCTCCAGCTGATGCTCGCCAGCCTCAGATAGTCGAGGATCCTCCCAGTCAAAGCTCAGGCCATGTCAGCAGCCCTTCAGCATGGAGGAGTCAGGAGAAGTCAACTGGCCCCGGAGAGCCCCGAGCAGCACGAACATCGGTCGCTCGTTCCCAACCTTAATCTACCCTAACTGCATGACCATCGCAGTGCAGTTGTAGACGCAATGCTAGCAAACAGTCCTTACTACCATGTAAGAATCAAGCCAGTTTGTTTAACTCCCGTTCCTTTTCTATCCATTGCTGAGCAAATTCATATTTTGAAAAAAAAAGAAAAACAAATGTTGATCTCCAGATTTGCAGATTAACTCAATTTCCGTTATTTGTTTTTCCTTCTCCTCCACGTTTATCTTGCGTCTGTCCCCTCCTTTCTTTTCCATGTTCCTCCGGGTTTCCTGTCCTCTGCTCTGGGTCTGCCAGCGATGGAAGTCTGTCCACCAAACAGATTGTTTTCCTGCAGAGGCCCGTCCTGAGCAGAAAGAGGAGGGAGCCCAAGGTAGGTGACCTCGCATTCCTCTCCTTGTTGCTCTTGGCCGAGGAACGGTGGAGGGGCTGGAGGTGGAGCAGGGGAGGGGTGGAGGTCTACTCTCAGCACAACTTCCTTCCCACCCAAGCAGTCTTATCTACCATTCAGTCGTCTAGTACAGTGATTCCCAACTGGAGGGCATTTTGAGTGGGTCGCAGAGCATATGCCGAACAAATTGCAATGCGTTTGAAACAACCCAACAAACTTTCTATTACACACTGGATTCTCACGTTTCTCGATGTCATCCACATGGAACAATCAACTGCCCATATAAATGAGGTTAAGGAAGACAACCTGAATCAATGGCATCTGGCTGCTGAGAAATTGAAGGCTCTGGTATAGTCATTATTTTACAACTGAATCTGTATGTCTTTCCATAATGATCCTGTAAGTTCTGGGGTCAGGATGGAGGCTGTTGTATTATACTGATTTGTATTGTCTTCTAAAGTCAGTCTGTCAAGTGTTCCGTCTTTGTATTACCAAAAACATTTAATCCCCAAAAACGTGTCAGAGAAACGTAACCCTCTCTTGGATATGGCCATCAACATCACCAGCTGTCCAGACACTTCCACACACAGCACCGCATTATCGTATAAGTGTCCGAGAAACACAACCCTCTCTCGGATGCGGCCATTAACATCAACCACTGCCCAGACAGAGCTCCACACATCCACACACACCTCGCCGTCGGTGTCCCTTCGTCCTGACGTCGAAGTGCCTTAGAAAAGGCACTTCACGAAAATAACGTGAAAACCTAGGATGTAGCACCCGTTTTCTCTAAATTACGTTAGTTTATTTTAGTATCAGTGACAAAATGGCATAGATCACTATGTGGAAGATAATATATAGTAAAATTAATATATATGAATTTTAGATACAGATCATTAAAGACCAATGTAGAGGTTCAGCATGTTGCGCAAGGGGTGATACATTGGGGTTCCAAGCCAAACATCATACATCCGAGCCACTACACTATACCGCCCCCTTTTTTTCATACCTCATTCCTTCTTCCCCCCCCCCCCCACACACACACACACTTTTTAATTCCAACCCCTTATGTTTTCCTGGAGGTTAACGTAAATATGCAATAAGCGTAGACTCGAGACAGAAGCTATTCAGGGCGGCAGCTAACGTCTTCCTCGTGACCCCAACCGTGGGCGACAACCCCTGAGTCCCAACATTTGTTCCACAGCAAAGTGAAAACGTATAGCGTTCTCCATGACCCCGATTTAAATTGCCTGGGTGCCACGCTCCAACACTAATGGGCCCACTGGGAATAGTGGGGAGAGAAATATATTGTCTCTCTCTGCCATTAAGTTCAGGATACACAACGTCCTTTCACCATCTTGGCCGGTAGAGAAAATATTTGTTGTCTAAAATACATGAGAAACCCAAACAACTATTGGGAAAAAAAGGCATTTGTTTAGAATGACTGCAGGGCCTGGAAAACAACAATAATAATAGCCTGCCTTAGAATGACCTTCTGTCTACGCATTAGCGAGAGCCATTTCAATTAGTTTGTTATCCATGGGTAAAATTCAGTCTACTGTGATCCGTTCTTAATTAAGTCTGCGCATACGTACACCCAAATGGCCGGCAGCACATTGACCAAATGACCGCACATTCCACACAAACACATTCAACTCTCTACTGCACCATTTATTCATTTCTATTATTCTTTCTTCCCAGAAGCTGATCTTCAAGTCCCGGAGTAAGACGAACAAGAAGTGCATGAAGGAGGCTACCTCAGCAAAGAACAAGAAGAAGAATAAAACTGGAGCAGCGACAGGGGAGAAGGATCTGGAAGATCCCAAGATACGCGCGGAGGACGGCGAGAAGGAGGCGATATGGGCAGGAGCGAACCAAGATGGCAGCGGTAGCACAAGCGAGAAGCCGGACCAGGAGAGAGAGACAGGGAAGAAGGGGGAAGAAGAGGAAGAAGGTGGGAAGATGGACAGCGAGGTCAAGGTGTCTGTAGAGGAAACAGGCAAACGGGAGGATGGAGGAGAAGTTCAGCCGGAGCACAAGGGAGGAAGAGAAAACGGCAAAGAAGAAGAAAAGGAGACAATAGAGGAAGAGGAGAAGAACAAGGAAACCCCACAGGAAAGTGAGGAAGTGCAAAGAACAGTGGAGCCATTGCAAAATGGAGAGGTCGCTTCGGACGTAGAACCCGATAACGAGAGAGCAGAGGATGACCGTGGGAGCACGGTGGAGGTGGTGGTGGTCGTCAACGGGCTGCAAGAGGAAGACGAGATAGAAGGCGGTGACGAAGAACTCCTCACCAAACTCCCGGACACAACAGAGGAAGCCATCATCAGAGAACCTTTGGCAGAGGCCGAGCCGACCAATCAGAGCCCGGACGGAGCTCAGTAAACCGTCCCTGGCAGCCAATGAAAGTTATTCCCCCGTCCTACCTCTTAAACACCCTATACCTGAAGAATAGGTTGAAGCCCTGAAACGTAATCTCATCCCGCCTGATCCTCAAAGTCATTCTCCCAACCGTTGTGTCCTTTGACTTGCTTAACACACAAGTATCCCTGCAATCTGCCACGCGTAGCCCCGGAACTGATTTCCTGTAGCCTCAGAGCCCAGCAGCCTGTATGATGACCCTCAAGCTCACAGCATTACACATACTGAATGTACCCAGGGGAATACCTAGTTAGGATAACAGTTAGGATTGGACCACACTGGGGAAAATAGAAGCCGATTGTAGATGACAGTTCACAATGACGATTAAGCGTATGACAAGGCACTAGTCTTCAGAAGACCGTTGTAAAGACTTTGCCAACCTGGTCCTGTTAGCGCGCGTCTACCCTGTGTGGGTGGACGACACAGGAGAGGTTTGCCTTCAAGGCTTTCTACCAGAAAGCCCTTCCTGACAGAAATCTTTAGGAAGTCAGGTGACGTAGTTGAAAGATCGACAAAGTACATGTAGGTCGGAGGTCGGAATGAATGAATGGGTCAAACAAAAGGACTTTCACCCAGGAGACCAGTTTTTTGTGTCCAGTATTCTTTTTATTTTTAGACTCAGTTGCAGTTTGGTTTGGTTACTAACTACTTGGTTAGGCTTAGGCAAAACAACAACTTGGTTAGGTTTAGGGGTTAGGCAGAAAGCCCTGAAGGCAGACTTCTACCATGTGCTGGGTGCACCACAGTGGGGTCATAGGAGGCGTTTGGTTGGAGGTACAAGAGAACTCTGGAGAGGACGATGGCGCTAGCCGTTCCGTTGCGACAGGCAATCCAAAATGAAGCAAAGCTACATTTACGATAAGCTCGAAGCTAAGTGCTGCAAAGTGAGAATGCCCGATAATCCGATTGTTGTGTTTTGGTGGCTCACCTCGCATTAAGAATGTTCCGGTCAAACCGAGTTAGATCAAGATGTGGCGAAAAACACATCGGAATGAGTGTGGCGTGTGGAAAGGAACTGTTTTTTTTAACCCTTTTTTCATGACTTTTACGATCAATTTACAAGAGAGAGAGAGAGAATTGAGTTTGTGAGCGAGAGCCAGGCATTAGGCGGTTCTATAAAAGAAAATGAATAGGCCAATTTAAAAAATAACAGCAGTTTGTGTACCACATTCCATCTCAACGTTTATTTGATTATTTTGTCCACAGCTTGTTAAGCACCTCTTAATAGGCATAATTTCTGACAATAACAGAGTCATAATGTGATGCTTTGCTGTATCGTGTTGCTTTCCATTTTAAAAGGATGTGTCGACATTGATGCCATGAAGCTCTTATAAGCCTGCTAATGGCTTTTGTCGGTGGGGTATCTGTCAGAAATCATACATTTATAATAGGGGTCACGTACGGGAGGGGATCTACGGTGGATATTGACAGCAAATCACGGCTGAACTCAATGGTTGGAGAATAACAAATACTTCAGTTCTAAATGGGAAAATATGTATTTCAACCACACTGCTAAGGAAAATACACATTCATTCGTTACATTTACACATTTTATTTTTATATGCTGTATGATTCTTTTTGCCCAATTAACAGGGCTGCACTTGAAAATATGCTTTTTAGTTTGGAATTGAAGGTATTGCTTCTACCAGTGATAGACGTTTCATTATGGAATGGACATTTGTTTGAAAATCTTAACCAAATGGGCCCAATTGCTGTAGCTACTATTAACTGCCACAACCCACCACGGTAAAATATGTACACACATCATTTTCTTCAAAGGCACGACATAAAGTTAAATATAATTTGTTCTAGTCATAGAGTATTGTATTGATATTTTGAAGATATGCTTAATCGTTTCCTGATAAACTAAACGTAGAATCGAAGGTAATCCCTGTGTTTGTCCATATACATTTAAGAAAGTTTTTCATATTTCAGATGTTTACCGTGTTTATGATTTTTATTGTGAATGTTCTGCTTTTCAGTTGAATCTCTCAAGGGAACACTGTGACAGAGTTTGACCGTCACAAGGAAGAAGGTTCAGTGCTGTACCTTTAGCTATACCTCCTCAAGGGCGGATCCATCCTGTGTGTGCGTGGGTGTGAGGTCATCGCTAATGGCAGACGAGGTCAAGGGTCACTGTTGAAATCAGAGGGGATTTTTCCACAGCTGTAGACCAGGGAGTTTTGTGCTGGCACAACGTATAACCACTCTTGATATGCAGTGAAGATAGGAGCTCATGTCGTAACATATAATTCTGTGGTATTTTATCTTGCGTTTATTTTTCTCTGCGTGTGTTTTTGCTTTGGGATATTTCCGCTGTAATAAGCACTTATTTTGTCAATGACACATATTTTTGCCTCTTGCGGCACAGCTGGGAAACAGTGTGACTTGTCAGGTCCCATCAGTTGGGCTAGTGTTTTTTTTGTTGGAGACTACAACAAATATGAATTATGGAAGGCAATATCAAAAGAACCCTTCCAACAGCTGCAGTAATCATTATGGATAACCCCCCACCCCCACCCCTCCCGCTGAATCTCGGATCAGGTTCTTTCCTCCGATTTAATCATGTTTTTCATTTTTCTCAGGAGTCAAGATAACTGTCATCTCTCTTCATGAATATGAATACGTTGCTATCAGTATTCTGCCTTACGTACAAACGAGTCAGAACAAAAGCCTGCTGCCGGTGTTTCACATCTGTGGCGCAGATTCTGACATTTATTCCCCTTTGACATTTAGCTTTGGGGAGAAAAGAAAAGTGTTTGGAAAAATGGGCAAATCAGGAGGTCGTGATATTAAACACAAACCCATTTCCTCTTTTGTAGCAGATTTATTTCTATCCCCTTGCATTTGCTTTTGGCCGTCCAACAGATAGGGACGGACCCCACCATAACGTAAAGAATCGGGGTCAGAGCCCAGCTTTCCCTCCCCCTTCAGCGTAGTTTCCTACCTTAGGTCACGATGTCTGGGGTTCCCGTCTCTCAATGCTGATTGGCTAGCACGGCCTTCCAATGAGAACGATCTGTAGGGATTCTGGGTGGTTGAAATCATTATTTTGTCCTGTTTAAATAAAGAAAAAAAAGAACAATGGAAAAACATCACATTTTGAGCAGAGCTACGCTGTGACTAATGCTTCAGCTACGTATACAACCACAAACGATGTACTCTTTCATGTAAAACACATATATTACAGTTAACCGTTGTGTGTAACCATCGCCTCTGAGCCTGAATAGACGAGCTGGTGCAATTTTTCTCAGTAACGCTGTAATAAAGGTGAATGGTGGATTCCACATGTCTGTCTTTGTGTCTAGAAGTGACAGAAAACATGATATCGTAGGACAGTTTGGGGTTTGTTTTTTTCTGTGCAGTGTGTCACTTACGCCCGCCGACGGTCCATACGGAACATGTACTGTTAAGATCTGCCTCAATCGTTTTCTTCAGCTCGGCTGCCATCTTAAATGTGGAGTATCGTTGATCATGGTCTGTGGTCACGCGTCTGCCATCGAGGAAGAAAATAAATATTAATTTATCTTCATCCACCATGACTGTGTCCACCTTCCCATTGAAATCATGACATCTGTAAAATTTGTATATTATAAATCGATTTATATTTAATGTCTACACATGGCTCTCGTCTTTTGTTATGTAAAGGGTACCTCCACACACACACACACACACACACACACACACACACACACACACACACACACACACACACACACACACACACACACACACACACACACACACACACACACACACACACACACACACTTGCCAATCATGTCTACCTCGTTAGTATTTATGTTTGATAAAAAATAATCCTGCATTAGTAGGGATTTTTTCACTTTCGCTTATTAGCGAATATGTAGGTAAAATCATTAAAAAGCCAGTTGAGCGCTTGGTCTACATCTTGCGCATCAAAGACCCACTACGTGTCTGGGATTAATCAAACAGAAAGTGTTCAGGGAGATTCTTTCCTTTTTTCACGGCCCTTTGTTAAGGCGCCCTCCTCGTTGCCTTTGAAATGGAAAAGTAATTTCCAAGAGCAAATGACGGCTTCACTTCATAAAGCAAAGTAAAAGAGCCCTCTAATTCGATAGAGCAGGCTTGCGCCAGCAGTGATGGCCCTTGGGGAGAATCAAATTATTGTTTCCATCAAGAGCATATTGGTTTCCAGAAGAAGAAAAAAATTACAAAGAAAACGGAAAAAAAGCCTTTTCGAAATTCTGCTCCATCTGGTTATTGCCCTCTTCATTACCATGGAAACGGTATACTGGATCATATTCTTAGATGTTTCATAACTACATCAACACAATAGGCCTACCATCCGGTAGCTGAAACCCCACACTGCATCTATAGGCCTGTGCATCAATGTTCCCGATGGACCCAACCCTTATGACTCCTGGAGTCATGGTCATATACCTTGATATTTACAGTCAAGGTAACGCATTGAAATTCTGGCAGTCAGTTAGTTAGTGCCAAACCCAATGGCAGTGTCTACGGTCATTGAACGTTACGGAATCTTGAGTCCAGCCCAAAAACCAAACCACCCGGTCATTAGCAGCGCTTGAAATACAAGCAGGCGGACGACGACGAGCCGCCAAGCTCATCAGACACGCCACGGATCTGCTGGTAGCTTGGGGATATGAAGCTTACGGACCGGGGCGGTATAGGAACTGTAACATCCTTAGAACTTCCTGTTAGAATGTTCTGTTTAACGGATGTCATTAAAGTGCGCACCAGGGAAACCGGATGTAAAAGAAACAAAAATAAAGATGGCATCGCCGTTATGACTAGTTGATGAGTAGTCCAGTCGTATCTTTTATTCAAAGATAATATTAAACATTATAGGAACTAAGGTTTCATTTGGAGCTTTACAGTGAGGGCCCGTTTGGGGAACGGTTCAACTACTGCCGACAGCTGCACCGTTTCACAATGAAGTCGTCGTCGTCGTCGTCCCCCCCCCCCCCTTTTTGAATTAAGAAAAGGTTTTCTTCACTGCTGATTGGTATGCTGCTGTAAAAGAATATTAGGCGGTGGTCAATCAACACAGACTATTAGCCTAAGGGGTTCTACGGGGAATTAATTGTATTGGTCCCACACTTTCTAATCTACAGGTGTTATGTAGAAGCCAGACGTGTACAGCGTTGCATTTAAAAGACAGTGTGTGTACTTTTATTATTTATATGCATCTAGTACAGCGGCTGTCCTATGCAGTCACCACCGTCACATATCACTGCCATCTAGTGGCAATGCTGGGGATCACGTTCACACTCATCACGTAGCAATCAAGTGTTGAGAAAGCAGTGGTTGACACGTTTTGGATTATACCAACAGGAATTTGTTCCATCTAAAAAAACGCTCTCTCATTGAGGGTCGACTTGGTTAAAACAAACTGTCAAACGCACTTAAAAAACACACTTCAGTAGAGCCACTCGAGCGGTAGACCCACGCTAAAGTAGGCCTACCCCCATTTCTACTGTGAACATCTCGGCTCAGCACAAATCCCATTCATGGAAGCACGTAAAGTACGACCGGTGAATTAAATTAGGCAGCCGTGTATTCTCTGTCTCGATGAAAATATCTTTAAAAAAAATAACATTGAATCAGTGTGTCCACATTTTAAGATTAACACGCCGCCTCGTCCATTAATTAACTCAATCATATTTGCGAGTGCAAATCACCACCTTATCAACCTTCGTCAGGCTGTGAAGTTTAAATTAATTAATACCCGTTCTCTTGTCATTTCTTCATTACCTTGGTTTCGGGAGAATGGTAACGCTTGTGTCAGCGGCTCCGCAATGTGATGACTTCGCTGAGAGCTGATTGGTTCATTAGACAGGAAATAAAAACACGCGGCTCTTGTGTTAATGAGGGCCTCTCGTACAAACCTCCACACGACGACACTCAGAAACAATTAGCAAAGATAACTATAGTGCTTGCAAAACGTAATATCCCCGTTACTGAAGTCCATCCAAACATTTTAGTTTACTCCAGTAGTCTTATCACAGAAGTCATACCACAGTAGCCTGGCTTTGGTTTTGAATACATTTTTAATGTTTCGATTTTTATTACTTCATACTTTGAATAAGCTGGTTATTGGTAGCACTTCTTCAAGCAGTATCGGTTTGTGGCTGTTCAGGAGGACATTAAGTCGTCGGTGTCGGCCTTCTCCACACTTGCAGTCAATCACTGAGAACAAAACACAGTATAAAATGAAAACGTTAGAAACATAGTTTTTATGTGTAAACCATTCCGTTTTTATTTTTTATTTGCCTGTCCTTTTTATTTAATTAAACAAAGATTGAATCAAAAAATCTATAAATCAACATTTAACCAACAATCCGCCATGATAATCAACAGTACAATCTGCGTTAACTCCCAACCATCGCAACAACCACCACCACCACCACCACACAGAGAAAAACATAAACATAGAGTTGCTCATGGGGTCAGCCCGCTCTCCTTTCCTCCCATCACCTGACCTGCTGGGGTCGGTTGCAGCAGAAGAAGCGCACGTCGTTGAGGCTGGAGTCGTCCAGGCCTTGCTGGTACTCCTCCACCTTGGACTCGATGCCACAGATGCCTCCCTGGGGGCAGACGGGGCTCCAGAGGCCGTACTCCCCCCAGCCCATGCCGGGACCCTCCAGCACGGGGTAGCTGCTGCAGCGGAAGCGGATGTTGTTGGCGGCAGTGTCGTCGCCAAACATACCCTGGTGGGGCTCCACGCGCAGCTGGAAGGAGGTGAGAACCCCCTGTGGGCAGTACTGGGGCTGGGACCACTCTCCATAGCTATGGGGGGGAGGGGGGGGTGTAGTCATTGTTAGGGTGTTGGATCTGGGTTTGATCCCCAGTGTCTGCAGTTTAGGCATCCTTGAGCAAGGTGCCCTAATACATAACTGCTCTTTAACTATAGCAGTATCTGACTTCACTGTAAGTTACTTTGGATAAAAGCATCTGCTATATTCAGCCTAAATGAGTAAATAGTGAGTATAAATAGAAATATGTGGCAACATTTATATTGTGCCTTTCTAAACACTGTTGCCATTTACAGAGCTCGGAAGATGTTTATACAAAGGCACACATGCATACACACATTCCATCATACACACATGTTCATTCATACAATCACACACACACACACACACACACACACACACACACACAGGTTGAGCTCAGGTGGTTTTCTCAGAGGTGCAAAAACAGGAGGAAGAAGTGGAAGTTGAAGTGGTAGGTCTACAGAGAATACTGGGAGAGAGAACTAGAGAAAGAGAGAGGAGGAATAATGAGTGAGAGACACTGGGTGGAAGCCAGGTTTGTGAAATGGTTTCAAGGCCCTGGGTTAAACCCTCGCAGAAACAACCTCCTTATCTCGCCGTGGGTGAGCCTGCCAATCTGTGTTGTGAAAGTGTTTGTTTACTCTCGGATTCACCTGTTTACAGCAAGCACTTTCCCATTCAGAATGGAAACAAACACCAGGTGCAGTTACAGATATGATCACAGTAAAATAGATTTTTGATTGTACAAAAGTAATCCATATTTTAGGCTAGGGGATGGATATGAAATCACTGCTCATGATCCCAATGTTTTGTATCTTATATGTTGTACTTTTAGAAAGCTCTACAGTTCTTTTTACAGCTCAATGGAGAATATAAACAGCCAAACTACATACATTAGTGTCTTACCTTATATTTAACTACAACTGATAAAGATGGAGTGTGGGTTTAAATTAGAGAGAGGGGGAGAGAGAGAGCGAGAGAGAGAGAGAGGACTAGAACCTGCGTTCAGGGGCGGGTCTAAAGAGGGGGCACGGGAACCCCCCCTCCCACCGAAATATGTTTGCCACCCCTGGTGCTCCCCCAGCACCGTTGGGCTAGAGTACTGTCAATCTGACAATGCCCAATGCCATTGATCAGAGCGCTGTCAATCACTGCTTGATTTACGATAAATTAATGATCTGATCAAATGACGTTGGGAATTTTAAACTGTAGAATCTTGTATTGGAACAAAACAACGTTAGTTTGGGGTGTGGTGGGAGAAATGAAGCCCCTGTGTCATACAAGATATTTGCATATATCCAAATATATATATATATATATATATATATATATATATATATATATGTGTGTGTGTGTGTGTGTGTGCACGCGCATGTTTATATATGTATATATATATATATATATATATACATATATATGTGTGTGTGCATGTTTATATATATATGTGTATATAATATGTGCATTTATTTATGATAGAATTGTCTGATTTCCCATGGAGCCCCCTGTGCCACCTCAATAAAAAGATCCTGGATCCACCCCTGCCTGTGTTCTCTACCCCACTAGCCTTTGTGAGATTAAAACCTGCAATCTCTACTACTCACTAACCCATATGGGAATTTAACCGGTGTTCTTCCCCTACTAGCCAGTATGGGACTTGAACCTTTAATCTCTACTCACTAGCCTATGTGGGACTAGAGCCTGTTTTCTCTGCCCTTACTAGCCATTATGGAACTTGAACCTGCGATCTCTACTCACAAGCCCACATGGGATTCAATGGAGTACAGGAAGCTGCGGTCTTTGTCGCGGGCACAGATGAGGCGGACTCCGTTGAGGGCGGTGTCATCGAGACCGTACTGGTTGGACTCCACCTTGCAAATCACAGAACAGCTGTTATGTTCCCCAAAGGTGTAACCTCTGTCAGGTCAACTGATTGGTTGGTTTTCCATCCATCCATCCAATCTCAATGGGAGCCTGTGAATACTTTACTAGTCTTAAAGTAAAAAAACAGGAAACCTGTTGATTGATCCACTGTGTTTCTAAAAAGCACCCTACCTTGGATAATAATGTAACGAATTAACGACTCCTTAACGAGGTCCTTATCCCACTTATAAAAACTAATTCAAACTCATACTGATCTCACCTATTACAATTTATCCTAATCTCACCTTATAAAACTCATCCAATACTCAACTACTAAAAGGAATCCTAAACTTATCTACTCAAACTCATCCTACGAACTACTAAGCTGCCGTTACCCGGATGCTGAAGCCCACAGCGAAGAAGGTCTCGGGACACATCTCGGGCCAGGTCCAGTTCCCAAACTGCTCTCCGTTGGGCACACTGATAACGGAGGAGTACTTCCTGTCGTTGAACTTCGGCCCGGCCCGCTGGAGGGGCTCCTCCTTGCACCAGCCGGACGACGCCAGCGCCAGAAGCGCCACCGCAGCGTACAACAGGTAGCCCATGGTCTGAGCAGGTCTGTAGAGAGGGAGGTGTGGAGACACAGAGGTAGAGACTTTTATAGGTAACCCTGGGGGTGTGTTTTAAAACGTTTCCCTCACGTGCTCCTTCCTATTGCTCATTCACTATGACTTCGAGGGGATCTAGTGGTTAGGAGCTGAGCATGGAGGATAGGAGCGCAACTTTTCAGACCTGCTTTATGAGTGAATGTCTCATCTCCAAAGCACTTCCTGTTTTAGTATCCTCCGTCCCAAGCTGCTACGACAGCCGCTATAGGTTACTCCTTTATACTATGGTACAATATAGATTTAGGAAAAGTGGGTGAGTGGAATTGCTATAGAATGACTAATGGAACGCAGCCTTGGGGTATGCAGGTGAGAGGAGGTGTGCGGCCACAGCTGATTCTGATCAATAATTTACAGAAACGATATAAGTGGCATGGGAAGTAACAGATGTTAGCCAGAGGTGAAGAAATGTGTTGTCACACATGCCCACACACTGATCAAGCTATCAGCTTGTGCATCCATCTCTACCATTTAATTTTAAACTCAGAGCCGAACCTTCACTCAAACACTCCAGGTTTGCTCTCGACTCCCCCTGAGAGAGGGAGTTTCATTCACAAGTATCTGGAAATTAATATATCTATTCTAGATCATACCGGAGAAGCTCTCACATCAGGACTTTAAATTACTGTAAAGAAAAGTTGTGATAGTAGTCTACTTGAGTTTGAGTTGAGACGTCTAAAATGCGTTGCACACTCCTAACCATCCCTGGAAGGTTGATTTTGCAAACCCTGGGATAAGGAAATTAAAAATATCTGTTCTTTAGCTTTAGAAAGGTGATTATTTCCCAAGGTACTCACTCTGTCATTGTTCTGTACTACTGATAACATGTAATCGTTATATTTTGCTTGTAGTTATGTCGTTTTAAAACATTTAAAACATTAAGAACATTTCATTTACGTGATACTGCTGCCACCTGCTGGACGGAAATCAAAACTACATGTATAGGACGGCTTGGTGGACACTCCCACTTGTGATGTCGCTAGAAGGTAGATTTGGAAAAGGCTTGTAAAATAATCAAAATCACACCTGTTGGTAAAATAGGGGATCTTTAAGACATAATGTCTAATGTCAACTAATTAAAAACCAAATTAACATACTGTCCACAAACAAAAGGTCCACTAGTAGCTAAGCCACAATATTGATAAACGTATAGTTATACAAATAATGGTTATTTATTTTCTTTAAGAAGAAAGAAATGTAAAACCGCAGGAATCTTTTTTTTTATGCAATCCCAGAATATTAAAAAAATACCTAAAATGTATTGTTTGATTTGAAGATTTGTTTTCCCTCCAAGCAGGCACTTAAATAGATTGTCCCCAATTATCGTAGACACACACAGAAAAGACACAAAACTCAAAGGCTTTTCTACAAGAGATTATTTTAATATACAGAGTTGTTGAAGGAAAGTGACGCGTCTGAGAGGTGGCCATCTAGTCAACTACCGACTAGAAAACCTCTTGAGGAAAACAAAAGGACAGTATGAACACTGATAGCCGACACACTTCAAAAACCGCAACACATAGTGCAAGTATATATACACAAGTATAGTATCTTTTAGGGAACATTCAACGATATAGATCTTTTTTCTTTACAATGCAGGGTCTATAAGGTGTTTGTGCGTAGCTCCGGCCTCCAACCAGTGAAGCTGCTGGCCTGCCTTTCTGACGAGTGTCAAGCGTTTAAAAAAAAGAAAAACATTCCAAAAAAGAAAGTTTAAACACTTTAAGTGCACTAATGTCAAGTATTATTTATAAAGTACTTTACACAAAAATCAGATCATATAAATATATATGTATAAGTTAAACTGTCTACAGTACTTTCTGATAGATTCAGCACTATATGTACTTTCAAGTGACAAAACAGAAGCACACGGACATACATCTTCTGATTAAAGCAAAGTTTCAGAGCAAAGGTTCGCCAAAGGAACATGAGGAAAATGGCGAAACAAAGCGATTTGTTAAGGATTGCTTTTTAAGATAGAGAAAAAGATGTGAATTTAATGTACTCTGATCAATAATACTGTCTTTATAAATGTTCAAAGTGATGAGACATTGTTTGCTTTTAAAAAAATATCCAAACAACTAAAGTTGCTTACACTGCACCCCTTAAAACTTCAGTCCTACAGAACCACTGTATCTTTTTTTAACACCAAAAGCCAAATGGGGGTAGCGTTTAAAATATAAACTAAAACCTATACAAGCAGCATATTTACTGCCAGACAGAATGTCTACTAATAAGCAGGAAGGACAACGAAAATGCAGCCAAAAAACGAATCAGTCAAATTATCTTTACCAAAACAAGGCAAGAAACGAATAAATCCCTCCCCACGGCTTCCTTTGATTGGCTGTTTTGCTGCTCCACACTGCAGAGATGATTAATGGACAGATCCGAGCTCCAATGAGGGCACTGCCAAACTGCTTTTAAAACTATCCACCAACAGATGTTGGGGACAATAAATGTCAGATGGGGTGGGTTTGGAGTGGAATACGGCTCCGACTGAGCGTATTCACAACATCATCTCCTACTTTGATGCGAGCACAATAAAAGTGTTCTTTATAAAAGAAACATACACTTATACGTCTATATACACACGCGCACACAGGCACGCGCACACACACACACACAGGAAAAGGGAGGGAGAACCAAGCCATTTTGTGTTTTGGGGTTTCTACGATTATACATACATAATTCTTACTTAGTTCCACTCCTGCCTCCAAACGGCCCCCCCTCCCCCACCAACATCCTGTCGACGACAGCTCTCTTGGCGTGTTCCAGCTAAGGTGTGCCACAAGGCTGTCGTCTGGGCCCACTACTATGTCAGGGTGCACCGTGTGTCCTGGGCCAGCCCATGTCCCTGAGCGTTCTTGGGGGGGGGGGGGGGGGGGGGGGGGGGGGGTGGTGTTGGTGTGAAATTCCTCACTGGGGCGACAGCCACAGCCTCAACCCGAGTCGGAATCACTGGTGTCTGAAGAAGACGAAGAGGAAGAAGATGACGAGGAATCTGAACTGGAGCTGCTGCCGCTGAGACGCGACGGCTGGGTGTGGGGCTCCACGTTGCTCGGCTTCTCCGCTGAAACAAAGGGAAATATAAATCTAGATTTCAAAGACCTATATTATATAAAAAGCTATTTATAGAGAAATGTTCCATAAGCGGTTATAAAGTGCACACACACACACACACACACACACACACACACACACACACACACACACACACACACACACACACACACACACACACACACACACACACACACACACACACACACACACACACACACACACACACACACACACAGTAGTTAGGGAAAGGGAAAGGGAAAAGCATGCCTTACCCTTAGGTTTGGCAGGCTTCTTGCCAGAATTGAGCTGTCCACTAACATCCTGCAGTCTCCTCTCCAGCTCCTGTCTCTTCTCCAGAGTCAGCTCCTCTTTGGATTTGCCACTGCTCGCCTTCTTGGCTATTAAAAATGAATAAAACGTTTAGAACGCACTGGACTTTACAGCACTTTTCTATGCCCCTACAGCCAAACAAGGCACTTGACATTTACAGGCACATTCACACAGTCAAGCAGCATTGAATACCATGTGAGGCAACACGGTTTGGTCCATGGTAGCTATTAAACATTTACAAAAGAGTGAACATTTTACTAAATATATACAAATATGTTATATTTTATAGTTATCTGCAAAACACCACAATTTAATTGTCCCGCTTTGCCGAATGGGAGCATTTGCTGGAATATTGACTCTGAGAACCTTGTTAGCCTAGGGCTAGCTTAATTTAGGGCATGTATGATAACATGGTTAGCATGTTAACGTTGTTAGCCTGGGCTAGCTTAATGTAGGGCTTGCATGTTAGCACGCTTACTGTAGGGCTTGCGCGGCTTCTTCCTCAGACACGTCATGACGTAGCGCTCCAGCTCCTTCAGCGTGGACGGCTTGAGCGTCTCAAAGTCGATCTCGATCTCCTCGGGGTTGGTGTCCCTCAGGGATGGCTCCCGGGCCTGGATGATGTGCACCACGCGGCCCAGCTTCTCCCCCGGCAGCTTGTTGATGTCCAGGCTCAGCTGGCGCTTCTCGTCGTACGACATGGGCACGATCTCCTCCTCCTCCTCCGAGTCGTAGTGGGGGAGCATGGAGGAGGCCGGCGGCGGGGCGAAGAAAGCCTTCTTCGAGGTCCTGTGAAGGAAGAGCAGGGGGAGGAGTGAAGTGAAAGATCTCAGCTCTGCATGAACACCCTGTTGTATTGCAAGTAAATTGTCTTTGATGCACCATTGTATTACAAAGTTTTTGTTATAGCATTACAGCTATGTGTGTTTTTACTAACCATGCTTCTTCTAATTCGTACTAAATTCATAGACGACACTTGCCTCGTTAATTCCACTGTACAAAATATGTTATGCTGCATATTTGATAATAAAATACTTTTGACTTTAAATGCAACCATGTAATCCTGGATCTGGGAGCAACTGGTTTACCTTAAGGGGGTTACCGGATTCCCATAAGTGAGTAATCAGATTCCATTGAGAGTAATCAGATTACTTTACTTACTTGCTGTTCTTGTTGCTCTTCTTGCCCGGACCCCTCTTCCCCACAGTAGCGGCCCCTCCCTTGGTGGACTTGTTTTTGGGTGCCTTTCCCGGCATCTTCCACTCCTCCGCCTCCGCTTTCACCTTCACCCCTCGACTCCTCTTCTCCGGCTTCTTCCTCTTCTTCTTCTCCTTCTTCTCCTTCTTCTCCTTCTTCTTCTTGGGCTTCACCATGGGCCCCTGGGAGAGGGCGGCCAGCTGCTCATGGACTGCACGCAGCTACCAGGACAACACAAGAATAGTCAACAACACTTTCAGAGGGACAAACATTAAAGTTTCAGATTGTACTGAAACGTTACAACTAATAAAAAGGTGTTGGCACTGTAAGCTGCTCTAAATGTGGGAGTTTCTTCAATGAACACGTGCACGATCCCACTCTGACGCACCGGCGCAAGAGTTTGAATGTGTGAGTCTCTTTCTACACATATTTTAACAATGTTTGATTCATGAAATATATATTTTTGAAGTGTATGGCTAAGCCACGTTTCCAACGCAGGAACTTTACCCCAGAGCTAGGAACTTGGGCTTGCCGCGCTGAACATTTCTGATTGGTGGAAGACTCGCAGCAGTTTATTTCAGCCATTTGAAAATCTGCAGACGCAAACCTACGTTTATTTTGTTCACTTCAACCTGCAGTAGGCTAAAGAGTCTTCTTATTGCATCCATAGTGGTTAACTACATTCATATATTTATAACTTTCTGTTTAATGTGTTGATCATTCACCTCGATAGCAGTCGGCGCTACAAGCCAATGTTTACTTGCACTGTGGCACGTGAATATAGGTTGCGTTTGATAATATGACGGTGTGCAGTTGTATTGCAACAGTTTTGTTTTGGATACCAACTTCCTCCGAAAGAGTGATAGCCTATTCTTAGTTGTCGAACGAACAGGGAAACAACTAACCTCTCCAATTAGTTTTTAAAGAATGCACACTTATCTTAATCCCCCTCATCCGCAAACTGTCATTCGCTACACAATTTTACACTTGGATTAAAAATCAAACTCCATAGTAATTTAATTCTTTAAATACATAGGATATTTTGATGAAAGTACGGAGCATATGCTTGTAATCACTGGCTATATGAGGTTCAGGGTTAAATCCATCTGTCTTTTTCACTGCCGCGATTCTCATTGGAAAATGCCGCATATTAGTGGCATTCACTGATAGTTGACACGGTTTGGTTGGTCTGATTTTCTCAGTATTTCTCGCTTTTTCATGTCCATTTTGTGCCTGATGTAAAAGGACCTTAATTTGCATAACCTTCAAGGGTCTTTACACCGCAGTGGAATTAGTGTGACATCTAGTGACCAAACATGGTATTAGAAAAAAAAGGTAGTACACCTTTAACAAATATATCAATATAAAAGTTAGATATGAATAAAATGTAGCTGCCATTTTAACATTTTAATAATAATGACACCTCAAAATTGTTAACATCCCAAACAACATAACATCCAACAGACCAAATCAACAAGGATCAACGTATCCAATTCTCTTTGCTATTCATTCATCCTTTAATATCACAATTCCACTAAACAGTTTCAAGACACCATGTGTCTGGTTCTCTACTGGGTAAAACTTCCTTACCTGTGTGCACACCTGGTCCTGGAGCTCAGCCAATCGGTGCGCTCGCTCCTCCTCGCTGTCGGAGCTGCTCTCGCTCTCCTCGCTCTCAGTGCTGGGCTCGCTTTCGGACGAAGAGGAGGAAGACGATGAGGTGGAGGAGGAAGAGGAGGAGGACGACGACGAAGGGTGGCCACTCATAGACATGGCGGGGCGGTCCGTGTGGGGCTCGTCCGGCATTTTGGCGAAGCGGAACTCAAACACGTCCTGGAGCGGTAGCAAAAGTAAGATCCACAGTAGGAAACAAAACATACATTCAATGAAGTACATTCAAACCCTTGAATCCATGTCTATACAACACAACATATTGCAAATAGAGATGCATCAAATTCATACAGGCCTTGATACCTTGATAAAAGATTTGGCTGGAATTACGTGGTTGTCAAGTAGACATTTGTACAGGGGGCTTGGTCACAATAATCTCCTTGGCCAGGATGACCTTATGTCATCCTACTCGTTTGATGAGTAGTATACTTCATCAATTATCAAAAAGGTAATCCATCCAACAATTTCTCCAGAACCCAATATCCTGTTTTAATTCAATAATACCACGTTCATTATTTTTACAAGTAGTAATGTCACATAACCCAGGCAAAATGATGTACAGGTGGTACCTTAACTTTTATAGCCTTTAAGGTGATGGTCAACAGGCTCTTTAAAATAAAACCATATTAACCATAACATATCACAGATGGATGTATCCACTATACACCTACCAAATATTGGGTCAGGAAAGTGTCAGAAAGTAAATTAATATACATCTCAACGTCCGTTAATCTACTCTTGGAAAGACTCAGGAATGTATGGGCGTGGTCTGAATCCCTCCCCCCCCCTCCCCACACACACACACATTTTGTGTAGTTTTTACTTCCTTGAAGTCTGAAACTCTGTAGCTTTCATCTTCTGATGCTTACTGAACACCTTCATTACCCTAGGAGTAAATTAGGGATTTGTGTTCTGTTCTAATGGAGAGATGAAATGGAGACCGACCTGCAGTTTGCGGGCCATCCCCACGACATCGTGGTCGGGGGGGTTGTACTTGTAGCAGTTGGAGAACATGAGTCTGATGTCAGCAGCGAACTGCTGGGCGTCCCTGTACTCCCTGCAGTCCATCTTCCTCTGAGGAAGAAGAGACAAACAACCACAACACACACTCACAACCATGTACTTTAACAGGAAGTTACGGAGGACCGACCAGGGAGGGGATGGGCGAGGAATGTTCCATTGTGTTTTGCTGAAACCCATTCTAGCATAAATAACTCTTTAAAAATACTTTGAATGGAAATAATTAAATATGAGTCTTGTAATACATCCTTGTCAACATTTCATTAGCAATATAAAAACAATAAAAAAATAATTTATGACTAAATAAGAAAGCCAAAGACGTGCATTACCTTGACGGTGCTGAGGTCCATGGGGTATTTGATGATGTCGTGGTAGTCATGGAGACCAAGGGCGGTGGCGTCCACGGGCTTGTAGAAGGGCCAGGCGTAGCCGGCGTGCTTCTTGGACAGCATGTCCTTAAGCAGCCCGCTGCAGTGGCGCAGCTGGGGGCTGAGCTTGCCGCGGCGCGCGGGCTGCAGCTGGATGGAGTCTGGCAGGTCCTTCTTGGGGGGCTTGATGGGCCGGCCGCTGCCCACTCTGCGGGCCGCGGCGGCCGCGCTCACCATCATGGGCTGGAGCAAGACGGGCCCGCCGCCGGGGCCCCGCACCAGGCCCAGGCCGGGGCCGCTAGCGTCCATGCTCATGCCCCCCAGGGAGGAGAGGGTGAGTGGGGAGGAGTCGTGGATCTGGCCCCCGTGCCCGCCCTTCCCCAGGCCCACCATGCGGGCGCCGGCCGACAGCCCCACAGGGAGGCCCATGGTGGAGGGGGTGGTGGTGTCCGCCTTCCGCTTCACACCCTTCTTCTGCAACGCACGCAGAGAGGAGACTTTGGTTGTTACGGTTACAGAGGGGGTCATTATGGTTACGCACACACAGATGGAGAGGAGAGTCATTACTGTCAAGGAGAGGGTTGTCACGGTAACTGATGTTCGGCCACAGAGGGTTGTTGTGGTTACATAGGTTGAGACAGGGCGAGGGTTGTTATGGTAACACATACGGCGGAGAAAGGTTATTATAGTAACACATTGAAGTAATATACAACTTTCATTAGACTATGTAATAGAAAAGAACAGGTACAGTATTATGCTGTCAACATGTATACTACTAACAACCCGTTCCGGACCTATTCGATAATTGGAATAATGTTTCTTTCCATCCTCTAAATTGGTCTGTGGAACACCATGGTGGGGATAATGTCTACTAATACATACTTCAAAATGTTTGACAAAAGCGATGGCTGCATTGAAAACGTGAGTGCAGGTTTTCAGTCGAACCTGCCGGACCCAGGTTCCAGTGGACGTGGTGCGTTACCTTGGTGGTGGGCTGCGTGGGGGGCATGCCCATGATGGTGGCGGGGGGAAGGCTCTTGGTGAGCACGGGGTGCGGGGAGCTGGCCTGCAGGGACTCCGTGTCCGAGGAGGAGGGGGAGTAGAGGGACTGGGACACCGCCGGGACCTGGTGGGCTCTTGACGCTGAGGGGGTGAGGATTCACATGAACACAGTCCTTTAGATAGACTCCTAGACACGCTTTCAACCAACGCCACTTACAAGCTGTTAGCAAATCAGAGCACACAGTGAACACTGGCGTAGCAACAAAGTCCTGCACGACTGTCATTTTAAAAGCATGGCCGTCAAAAGGTGCAGAGTAGCTCAAGGAAGGAACTCATGGTTAGAATAATATTTTTAATGATTATTTATTTATTAAGAAGTCAGGAAGCCCATTGCCTAGGATTAGTATTTAGTACATTACCAATTTAAGTGATTTAAGAAACCGGTCTTTAAGTAGCAGGTTGGGTATCTTACGTTCTTACATGCCTACAGGTAGACAGCGAACACTGGGGATCAAACATCAATTCCTGGGGCGGTTCTCAATAGTACCCAACAAGCTCCACCTCCAAAACACACAGGAAGTGTAAATACAATGAAAGTGACTTTAGGGTCGGCTTTAAGTAAGACACACAACCGTTGACATTGAATGTTAAAGTTGAGGACCCTGTTGAAACAGGTTAGGGAAAAATCGTACTTCCAAACATGAGTCAAGAACACTTTAGGTGGCTCTACACTTTCTCGCAATACTCGTATCGAAGACACAACATTTCTACAGACACTTAAGTAATATGCTGTAAAAAGCAGGTTAAAGGGCCCCTATTTTACCAACTGTATGATATATCAATCTACCAGTTGGTACAGTCCACTGGGTAGGCTGGAAGGTGGATCTATCTATTATATGTAATCTGAGTGGACACTGGCACGTGTGATGTCACAATGAATAATCACACCGGCCGTCTCCTTGTATGTTTATCACAGACTCACCACTGGACTTGCGACCTTTTCCCCGGCCCGCCTTGGTGCGCTGGGTTGGGGGTGCGAACTCGATCTCCTCCTGGGGCATCTGGGCCACCTTCTGGAGGAAGATCTTCTCCAAGGACTGGGCCATCAGAACAATGTCATCCGTGGGCTAAAACCCAGAGCGCAGTGGCACGTTAGCATGTAGCTACTCCACAATTCAGTTCCCAGCACAGGGGCACATTAGCATGTAGCCCCTCCACACTAAAGCCTCCAGCACAGCAACACGTTAGCATGTAGCCCCTCCACACTACAGCTCCCAGCACAGCAAAACGTTAGCATGTAGCTCCTCCACACTATAGCTCCCAGCAGAGCAACATGTTAACATGTAGCTCCTCCACACTATAGCTCCCAGTAGAGCAACATGTTAGCATGTAGCTCCTGCACACTATAGCTCCCAGGAGAGCAACATGTTGGCATGCAGCTCCTCCACACTATAGCTCCCAGCAGAGCAGCACGTTAGCATGTAGCTCCTCCACACTATAGCTCCCAGCAGAGCAACACATTAGCATGTAGCTCCTCCACACCACAGCTCCCAGCACAGAAGAAAGTTTGCATGCAGCTCCTCCACACTAAAGTTCCCAGCTCAGCAACACGTTAGCATGTAGCTCCTCCACACTATAGCTCCCAGCAGAGCAACATGTTAGCATGCAGCTCCTCCACACTAAAGTTCCCACCACAGCAACACGCTAGCATGTAGCTCCTCCACACTATAGCTCCCAGCAGAGCAACATGTTAGCATGTAGCTCCTCCACACTATAGGTCCAAGCAGAGAAACATGTTAGCATGCAGCTCCTCCACACTAAAGTTCCCAGCATAGCAACACGTTAGCATGTAGCTCCTCCACACTATAGCTCCCAGCAGAGCAACATGTTAACATGTAGCTACTCCACAATACAGCTCCCAGAACAGCATCGAGTTAGCAAATAGCTCTTCCACACCACAGCTCCCAGAACAGCACAACGTTAGCATGTACCTCCTCCAGACTACAGCCCATCAACATAAGCATTGAGCTTCTATCCACTAGATATTGATGTTGTTGGGAGACTGGGCCGTCAGAAAAATTTCATCCGTGATTTAATAACTAATTAGAGCATAGCGTGTAAGCAGGCAGCCCTTTCACCCTACAGCACATATTTATAGATTGACGTTTTAATATTAAGAGCCCATTAAGTAGCTTCAAAGTCGTAATTTCCTCGCCTAAAGATGGCAATTCAGCAGCATGATAAAAAAATGAATGGACTAATTCTGAATAAGAACCAATTAGGAAGTTTTAGTAGTCATGTACAATGCACAGCAACACTGCCAATTTGATGTTCCAATTACGCTCACATTTTATTTTCCTGATTCTGTGAATGGTGGAGTCAAACAATAGAATTCAAAGCTATAGACCAATTGAGATTTGCCAATTGCAAGACGCAAAAGGTGTGTCTTATTACCTTGTTGTAGATGTAACAGTTGGTGAACATGGTATTGAAGTCCTGGATACACTCGCTGGCGCTGCAGTAGAAGTTGTTCTCCAGCCGCTTCTTGATCGTCCCCATGTCCATCGGCTGCTTGATGATCTTATGGTAGTCCTGGGAGAGAGAGCGAGAGATGTAGAGAGAGATAGTGAAATAGAGAAGAAAAGGTTGGGGGAAAAGGAAGAGATGAGGGAGATCAGTGAGATATTAAGAGAAGTAGAGGGGGTGAGACAAAGGAATAGACAAAAATAAGTGGAGGTGATGAGAAATGAGGGGGAGGACAGAGATACAGCAGAGGTGGAAAGGGAGAACGTTAGAGAGGAAGAGATATATAGGGGGAGAGTTGAGGGTTCGAGGGAGGAGAGAGAGCAGAATATGGAAATGTTTTCCAAATGAGACTGTCCTCTGATGAGAAGTCGCTCGGGGTTGGTTATTATCTCGCCATCATGAACCCCAGGCTCAAAGGCACTGGGGAAAACCTTGAGGCACATCACATCCATTAGCCACAATGGAGTCAAGAGGAAACACACAGACACAACAGTAGGAGCAGCTAGGGTGTTTAGACTGACAGCTTAAAGGGGTTTCCAGTGTCTGCAATGTGCATGTAGAGATCCTAGAGCAAGATGTCCCAGCTCCCATCCTGCACCTAAATGACATGCATCTACATTCCATTGCAAAAGTAGTGTCTGGGAAATTAATCCATCATTTGTTTTAATGGCTAAAATACAGAACCCTAATACAGCAATGTTGAGTGTCAAGCAATCCACCGCCCCAAATAAATAAATCTGTGACTCCAACATCACGGGTTTTCCTTACTGGTAGGATGAGATCCCGCCCCCCAGGTATTCCTTACAGGGTAGGCCGAGACCACCGCCCCCCCCCCCCCCCCCCCCCACACACACACACAACCCCCCGCCCCCCCACCCCCCCCCACCCCCCGGGTATTCCTTACAGGTAGGCTGACACCCCCCTGAGTAATCTTTGCAGGTAGGTTGATGCCCGTATAAACCATGTGTTTTCCTTACCGGCAGGTTCAGGCGGTATGCGTCGACGGGCTCGTGGAAGGGCCAGGCGAAGTGGTGCCTCCACAGGGACTTCATCATTGCCTTCTGGAGGAACTGCAGCTGGTTGGTGACCCGGCTCGGTCGGCTCGGGTCCCGAACAGGGGGATGGGGGAAGCCGGCGGGACCCTGGGGCTGGGAGTGGCCCAGCGAGGGGCTCTCAAAGTCCTCATACAGCAGGGAGGGCTTGCGGATGCGCTTGCCCGCGCCGGAGCTGCTGTGGGTATCCATCCCGCCCCCGGACAGCCCTAGCAGTGAGCTGGAAGGGGGTGCGGAGGAGAAGGAGGTGAGGTCAGGGAAATGACTGAGAAGTCAGTCTGGCATCATTTGGTTAAAGAGGACAACAAAAAGGGATCTAAAGTGAAAAGTAAGCATTAGTATGTAGGATTATCAGCTAAAATCGTACGGCATACATTCTTTTTTTTCATGTTGTCTGTGATTCTCCGTCAACTTGCGTGTTTAACACTCGATAGGCTGAGTGTGAACATATCAGAATTGGCACCGTAGCAAGAATCGCAGTGCCATCCATTTGGACCCATATATTAAACAAAGAAGTGTGGTTTATCTACTAGGCAAAGGTGCCCGACACAGCGCTGCCTGTGTGTCGCCTGGTGTGTTACCCGCTTTACATTGAAGCTCTGCCGTAACCGAGTCGGTCTCGAACCAAGAGTGGATTTGAAACCCACTGACTTCCTCCAAACAGCACTTACATGATATTATGGCTACCAGATAGAGTAGAGTGCACTGTGGCCGATCAAGTTAATCTAGAGATAATGTGCTGATTTTTATTAGCATTTCTTCCCCATCGACGAATCGATTGGTCGTAGAGTTGATCGAATTTCAGTCTACCAAGATTTTATTTGGTTGACTACAGCCCTAGAAAATGGCCAATATAACATGTTGTATCAGTAGATCACATCAAAATGTTCAATTAATTTAATATGTTTTTTGCCCCCCCCCCCCCCCCCCCCCCAAAAAAATAATAAAAATAAATAAAATCTACTTATGAGTGAATATCCTATCAGCCTAGAAATGTCATACCTGTGGATCCCCCACTTGGGTTGTAGACAACCAAGATTTACGAGCACTCCTTTTACCATTTAGGACTACATTTAGTAATTTGGCAGATGCTATAGGAAGCAACTCCCTTGTGAGTGTGAAAACAATGAAAGCATACAAATAAAAAAGATTCAAGTACTGCATGACCACGTTTCTGGAGTGAATCAGAAATGTGAGATGAATTCAAATAACAGGGCCTTGGTTTAACAATCTGCAGCATTTATAAAGGATAGCACATTTTAGCCATGGAAGCACTTTACAATACACATTGCCTAGCATTCATCAGTCCAACACACACAAAAACATGGTTCCACAGCAATAATAACAATAGTTCAGTTGGATAGCCAGCCTCTGACAAACTGCCAAAAATATGTATTGCACTCTGACAGTTAGTTACACAAAAATGACGACGAACATATTCCTTTTTATACAGCTATGGTCAGACCAGGTACGAGGAGACTGAATTTCATATTCTGGAAGCAAGCATTTGTTTATTGAAGCCCAATGCATTTGGGGTGATTTTTAGCACAAGAAATGAGATGGTGAAATATCCATTGTGCTTTTGGTGCATACTACTAATTTAAGACTGTAATTCTACATGCAAATCGATTGAAGACAGAATGAGCGTGAGGTAAGAAAGAATTCAATAGTAAAATGTTCAGGATGGGACAGACACACACACGGTCTTGCTGATGGGCATGTCGTCAACACCTGGCTAGGAGGACCTGAGATCCAAGAAGAAACCCTCAGACGACCGGATCTAATCCTGCGCTACTGACAGGGCTAAAGTGTAACTCTACCTAGATGGATGAGTTTAACTCTACCTGATTGGATGAGTTTTAGACAACAACCACATGATCACACCCCCTCCTTAACCACCGGCAGATGCTAACTCAGGCGCGCTCTGTGTGTGTGTGTGTGTGTGTGTGTGTGTGTGTGTGTGTGTGTGTGTGTGTGTGTGTGTGTGTGTGTGTGTGTGTGTGTGTGTGTGTGTGTGTGTGTGTGTGTGTGTGTGTTTGTTTTACTGGTGGACTTGCTGGTCAAATTATTTAAGTTTTGACTACTTTCACTACAACAAGAGGAAATCAACACACACACGTCCATCGCCAAGGCAACAGTGTTTCTATCAATAGGCTGCTGTTTATGGCAGCGCCATGGGAACTGGCTTTGCTAGCACCAAATGTGTACACAAATGTTGCTTTATTACTAGACGTAATCCGTGTTTACCTCTCGGACACATCCAGGTACCAGAGTCATCTGTTTATTGGCGACAGCCGCTTCTAACACACATACATAACCAGGAAACATAGGCATAGCAGCCAAATTAACCAGGGTGTAATTTCAATGGTGTGTTACTCATTGCAAATCACAATAAGACTACAATAAGAGTTAATGCAGATTGTAAAGTAGTGCAGTTGTAGCAGGACAATATATACATTTGGCTCAAGCTGTAACCATAACCAATTATCGACAGATTTCCAAACGCCTCTGGCAAAGTTCCTCACATTTTAAAGTCACCATTTATGGAAGAAAAAAAAGGTCCCCCAAACCCTAACACTATGGGCTTCCAGGCACTCGGGCACCAAGGACCCGATTTTAAATAATTTAAAGCTCCCCTTGAACTCAAAACTGACACATGCACCACAGTATGACACACAAACGAACACCATGCTTGCGGTCTTATAGTCTCCCCAGGATTCAGATGATAGCCAGGCATTCATGATGGCCGAATAGATACATGCTTACCCTTCACTATAAGCTTCACTATAAGTTTTCTCATTAGCAATTTATAGTGGCTTGACTTGTAACTACAGTTATAGCTATCCAAATCTCAGACGACAATTTCTGAAAAATCTCTGAATCCATTGACTAGCGGATTGGCGCGTTTTATTCTTGAGAAACTTTTCCTTCCAGTATTTTTTTAATGGCGTAAATAGCTGCAGCAGGAAAGTTAAAGTGCATTTTTAAATTTGAGCTACTTATTATTTTGTGGGCCCTTGGCGACCAAAAAAGTGACTTGCGGCGTTCACACCAAACCAGCTGGGAATCGCGTGGTACGCAGGACGCCCCGCCCCCACTGTTTGTAAACACTCCAAGACAAAATGTCCCAATGGACTGACGACCAACCGGACGGAGGACAGACAGTGCAATGATGTCCTCATCAACAACAACAACAACAACAACAATCCCGTAACATTATTCCCTGCCAGTTGTAGTACGGTGCCAACTTGCTTTTGTTCAGCATTGTAAACCAAGCTGCTGGGTGTCGCCAAGCTACGGTTGGCTCATCAAACGGCCAGTTTTATACCCTGGCTACGCAAACAAGTCAGCATATCCCAACCGTTGTCACCGTGCAAGACTGTAAACACTCGTGCAGAAAATGGCAACGGATATAATTCGCGGTTCACTGACGTCTGACTGCTATTCGTTTACAGCGACGGACATATGAATGAACTGACGGCGCCAGCAGCAGACGTCCAGCCATATTGCACTGGCGTTCAATGTTTATAGAGCTGGCCACAATAAACCTGGACACGTTGGTGTTAATATTAGACAAAACGTGCAATGTAGGTGCAGTACTGTATTTAATTTCCTGGTCATGGTCGGTGACGTTTGGGCGAATACCTCACCATCCATGCTAGCTTTGATAGAAAGGATAGCTTAACGTTAACGTTACAGTAAACCTAGTAAGATGCCGACATCCAGAGCCCCGCTTATATATTTGAATGACAGGTAAATTATACCTGTCGCGGGTTGGGTTGATGGCAGCTTCCATCAGGGTGGATCCGGTTTGTTATTGTTATCCAAATCGCCCAGAGTTGAGGCGGCTCTTAGACAACGATGTGTACTGCACAACTCTGCAGTGAAATGGCGCCCTAACGCTTCCGCTAAGTTCTTTATAAACCAACAACGTGTCAGCACGTAGTATTTCCTGTCACGTCATGGATATTGGGTGATTTCATTGGCTATGCGTAAAGACGTAGGTGTGTTAAGGCCCCACGCCCAAGACTGCAATGGAACATTTCGTCCTTTTGGTACCAAATACATCTTTAATGTGGTCTGCGATTGTTCTTGCGGAGTATTTTATAAAAGACCTAAATATTAACGTAAACCTTTTCTCAAAATGCTTTCCACATACAGAAATGCAATTCGTTGCATTATTGTGTGTCGACCGACGCAGCGCTGTCAGGTGCGGTTATGGACTGCATATGTGAGGGCCCCCTACTAATACATCATTGATTTCTAGACATGTAACCTTGATAATGGTCATTCGCTTGAGCAGGTAAAATAATCAGGTACCTGAATAAAATTGGAAATAAATTGGATTTGCGTAACGCCAGCTTTATGTAATTGCAAGCGATGAACGATGAACGTTCCAACAGAAGATGGCGCAAAAGCTTGCTTTTGAATCAAGACGAACAGCGCATTGCTACATCACACAAACTTAACAGATATTCTGCATTATCTCACTTTAAACGACCTTGCTTGTATAAAAACAAAACAAACAGTTTTGGGTTTATTTTCAAATTTCAAAGACATTGAAAAAGGCACAACTTCATTATTAAATTACACTTACAAATAAATGTATTTAAATATCTCAAAGGAATGTTGATGCTTCGTAAGGTATTTAAATTAAAAAAGAGTGTCAAATGTGTATATAAAAAACTATTCAAACCTTTTAGAATGGACATATTCAAAGTATCTGCAAAGTGCATGAAAACAATTTTATACCCACACCAATGTTTAAAAACTTAAAAGGTATAATATGTAACATTTCCGCATTTAAAAACCCAAAAAACGACTAGACCCATGTTATATATTTAGCTGAGTTGTGTAGTAACATTAAACCAAATGTTTCCAACAATGTTCATCCCAGAGAAATCCCTAGTATTATTCACGGTAGAGGTCCGTTACATTTGTTGACGTTGCATGTCAATGGCATCATATCCCCTTAACCCCCTTACTTCCAGGGAAACACACGAAACAGTAATACAGTAGGGGCCTAATTTTGGGATATTATATTTCAATATCAATCTAGCTTACTACGATGTTGCCATCCGCCAAGCTAATGCCGTGTTTTCCACACATTTACTTGGGCGGGTCATTTAAAAAATAAATAAACATTTGAGAGAATGCTTTTGACTGTTGAAAAGCTATTAGGATACTCTTCCAAACAGTGATTTTAATTAATTGGGAACATTTTGAAATGTGACACATTTCGAAACAACTTTCTATATCCAATTTAATTGCATTTTAGTTAGGCCATTATTTAACCTAACTTAAACGTCGGCTACCACCACAAGTACAATCTAATTCTGTAGGAAACACTGAAATGTGTATGGTAACGTTATAACGTTACCATACAACGTCCAACACATTTATAAAGTTATTTGAAGTATGATTGTTTTGACCACGGAAAACAGCAATAGGCTTCCCCACATAACATTATTTACAGCCGATTGGGTAGTCGACTCATCAAATTAATATTAGTTATTTTATGATACTTGCAGCTATTTCATTAGGATGAAATTACATAAAACGAATAAACGTGACTAAACGTGACGTCAATAAAAGTTGAATACATTAAGTCGTCGTTGCTACTTCACGATGTCATCAAACGATGTATTTAGTTATTGTTTTGATTGAGAGAGGCAGAAATGACATATTATACCTTTACAAAAGACAAATTGTAACCAAAAAGCCTCATTTTCCTCCCCCTTCTTCTTCCTCCTCCAAATTCTTATCTTCCTCCTCCCCCAACTCCTCCGCGCGCTGGAAGCCCCGGTTGTGGTTTCTGACCAGCAGGGCGTAGCGCCCCTTTTTCTGCATCAGCTCTAAGTGGGTTCCCTTCTCCACCACGCGGCCCTCCTCCAGCACCAGGATGTGGTGGGCCTGCTCCACGGCGCTCATCTTGAGGGAGACCAGCAGCACAGAGCACCGGCTGTTGGAGTCCCCCAGCAGTGCCTGGAACACCTGGGTGTGGAGGTCGACAAATGATGAGCGTCCAGCGTTTCGGAATATTGCCAGCCAACTAGACGGGAGTTCAGTGCTTTTAAAACACGTAAACATATGTTTAGGTTTAGAAATAAAGAGAGCCGCTGGGGCTAAGATTCCCTTGATCAAAAATAGCTGTGATCTGATCGGACCCGCTTTGAGAGGTCAGCGTCAACCGGGGTCAGGGTGGAAATTGTTTAAACTTTGAGCGCGGCAGAGTGGTGGAGCAGTCACTATGCACAGGGTAGCGTCAGGTTAGTGCTTAATATACAAGGATTTGTATCTTCAAGCCGTGTTCTGAGTTCTAACTACAGATTCCCTATAGCATAATTACATTATCATATCGAATAATATGCCTCACCAACAAACAATAAAACTCAGAACAGATAGAGAATCCACGACTTGATTTTCTATTGCAACGTGCTATTTAAATAAAGTTATGATGAACCTGATGAATAGTTTTATAAGCAGTAGTATTGTCCTAGTAGTATTTTGTGGAGGCTAACCCACCTGATGTTCCGTCTCTGAGTCGAGGTCGCTAGTGGCGTTGTCCAGCACTAGGACCTTGGGCTGCCGGATCAGAGCTCTGGCGATGGCAATCCTCTGCCTCTGGCCTCCCGACACCATGCCCCCCTTCTCCCCCGCATCTAGAGAGAGAGAGAGAGAGAGAGAGAGAGAGAGAGAGAGAGAGAGAGAGAGAGAGAGAGAGAGAGAGAGAGAGAGAGAGAGAGAGAGAGAGAGAGAGAGAGAGAGAGAGAGAGAGAGAGAGAGAGAGAGAGAGAGAGAGAGACAGAGAGACAGAGAGACAGAGAGGAGGGAGAGGGGTGATAGAGAGGGAGATAAAGTTGGCATGAGAGAGACAGAGGGAGGGAGGGAAACAGAGGGAGATACACAGAGAGAGAGACAGAGGGAGATACACAGAGAGAGAGAGAGAGGGAGATACACAGAGAGAGAGAGAGAGAGAGAGAGAGAGAGAGAGAGAGAGAGAGAGAGAGAGAGAGAGAGAAGAAATTGAGGGATTAGGGATTTCATCATGTGTTGATGAGGTTTTTCAGACACAATAGAGCCATGAAGGACACACTCGCCGTTTGTGTCTGTGTGAAAAGTTTAATGTTTGACGGTTTGTGTGTCAAAAATCACTTGTCTTCTGGATAAGAAACTTAAACAGTCATTATTTTGTTATCTTTGTGCCCACTTCGAAAAGCTAGAATTTGACGCTTAAACGGTCAGTGGGCGTCCAAAAACCTCTGACACAGTCAACAATAAACAATGTTCCTTATTAAAATGATTCCTCTGTCAGTCAGGATTCGTTTTCCAAATCACTTCACAACACACCAACCCTATCCCTGTCTAGCTCAACTGGTAGAGCATGGCCTTACCAGCGCCAGGGTTAGGGGTTTGATTCCCACTGGTCACACCACGGTTAAGAATGTATGCACTCACTTTCTAGTTGGAAGATTTGGTTAAAGGCTTTCCCCAAATGGCATAAATGATATGATAGGTTGGCCACACCTGTTTGGTAGCCGTTTGGGAACTTTGTGATTTCGTCATGGATGGCTGCCATCTTGGCGGCTCTGTACATATCTTCATCAGAAGCGTGCTCAAAGCCGTATTTGATGTTCTCTGCGATGGAGCGGGAAAACAGCACACACTCCTGGCTCACAACTGCGATCTGGCAAAAAAGACATACACTTATTTATGTATAGCCACCGCTTACTATTAGTAAATACAGATTACTTCAAGATCGATAGCTAAACTTTACCCCTTGGCCTTAATAATGAGAATGTAATCTCGGAGCCATTCTACTTTAAAACACATCTACAGTATATGACCCTCTCCCTGCTTGACTGTCTATCTGCATATCCATCCATCTTAAAGATGAACTATGTCGTAATCAAAGTGCTATACAGTAGGAACACACACATATACATACTGTGTGTGTGTGTGTGTTATAGGGGAGAGAGACAGACAGACAGGCAGAGAATGTACAGAAGATTGTGTAGTAGGGCGGCACCTTGTGATGCTCCTTATAGCTATTGAGATTTTCTCCGTCCAGAAGGATATTGCCGGCCTGGGGCTGATAGAAGCGTTCCAGCAGCCGCACGCAGGTGGTCTTCCCAGAGCTGTTGGACCCCACCAGGGCCGTGATCTGTCCGGGCTTCAGCTCCAGGGACACATTCTGGGGTGGAGGGAGGAGAGAGTGGAGGAGGAGGATGTAATAGAGAGTGGTGTGTGAGGAATAGATTGCTGATCTTTTGTCAAGTGAGACTAGTTGACTAGTTGAGACTAGTTGTTGAACAGTTGATTTGGTAGCACACAGGGTGATAGGCATGTAATAAACAAAAGAGTTAAAACTGATTCATTTGAACTAATCAGCTTTAACTCTAATCAGTAATTAATCACGAAGTATATTGTTGTGAAAATACGTTTGATCAATGGTTGCGATTATCGATTGACAATGAAAATAGTTTTGAGCATTAGTCCTAAAAGGAAGACAGCAAAACAGACATTCAGATGGACAGACACACAAACGAGAGTGTGGTATGAAAACACAGTACCATAAGCACAGGGGCTTCCTTGCCAGGGTAGACAAATGAGACATTTTTGAACTCCACGTGACCTTCCACACCTTCGGGGTCCCGGGTGCCCACGAGGGGACCCTGGGGCTTCCGATCAATGTACTCAAAAATTTTCTCAGAATTTCCGATCGCTTTCTTTACATCTGGGTAACAACGCATCACCGCCTGAGAAGAGAGCAGAGCTAACATTTAGCGAAATGTACATTTAACTTCTTATGAATTGTTATATCGACAATATAGTCTGGGAAAATAACTACACAGTTAATAATAACTAAGTGTCTCTCAAGAACTGGCAAGACAAGAACTGGTGGTTTGCAATTTGAGTCTAGACCTAAACAAGTGGTTTATGTTCTGTTTTTCGACCAGAATGTGTTCTTACGTCCACCGCCGAGGCGAACTGGAGCTCGTAGAGTACGAAGGAGACCAGGTCTCCACTGCTAACGTTGCCCCCGGTTACCAGCGTCCCTCCGTAGTAGAGGATGAACACCTTCAGCGCCAGAGTGCTGGTCTGCAGGGGGATCAAGGACAACAGTACTGTTCAGTCTCTTACCAGACCCTTTGATCCAAAGACACTTACAAACAATTCAGATATATGACATTACAGAGCTGGGAGGGGTAGAGCATCTGGCTCAAGAATGCCTACAGGTACACTGCAGACATTGGGGATTGAAACCTAGTACCTTTCGACTGGTAGTCCAACACACTAACCACTATACTATTCTGTCTGTCCCCACAGGATTAATATACACACATACAACTATTATCCTTGCATATTTCTAATCTCTTCATTTTCTATCTTAATCGCTAAAAAAATGACATTCCCAGTGGCTGATCGAAGTTGAAACATAACCAAGTCCAAGTTGAAACACAAGACTAGTCAAAGTTTAAACATAAGACTCGTCCAAGTGGAAACATATTCAAGTCCAGGTTGAAACATAAGACTAGTCCATAATGGGCTCCAAAAAGACCCACAGTTCCTTGCGTTACGCTTTTCCTCCCGACTCACATTATTGGCCCAGGTGGAGGCGGCGTAGGCAAAGGCTTCCTGTTTGTTCAGGCCGTAGATGGCATCCAGTCGCTTCTCATAGCGCTTGATCTCGCCGTCCTCATTGGCAAAGCACCGCACCGTCTTCATGTTGGAGAACGTCTCCGTGGCGACCTGGTTGGCCTGGGCAACGCACTCCTGGACCTTTTTAGAGATAGACTGAAGGGAAAGGAGGAGTGATGAGGCTGAGGAGTATTTATGTGTAATGGGTTGGATGATTGTTGTCATTTTAACGATAATACCGGGGCAGTATATGTTTTTAACAAGGAGCATTCGCCGCCACTCTTCTTCCACAACCTGTTCGCCGAACAGGGATAGGCGATTGTTACTGTTACTGTTATTGATGATGTTGATTATGCTGAAGTATTCTTCTTCGCTATTTATTTGTATTATCATTTTATTCTTGGTAGGGATGAAGTAAGTATTTACTTGGTGTTTTGTGTTGGCAGTCGCTTTATCAGCACTTCGAAACACAATTGCAGCAAAATTGTAGGAAATTAATGATCTTCCTTTGGGAACAGAAATTGTTCCGTATTGGGTGGGCTTTTCCAAAATGATTCAAAGCAAAACAAAAACAAACAAACTCAAACTATGTGAATGAGTTCAAATCAGAAAAATAATAAATGAAAGCACAAAACTCATGGACCCCAGGATAGCGCCCAAAGGGAACCCCGTCCACACCTGATGGAATGTTCCGGAGAACTCGGGTATGATCCAGAGGATGGGCAGCCCCATGCAGGTGAAGAGCGAGATCTGCCACGACTGGCTGAACATGAAGTAGAGGATGAAGATCAGTCGGGCAGTGTACCACATGACCAGACTCAGCTGCTCGCTCAGCGCCTCGCTCATGTTGTTGGTATCCGTGGTGATACGCGACACAATGACCCCTAAAACAAGACAGATAGTTCAAAGACCGATTTAATGTTTGGTTTTTTTTATTATTTTTTTTAATGTCAGAATTATGTTAGCACACTATTTAAAATTATGTAGCTGAAAGGGCGATTTTCCTCAATCTTCATACCGGCATATAAAAAAATATGTATTTTTTAATTACAGATGATTTTTAAATATTATGATGATGAACCATTCTGAAAAGCCAAAACGGATAGCATGATAACCATGGAATGATGTGATGTATGACAATACATTTGTTAAAAGCCCTAGTCATCGATGTAGTGTTGGTTTGGTAAGTTCCCCAGACAGCCACAAGAGAGGGCTATGAGGGCCACAGCGTGGTTGTTATGTGTTGAAAAACAATTACGTAGAAATATGTGTTCATTTTATAATATTTTACTGATTGTGTTTGCTGTAGGTATTTTGGTCAAATACAGGCCTGGTCATATAGACGATGGCATTTAATTTAACTTTGTGCCTGTAAGTCTAAATTTATGTTTTGTTGAAGAGGTCCCCAGAATATTAACACATTCTTGGGGTCATTGGTGTCAATCTTTGGAAGCCCAGGGACGGGTGAGGGGGGGATTACCTGTCGGGTTGGCGTCGAAGAAAGCGATCTCCTGTTTGAGCACGGACTCGAAGACAAGGACCTGCACTGACGTGTGAATGCAGCTCATGGTGACGTTGTAAATGAGGTCACACACAAACTCAAGTACCGCGCTGCAAGCAAACAAACAAATGTCAAACATGACTTGAAGACAACTAGCTAGCACTACAAGTACTACTACTGCTAAGTTATTAGGGAATTTTTGTTAGTTTAGTTAATTTTAGGTTTATATTTTTTTATATAAAAATTATTTTATTTCCTATAAAAATTATAAACATTCATTGTTAAACATTGTTTGTAATTGTTTTCAATGAGAGTGAAGCGTTTTCATTGCTGCTTTTGCGTTGCTGAGCGCCTTGGGTTAATCCGCTCTATGAGCCCTGATGAGCCCTGCAGAAAAGCGTCCAATCACATGAATTGAGAGGCGGGCCTTCTGTGGGGCTAATGACAACAAATGTACAACATGGAGGAGAAACTAGCGCAAGTGCCCTCCGCCTGTCCATTTTTATGCTGATTTTTTGATAAACTATAAATTTTTACATAGATGTTAGTGGTTAGGTAAAGAGCAGTGATTCAGTGGTTGCCTAGTAAGAATACTTTTTTTTAACTGTAGACATCAACAAAAAAGACAGTGTGGTGCGCCTTCTGTCTGATTGGGGCTTAAGTAAGTTGCTTTTTCTTTATTTTTGATAATTTTTTTATAAAAGAATGCTTGCTTGTGCACCTGACTGAGTCAGTGAGGTGTCAGATGTAATGAAGCCTTCATCAACATTATAACCACACTGATACTGTAAACCCAGCTTATATTAGTTTATATTAGAAGAAACCTTTCTGACTCACAGTGAATGACAATATAGGTCACTACGAAGCACGTCTGTTACTTAATTCTAGGGCTGTAGTCAACCAAAGAAAATATTGGTAGACATTCAACAAACTTAACGACAAATCGATTGGTCAATTCCTCTTGGTCAAAGACGTTTACAGAGAGGGATTTAATCCTCGACCATAACAGGTCTGAGTTAACACTTTAGCCAGTAGACTAAGATAAAATATGATAATATAAGATAGTATTCAGCACTATTCTGCCTTATGTAAGCAGTATAGTAGTATACCTGCCGATGGTCATTATTGCCATAATTGTAATGGCCTGGGTGAACGCATCTGGATTCTCTTTATCCATGATCCAGTCTGCCATGTGTCCCGTGTAATGAGGTATCGCCATCTCACCTGAGGGAGAACAAGAGAGACGGATCAGACACAAAACACATCGGTCTTACTATCCATGTTTTAGGAACATCTGGCTATGAAACGCATCCATCTTTGTAGTAATCAAGGACAGAGTCATGAGTCTTGTTTCCATTGATACTCATCTCACACCCTACATTCTACCATTTCAATAAAAACTTTGGACTAGCATCAAAAAATGTAAAGCAGATGTTTTAAGGGGTCAAGATTCACCTAGCATATGAGGACCTAATCACCAGAGCCATCACAAACACATGTAGCACCTCTAACACGTTTCAATCTTACATAGAATATGAAGACCAAGTCCCCAGAACCATCACAGACACCAGTGTTTCCCCTAGACATGTTTGCAGGCCTGGTGGTATGCACCGAAAAATCCCTAAACAGACGAGGCATATTGGCGTGGTCGGCTTCGGACAGAGGCTGCAGTTTATATTTGCGTTCAAATGTTTGTTTATTTGGTATATCAACACTTAAAACAAAGTGATCACAAGGAGAGGATGACTTAGATAAAGTGCATTTACTGCATAGAAAAAAATACTAACATAGCACATCATGAACACAGTAGAGCTGTCGATCTTCCTCTATAACCCCATTCGAATTTCATTCCTTATTATTTATTATTGTATGCCCTTTCCTTATTCCTTATTACTATCCTTATTATGTACCTATACACTGTATACACATGCTTATGCATTGCCAATGTCACTATTAAACGTTCTGTCCACTAGAGGGCATTCTACCAATACACATTTCTTTCTTGCCAAGTAAATAATTGGCATAAAAGGATATTATATTAACGCGTAGATATAATTAGCCACGTTGTCCGTGGTGATAGAGAGCACTGACTCAAGACTTGCGTTGTAAGGTCCTTTTACATCGAACGTGATTGTTGGTTTGTTAAATGGACTGTACACGTACAACGCGATTTCCTTTTTGCGAATATATCCGTTTAACCAATCACTTTCGGGTATGTTTGTCATAGTCACCATGGCCACTGTACAAGTTGTAGGACATGGCGAAGGTAACAGCTATTTACGTTTCTCAACACAGTGTTCTTACTGCATCCATAGTGGTGAACTACAATCATAGACCGATAATTATCGCTCTGTTATATGTATTGATCATTCATCTCGATAGCAGTCGGAGCTACTTGCCAATGTTTACTTGCACTGCGGTACGTGAAGATTGCTTTTGATAACATGAAGGTGCGCAGTTATAGCGCAACTGTTTCGTTTTGGATACCAACTTTCTATGAAAAAGGTGATAGCCTATTTTAGTTATTGAACAGGGAAACTAACGTCTCCAAAACACACCCACTTATCATAATCCCCCTCATCCACGAACAGCCATTTGTTACACTATTCTATTAAAAAATAAAACTCCAGTGTAATTGAATCCTCTAAATAAATAGGATATTTTGGTGAAAGGACGGAGCATATGCGCGTCTTCACTAGGCTATGTAGGTTGAGTATTCTATCCGTCTTTGAAGATTTATGAATATGCCGCACATTCGCATCGCGGCTGATTTTTAACGTGCGTGTAGACTTTATTGTTCACCAGGCGTGACTTGAGAAAAGCATTTCCTCATCACCACTAACACACATCCAGATTTACATACCATATGAGGACAGAGTGACCAGCAGCATCACAAACAGAAAGCAACTGGTGTGGGGTAGCATGAAGCCCATCAACTTCTTCAGGGAGGTGCGGGTGTTCTCCGGCTGGCCATCTTCTTCGCTGCTCCTCTTCTTCTGGAACAGTGAGGACACGTACCGGTTCCAGTACAACCAGGCCACCGCCGTGACGCCATAACCGTGCAACAGCTGCCCCACAAAAACAAAGAGGATCATGGGCAATGGGGTGGTTAATGCATCGAAATGGCTGGAAAGATGATTAGTGGTTGATGAACAAATGTCCTTTACTTCTGCTGTGACAACCACATTTAGTATCTGGGACTATCAAAGTATATCTCTTATGTTTTTTTAAATGTAGAAGTGAGACATATATTGTACAGATAACATTTGGTTTAAGTTTCGGTATTGATGCTGTTTACATTGATGTACCTTTCTGCCTTATCGTCTGTGACATTTTAATACTAGTTTAGTCTCTACGACACAAAGAAAATCTACAATTAGGGATACATTCACATTCAAATCAAAGTTACACTTTAAAGACGTTGCATTTGATATGATATTAAAACAATAACGCAGTAGTTATAATACAGAAAAGCGCCTACCCTTTGCCAGGAGAACCAGCCCCATAGTTCCTCTGAGGTGGACCGGCCGACCCCCCACAGAAGACTAACATACAGCGGGAAGTGGAAGCACAGAACCCCGATGGTCTGGCGCCCCTGGAAGCTGCTCACCCACGATGGGCTCCATGACAAGCCAAGGAAGAGGAAGGCGCAGGCTCGGAGGAACCCTCCGCCCCATAACGTGACATACGGGTGGGAGACCAGCAGAGGGGAGAGGGGGGCCGAGCGGATGGATTGCACCACACACGCATCTACCAGTATGAAGACAGCCGCAGCGAAGAGACTACTTTTCGACATCCTGCGCTGGTGCAGAAAGTATATTCAGAGAGAACGAGAAATAACCTGAGAAAGAGAGATTCAGAAAGCGAGATCATGCTTGTGCGAGGTAACCGCATAAACAAAGTGCAATCAAACATTGCCCACCATTTGCCATGTTCACAAAAACGATTACCCTTTGCAGCGTTTCGAAACCTAAAGTAACTTTCATTTTCACATAGCGTTTGACTTGCTAATATCATCGAGTTAAACACCAAGATGAATGTGATAATAGCACAATTAAATATTGAAACACGCTCCGTCCATCTATAAAATGCCAGAAAACTAGTTTATAGTCATAGTAACAGTTACCTTTGCTTTGAATTCCACCCGGAAATAATACAGGGTCAAAAATGTCCAACCTGCATTAAGAAAATGATCAGTCATGATCATTGGTCAACTTGTTGATAAATACTGCATTTGGAGAAGGACAAATCAATCCAACAAATACAAGAATCAACCTACTCCGCCTGTGAACTTCTTACGCGTTGTCGACGACTCTTCTGCAAAACTGAAAACGAAAGTATTCTAACATGGAAAGTCCCACTCCCTACTTGGCTGATCGAGATAGAGAGAACGATCAGGCAACGTGTCCAAGGCCGTCGGCATTTTACGTTCTATGTTGTGAATCATAATTCTTAAAATATTACTCAAATGGTAAACTACATGTGCCAAACATAAACCTCTTTCTAAAACGTATGCATTGACAAGCTCTTCAGCTCCAGTGACGACACCATGTGGAACGGAGTGGAATAACACACAACATGATATTTTTTGCCACCATGTTTACTGTTGAACAGCTTTCTGCTGGCCTACCATCATCGGTTAACATGTCTGGTATTCGAAATATTGTAAAACAACATAAAATAATATGAAAATATAATTAGTTTCTTAATATAATAGTATAGTTCGTGTTAGGTATATTAGTATAATTCGGGATCTGCTGCTAATTCAATTTCAGTGAAAAAAACTAAAAGGCTATTTTTAGTATTGAGAAAGTTGAGTATGTATAACAGTTGTTTAGTCCCTATTCCTAATCCAGAATTCGTTACAGTCTATAAAACTCTAGACTGGACCATCGTTATTAATTCTTAATCAAACATTGTGGCTTTGTGTTAAGGCACAATGACACATCTTAGTGTTGTACTGTTTTATAACGCCAATAAATGTCAACATAAAAGCCAAAGACCAGACCTTCCTCACAGACCTTGAGTTCCCTGAGTACTGGGCCAGTTTGTGTACTGAGGTATTATCAAGTTTAAATCAGATGTGGGGCTTACAGAGTGAAAGTAGAACCAAGGTGTAAAACAACCACTTACAATTGTTGGCCAATGAGGGAAGTAAATCACAGTGTCAGTGGGAGTATCAAAGTCTTTGAAAGTAATTGCTTCTTCGGTTAACACAGGTTCTCATGGTGTTTACCATGCTGTTTAACACATCTTTAATACAAAATATAGAAGAAAGAAAAGGGATTATGTCTGGAAAGGTAAACAACACACTCGTGTGTGTGTGTGTGTGTGTGTGTGTGTGTATGTGTGTGTGTATGCCCGCGTGCACGTGTGTGCATGGGATGGCACTTGTGTATGCACGTTGCTTTTTCAAAAATTTGAATTCAAACATTGCAGACAATAACAAGCGTACACAACACCACCCCCACCAAACCCCCAGCCCTCAACTCTATTCTTCCCACACAGTGGCAGGAAGTAGTCCGCATATCCGGAGGGCTTCGCTTAAAGAATAGCCGTGCTGGAGGGTGGTGATGCTGGAAGGTGGAGGGGAGGGGGCACGGTCGGTTCCCACCAGCCTCTCCTCCAACCTGGTCACACGGATCGGACGCAGTGACCGTCACCAGCACCAGGAGGGGGGTTTACGGCAGAGTAGGGATTCAAAGAAGAAGGAACTTACACTGTCTGGACAGGCATCGGAACCAGTGACCAGAGTACATTGAACCAAACTGGACTGGTTTGGCTGGGAAGTGGGCTGGAAGAGTACCAATAAAAAGGAGGTACATAAAGGACTGAAGTGTGTGAGGATTGAAGGAGCATGAAGGAGGAGGTGGTGGTGAAGGACTCGAGGAGCGTGAGGATGTTGATGGTGAGGGTGTTGGTGGGGCTGGGACTATGCAGGCTTCATCAAGGTAAGTTTATCTTATTCACGTTTAATTTAGGTTTATCTTAGTCAAGAACAATTTTTTATTACGTTTATCTTATCTCTCAGCCAATGGTAATCCTTTTGGTGAGACCTGTTACCTTCTGACTATCATATGAACTTGAACTTAATTTAACTAACGACTTAGGTGTTGATAACTTAGTTGTTGGTTAAATGTATTGGTAACACTTTACAATAAGTGTACATTAATTAACCATTAATCAACATTGGTTAATGCAGTAATAAGCATTATTTAACAGTTAACTAATGGTCTACTAATCATTTACTAATTGTGTTCAGGTTTACTAAGGTATTACTGTATACACTATTTAATAGGGTAAGGGTATTACAGCATAAACTAAAGTTCATTTATGGTTAATTAGTTTCCCCTTATAGTAAAGTGTTACAAAAGTATTTTTACTTATACATAAATGTAACATAAATGTATGGGTCCCAAAATGAACTCAATAGCAAATATATGATACTAGACATGTTGCATTTCAGCTCTAAAGTTGTATGTTATAAAGGTATACTCGCTCACTCACCTGCCAAGGCCCATTGTGTTATTCCATCCCATTCTTCATTGCCATGGCGATGACCTTTAACCTTGATCAAGTCCCGGCCCACTCCGTTTCCTGTTACTATTCGCTGCTTCTGGAAACTTCCTGTTTGTGTCAGGCCCATTTCCTGTTCCCTTTCGAAGCCAATGTAATTTACCTTTTACTGTGTAAGTGGCTCTCTCCCCTCACTCACCAGCCCTTTACACAAGATGAGTATTTTAATGTGGGTCATCCACTGCTAGAACACACAGATCACCATGGCAACCTAGCGTACCAACCAAAGGCTTTTACTTTTTATTATATTTCTTTGAAATATTACAGCTGCACTATTGTATTATAGTAATTAGAACTTTATCTACGTATTTTTCATTAAGTCTATTCAAATGTGAAACAGAAACTAACTAAACTGTAACAATGCTATGTTATTTGTTAACTTTTGACATTGACTGCGAATCACAGTTCATTATGATGCTATGTGTGTGTGGGTGTGTGTGTGGCCCTTCATGTCTGTGCTCTGTCCCCTGGTTTCTCAGCGGCGCCTAGTGACCCCTGGGGTCAGTGTCCGGTCAGCAGACAGTGCCAGGAGAAGTTTGGGGATGGGACGTGTAACAAGGAGTGCACAGAGCCTGAGTGTCTCCTAGACGGCTTGGACTGCCTCAAGGAGAGGAGCCAGTGCAAGTAAAACTCACATCTTCCATCTTGTTCTTCCTGTTCCTGTACGTCAGTCCAATGATGAGGGTTGTTTATTCACGATTCCTATTGTTTACGATTTACAATATATTAATAATTGTTCAATCATGGTTTTATAAAAACCCAAAATGTGAATCTCAAAAAAGCAGTTTCTATAGTTGATCTAAATGTGTTAGTTTCACACCATTCAGCGCATATTTTCCAGTTCAGCCTTATTGAAACCAGTTAACCTACATGTCTTACCTCAAATTCAATTAATTCCCCAACCATTTAGCATTCTGACATTACCTCTCAATATCTTCCTCTATCTCTCTCTACCTCTCCCTATTGCTCTCTTTATCACCCTCTCTAACTCTCTCCCTTCCTTACTCTCCACCTCTCTCTGCCTTCCTCCCCTTATCCCCCTCTCCCCCTCTCTCTCGCTCTCTTCTCTTATATCCTTCTTCCTTTCCGCTGTCTATCTATCACTGTCTCCCTCTTCCCCTCTCCCTTTCTCCCCTCCTCCTCTCTTCCCTCCACAGTCCGGGTCACATCCAGTACTGCCGGGACCACTACGCCAATTCCCACTGCGAGCAGGGCTGCGACAGCGCCCCCTGTGGCTGGGACGGCAGCGACTGCTTCACCCACCAGACCCCCGTGTGGGCGAAGGGCACCCTGGTGGTCCACTATACACACGTCGGCCTACCCTCCCAGCGAGTCGTCTCCTCCAACAGCTCTCTGCTCTGGGCACTGAGCGTGTTGCTACGCACGCCGCTCAAACTAAGGGGCGTGACCCCGCTAGCCCCCACCAGGGACCTCCATGCCCTGGACCCCACCCAGCTGGCTGAGCTGCTGGACCAGCCCACTGCTGGGGACGCCGGCGGGTGAGTTGGGGGATAGCTGCACAAATGTCCTATCTGGGATGAATAAGGTATTATTAAAATAGTGTATCTCTTGTACTAAAGTATTTTTTTTATCAAACATTATTCTTATTTATCAAAGATTCACTGCTACTCAAACACCAGACTCCCAAAATGGCCACCATTCATAACTACATTGCGTCTTAAGTCCAACTGCTAAATGCTAAAGTTTTAATTATGTTTCTGCGACTGCCATTGTCGGTCTTGTTAAAGCCTAACAGAGCACAACAGGAAGGGAGATCACACACAAACTGAAGTTTAGCAAGGAATTTATTAAACACAAAATAAACATAACTAGGAGAGATAACAAACTAGTAAAGATAAAACATTAGCTGCTGTGACAAAACCAGGTAGGCTTTGGGCCTAGGTGGCCAGGTGTGCCTGACGACCCTTAGAAGAGCCACCATTTTTTGAGTCCAGTCACTGACAGCTGGGAATCTGTTGTATTCAGTTATTTGCAATGCTAAACAAATATTTTGCATGGCAATGCATGGATGTTTCAGTCATAAGCACTTAAGAAGTATGGGCATTGATTGTTTGTATGAGGGTGTCGGTGGGAATTGAACCCACAACTCATGCACTGATAATGCAACACTCTACCTGTTGAGCTAGACAGGGCATTGATTGAGTACTTGGTTATCATTAATGTTGGATACTATTCCAAACAATAGCGTTCTTAAAACAAAATACTGGGTCATTTTAAAATTCCCAACTTACAGTGACAGTCTATCTAAAAAGGAGCAGTTGGGAGTTAAGCTTCTTGCTCAAGGATGCTTACAGGAAGTCTGAGGACACGGGGGACTGAACCTATAACGCTTATGATAAGAGATGGACGCCCTATCCACTAGACTAACCTGTCTCCCTCTAAGCCTGATGCTGGTTATGCTCTTGTCTTGATGATACGACCAAGATACACCGATTTATTTATAGATTCATGAATAAACATATTAACTTTCCTCTCTAACTCCCGGACTGTCTCCCTCACTTTCTTTCTGCAAATCTATATTTCTCTCTCTCTCCTTCTGTCTACCCCTCTCTCCCTCTCTTCCCCTCTCTGTCTATCTCTCACTCCCCTCTCACTCTCTCCTGCTGTGTCTACCTCTCTGTCTCTCCTACTGTGTGTCTACCTATCTCTCTGTCTACCTCTCTGTTTCTCTCCTGCTGTGTGTCTACCTCTCTCTTTCTCTCCCCCTCTTTCTCCTGCTGTGTCTACCTCTCTCTCTCTCTCTCCTGCTGTGTGTCTACCTATCTCTCTCTCTCTCTCGCCTATTGTGAGTCTACCTATCTCTCTCGCTCTCTCCTACTTTGTCTACCTCTCTCACTATCTCTCTCTCTCCCACTGTGTGTCTATCTATCTCTCTCTCTCCCTCCTACTGTGTATTTATCTATCTCTCTGTCTACCTCTCTCTCTCCTACTTTGTGTCTACCTCTCTCTGTGTCTACCTCTCTCTCCTACTTTGTGTCTACCTCTTTATCTCTCTCTTTATCTCTCCTACTTTGTGTCTACCTCTCTCTTTATCTCTCTCCCCTACTGTGTGTCTACCTATCTCTCTGTCTACCTCTCTCTCTCCTGCTGTGTGTATACCGCTCTCTCTCTCTCTCTCTCTCTCTCTCTCTCTCTCTCTCTCTCTCTCTCTCTCTCTCTCTCTCTCTCTCTCTCCTACTGTGTGTCTACCTATCTCTCTATCTCTCTCTCTCCTACTGTGTGTCTACCTATCTCTCTATCTCTCTCTCTCCTACTGTGTGTCTACCTATCTCTCTATCTCTCTCGCTCTTTCTCTTTCTCTCCTGCTGTGTGTCTACCGCTCTCCCCCAGCTCGGTGCTCTTCCTGCAGGTGGACAACAGGCCGTGCTCCCGCCTCCCCTCCACCTGCTTCCTGAGGGCGAGCGAGGCGGCGGGCTTCCTGCGAGCCGTGATGTCACGGCGGCCGCCAGCGTTCCCTGTGCTGCCCGAGCTCAAGGCCGTCATCGATGTGCGGGGCGTCCGACAGGAAATAGGAGCAAGGGAGGAGGAAGTGGTGGAGAAGGAAACCAAAGAAGGTACGGGCCACAGGTTTTGGCTGGGGAGGGATTAAAGGTTATGTGTGTGTGTGTGTGTGTGTGTGTGTGTGTGTGTGTGTGTGTGTGTGTGTGTGTGTGTGTGTGTGTGTGTGTTTGTGTGTGTGTGAATGTGAGTAGCTATGATGAATGATGAACTCATGCTCTTTACTACACTCTCACTCCCTCTTGTTGACCTCCATGTGGGAAGATCTGAATAAATATTTCCATTTCCAACGCATACACCGTGTTCCTTGTCAGGCGCACTTTAATCTCTTCATATTCCCATCAAATTCTGTGCTTACACAAACTGCTACATGTCAAACTGGACATCAGTTGTCAAGACTGTTGGTCAAGACGCATTAAAGCGCAACCGAAAACTAAAAGCAATGCCAGGGATATCATCTGTCCCACAAACAATGGTAAAAGAACATCTGCCTATGCTGAGTTAGAACCTCACTCAGGATGTCTCCTGCTACAGTGAAAGTGAAACATTGGCTATAGCTTACAGTTGGCTGCATTGAAATTGGTGTGAGTGATGTCACCTACCACGCAAACGATGGCAGTTGCTAGCTCGGTCGTACTGTTCATTCCCTCTAAATCACAGTGTTGTTTACATGTTGACCACTAATAACTAAGCAATAAACCGTTCTCCGTCAAGCAGAAGATCCCTCCCCCGCGTGGCTCTGGGTGGTCATCGCCCTCGCAGTGGGCCTGGCGCTGGCGCTGACGCTAGCCGTCCTCCTGGCGGTGAGGCGCTTCAGACGACGACGGCGGCGCGATCAGCGGCGCCCTGAGCGCGAGGGCGGAGGATTGGTTGGGGCTAGACACCGGCCGACGGCGGCTAGTGACAACAATAGCAGCGGTGGCGGTGGTGAGTCCAAGGCCTGGCACCACCAGCAGCAGCAGCACTCTGGATGCCAGGAGCACCGGTCGCGCTCCGGGAAGGAGAAAGAGAGGAACGGCATGAAGAAGAAAAAGAAAGCAAAGGAGGCGGAGAAGAAGAGGAGGAGGGAGCCGTTGGGAGAGGATGCCATGCATATGCGGTGGGTTGGGTTGGTTTTGGGTGGGAGTCGGGGGATGTTTAGTCTGCTGGAACAATGGCTGTGTCGCAGCAGTATGGCCGGATGTAGTCCTACACGCCCCCCACAATGGCCTTTACAATGGAGCCCGCAATTAAGACACTCTTTAGTTCTTCCTGTCGTGCGCTAAGTAACCACAACATTTCTTCGAGCTTGCTTTTTCAGGTTTCTTTTGGAAAATTTGACATTCTTTGTTTATTTTGATACAGTCTCACTTGATCATGTCAAGCCATTGTATACTTTCTTATGTGATTCTGCTTCTCTTGGCTGATTTAGGTTACCTTACATGAAATATAAAAACAAATCTTGTCGACCCACATGCTCCTCGCATTGCATGTGTGTGCAGGCTTGTAGAGGACACAGCGTTTAAAAAACAACCTCTGTTACTATAGAAATACCCCTACCTGCTCATTGAAGACATGTATTGAATACCATACACTGTAGGTTGCTTTTGTAAAACAACTGAAGTGTTATTTTGAAGTGTATTTTAGCTACTAAAATACTCGTTCAAGGACTACAATACCTTGTTCTTCTGTGTGTCTGTCCCAGGACGCTGAAGAGGGACCTTGACATAGGAAGTGACACAGACTTTACCCAGAGTTCCATGGAGGACATCAATGCGCGCTGCTCGCGCCGCCAGCAAGAGGCGTCCATCTGCGACCACCGCACCCAGGAGCAGAAACACTACCGGGCTGGACACACACAGACACCCCGGCCCATGCAGAGTAAGAACACACACCCACAAACACACACAGAACCTCTGGCCCATGTAGTTTAAGAACACACACACACACACACACAGAACCTCTGGCCCATACAGGGTGAGAATACACACACATACACACACACAGATACCCTGGCCCATGCAGGGTGAGAATACACACACACACACACACACACACACACACACACACACACACACACACACACACTTACACACAGACACCCTGGCCCATGCAGGGTGAGAATAAACACAAACACACACACACAATCTCTAGCCCATGCATGTGTGTATAATAATAACTTGTTTAGCCCAATGACAGCATAAATATTATCCTGAATGCAAAGTGAGGTAATCCCCAAGTTTTATTTCAACATGCAATTTTTGGATTTCTTTGGATTTTATTTAAATATATGGGTGGTTGTCATGTTTATAAAGATTGTAGCAGTAGAATTGGTGTAAATGAGCATGAACTTAATCAACGCTAACAACGGTCTCACTTTCTCACAGCTCCCCCTAGAGGCTGGAAGAGAAACGCCATCCCACCTCCGCTCCTCAGTCCTCCGCAGCAGGTAAAGTAAAATAATGGAATGTCATACGTACATAAAACGTAAGAAATATATATATATATAGATAGATAGATAGATAGATAGATAGATAGATAGATAGATAGATAGATAGATAGATAGATAGATAGATAGATAGATAGATAGATAGATAGATAGATAGATAGATAGATAGATAGACAGATAGATAGATGGATAGATAGTATAATATACATATATCCACCAAGCTACTTAAATGTGTACAATGTACACATGTGTTAACTGTTTCCTAGCCCTACTATGTTAATATTATCTGTGATAATATTTTCTTCCTGTAAAGCACCTTGTAGCTCACGTTTTAAAAGGTACTCTATTATATAAATACACAATATAAGAATGTGTGTTGTACCTGCAGACGGCCCCGGTGCACTGGTGCGGTCCCGATGGCTCCGTGGTCCTGATCCGAGCGGTGCGCAGCGGTCTGGACCGGGTGGTTCTGGAGCTGCTTCGAGCTGGAGTACCCGTCAACAACACAGATCATACCGGTACTACTGGGTTTCATACTGATAGTGTTCCTATATTATAGGCCAGGTGTAAACATAATAGACAACAGACAACACTGAGGTTTAGTGTGACTTATATCCTCTCTCACTCCTCTCTGTGTCCCTCCTCCGTTCTCTACATTCATTAACCTCATCCCCCCCCTCTCTCTCTCTCTCTCTCTCTCTCTCTCTTTCTCCAGACCCCCTCTTACCTTCTGACTCTGAACAGAGCTAACCAGCTCCATCCATCCCCCTAATCTTAGGGCGGATGGATATATCTTCTTCTTTCTTCCTTCCTTTCTTTTTACCTCCTCATGACATCCATTTTTTCTGCTTCCTCTATATCTCTTCCTTTTGTCTCTAAATTACTTACCTCTCTAATTGCCTTGCCTTCTTATTCACTTATTCATTTCTTTCTTCAACTCTGACTCTTATTTTTTCCACATTCCTTTATCTATATATCGCTATCGCTCTCTCCACTATCTCTCCATCTCTCTTCTGCCAACTAATATCCTAGCTTTACCTCTGTTGTGTTCATGGTTGTTTAACGACTGACACCCCTCTCTCTCTCTCTCCCCCATCTCTCTCTACCCCCCACCTCTCTCTCTCTGTTTACCCCTACGTCTTCCCCTCCCTCCTTGCTTCTCTGTGGCCTCCCCCCTCCCGGTCCCAGGGCGTTCTGCGCTCCACTGGGCATGCTCAGTGAACCACCTCTCTCTCACCAGGACTCTCATTCGCTACGGGGCAGCAGTAGACCTTCAGGACAACAAGGTCAGACCTCCACCACATTTTATGTTCTTGTTTTTAAAGCCCACCAAGCCATCCTGTAGAGGACAGAGGTGGGGAATGTAAAGGTCCTCCTCTACTTCTTTGATTCGAAAAAATAAAAGTCCTTCCCAATATTTAAAATACATTTAATATTTTCTTGTTAGTGAAACAATGATTCTTGGATACCACACCACTACTCAGCTGGGGTTCAAACCAGTGATGCCATTTGCACTAACCACTAAGCCAAAATGTCTGACGATATCTGATTAGCAGTTAAAGCGGCGCTGCTCAAATCATCCAGCTCCATTCAGGGGTGGCAAGACTTTTGCTTCCTGGATTGTGAATTATTTACTGATTCATTGAGATAAATCTACAAATATACAAATGTTTTATCCACTAGGGTGAGACTGCCCTGTTCCTGTCCGCCCTCCATGGTTGCTATGACACTGCCCGCCTCCTGCTGCTCAATGGAGCCAATCAGGAGCTGCACGACCGCAGGGGGCGTTGTCCAATAGACATGGCCCGAGAGGGCGTGCACCACCAGCTCCTGGAGCTGCTATTGGCCCATCGGGTACAGCGAGGACCAATCACGGTGGAGCCAGTGAACGACCTGCTGTGGGAGGAGCGGGGGCTGATGTACTCACCATGGGCGGGGTCGGCCGGGATACCTGGGAGGAGCGCCTCCTTCTCAGGGGTCGTAGGTCATCGAGACATGACTCCACCGCCACAAAGGTAGGAGGTCAAAGGGCTTTTTCTCTGCAAGTACACTGCTGGATATGTTAACTGGCCCATATAGACATGGTGGCTAGGGGGAGTCGTCTCCCAGCAAGAAGGTATGGGGTTCGAATCCTAGATAGAATCCACAGTCTACCTGTAGACATCCTTGAGCAAGATGTCTAACCCCTACCTGCTCATTAATGATTTCACTTTAAGTACATTTTATAAAATCTCCTCTCTCTGGAGACAAATTATGTGGTTTCTTGTAGAAAATAACTGAAATGTTTGATTCCTCTCCCTTCTTTCTCCCCAGTGATTGGTTGGTTGGCCGAGTGCAGTACCCCTCCCCCCAGAACTGGCGCCCGCAACAGCTCAACCAATCAGCGACAGCGCTGGTCCCTCCGAGGGTAATGGGCCGCTCGCCACGACCAATCGCCACCTTGGCGGAAGTGACCTCGGAGGACGAGGACAGAGAGCGGCCCCTGGAGGTTCCAAGAGCCGTGACGCCTCACTTCCTGTCACCGCAGCCCGCCCCCCGGCAGCGCTCCTTCTCCTGTACCCAGCATGCATTTCAGCGGCGCTCCAGCGGCCCCCAGCCAGAGCCCAACTACGTGATGGTGACGGACGGCCGGCCCCCCAACGAGGGCGTGGTGGAGAGGGTGGTGGTGATGCCCCCGCCCCGGGATGTCCCCTCAATCCCAGACCACCCACCCACCCTGCAGCACAGCCAGCTCCAGGCCAGGACGGAGGCAGTGGGGGTGGGGTTGGGGGTGGCGGTGGGGGCTTCGGCCACGTCAGAGCAGAAGAGCAGATGTGAGGCGCCGAGCAGCCATGCCAACACGACCCAGACGGCCCTGTAGAACCAGCCCTCTTCAACACACACAAACACTGTCGAGTACAACCAAACATTCAGTTGAGGCTGAAAACCAACATTGACTGTCAACTCTAGCAGTAGTAGTGACCTACAGTAAGCTATTCCATATTTCCTGTTCATAGAGGTTGTACCAGTATACTAGCCTGACACCACCAGACCAATTCACAACCTAATCTCTAGGTGCTTTTTTGGATTTACAAGGGGTGTTATCAACTGGTGCGGACCAAAATGCCTCTGGATGCAATTGGATAGACCTACAACCAATAAGAGCAATGAAACGTATGACACATCAGCAGCAGTCTGATGTGTTTATTTTTTCTTTATTTATGAAAATGCCTCAATGGCACTCCCATAGGGCGCTCCTCTGTACAGTCATCGTATCAAACCCACCCCAAATGCAATAAACAGTTATTATTGGCCCGACACGGTTGGCTGGAAATCTTTCTGAAAGGGAGGGAAGCCAGATGCATATGTCGGAGAAAATATAACATGAGCGTCCATGAAAACGACATAATATGAATGTATATAATTATTTCTGTGTAAAATATGAGTAATTTAGTATCGCATTATCAGTCCAACTGTCTTATTGTTATGAGTCGGTATGTTGTTGTTTACTGCTTCACTGAGACTTTTTTGGCTTGTAAACATGCTTGCAAATCTTTTTCTTATTTGACGTTAAGCACTTTTATTTACTTTCTTTTTTGTATTTCCCATATCTAAAAGTGTAACGTTATATTATTTGTCAGATTAAAAACATTGAAATTGGATATGTTCATCTTTTATTCTCGAGAAAGAAAGAAAGAAAGAAAGAAAGAAAGAAAGAAAGAAAGAAAGAAAGAAAGAAAGAAAGAAAGAAAGAAAGAAAGAAAGAAAGAAAGAAAGAAAGAAAGAAAGAAAGAAAGAAAGAAAGGTGATTCAACGGGTAAACGGTGGTCAAATTCAAGATGATGCGAGGTGAGGTGACATGAGGTGAGGTGATACTGTGGGAACGTGGCTATGAGATCTTTCCCGTGCAGGGCAGAGCCAAACGATCTGAATTACCCGTCACACTTCGAGCCTTCCTAACGTGTTAATAGCCGTTGCCACGTGGAGGTGCGCCATGCTCTTCGCCACAGGGCGCCCCGTGCCACTGAACGCTGTGAGTGAACGATGCCTCGCGGTCCTCAATGGCAACTCTTGATTGTTAAATCCAACACGACGAAAACCCCGTGCAGGTTTCTTTCCCACACACGATTGACGCGTAGGTGATACACATCCACACATTCACATCTCGTGGTGTTAAACCGCCCTCTACACTCTTCCCAATGGCAGTCGGAGATCGACATCAACTCTGCATTCACTTGTTATTATTGTTCACTTAAATTAAATACTGGGTTTATTGGGCATACATTTACTCGTTATAAGACAACACTACGAAACAAGGGGTCTTGCATTCAAATAGACAAACAACAAATATCCTTTATATAAAGATTCGATTTTTAAAAAAAGAAGCATATCTTTACACAGACCCCATTTGCTTTACGCACAACACCCCCGAGTGCGTAAAGGTTCGTATGAATACGTAACGACTCTGCGACTCGCATGTCGACACCTCGGCCCGGGTCTAGGCCCGAGGTGTCACTTCCATGTGTGCCCAGTGGGAGCTCTACGCGCGTGCCAACATAACGCTTGGCGTGTACGCCAAGCGTGTCGTAACACCTAGCGGGCTGTTTGAGTTTAAGGACAACTGGACATTTGTCAGGGAGTCATGTTTTCGTGGCATATGGTCGGAAATAACCAATTAGGCCTTTGCTACACTTCATGCCAGAGCTGTCCATGTGTTGTACCTGGTGTTAACGTGCTGAAGTCGCTGTTTACTTGGTGGGACTTTCTGTGTTCCATAAGCGGTTCAACTTTGACAAACAGTCAAGTATGGCGTTGGGTAACATGCAGTGCATATACAGTACATACATACAATAAAACACACACACACACACACACACAAACTCTAACACAGACATACGCACACTCACACAGATATACACACACATATTTTCTCATGGCACGTTGATGGATAATGGCACTTTATTTTTAAAGTTTGTGTGAGTCTATTTGGCACGCGCAAGAACGAGATCGAGTAGGTTCGCCGTGAGAACTTGTCCACAGAACTGTTCTCATGGGAAAGTGTCTACATTCACGCTTTTATTGTGTGTTAGAATTGATACTTCACAAGAACGCGTGCTTGGGGGATGGGGTCCTAAGGTCTCACACGCGTGCGTTGGACGACTCAAAACCTAGTATTTATTTTCAGAATGGAGGAATGGAATAGCCTCTGAGCTTTTTCATGCACGGTGTGTGGGAAGGAAGAAATAAATGTATTGTTTAAAGTACGTTGTTGAATAGGATCAATATTCCCAATACCTGTGTTAGTTTGTTTGGTCCCCTGAACCTCAGCCTCACCTGCACGGGCCAGTAAAACCCTCGTGCCACGGTGCCATTACTGTCTCAGACTGGCGCGGGTGTGTTTTATGTTTCCTTCATATGTAAATAAGTGTCACACCTCAGAGTGTCTCTTATTTCTCCCCCCTCACACACTCCCTGTGCACCACCGTATCCATAACAATGGACGCATGCCTTCACGCCATGGGCTGCCCAACCTGCACGTGCCCGCTGATTAACTAAAATATCTGAAGACATCTTGTAGGGAGAAGACGAGGATGATGGTGAGGTAGGAATGTGTCTCATCTCATTCATCTAAACAATTCCAAAGAACCTTAGGAATATATAAATGGGAACAACGGAATAACAGTTCTACATGTATCTATATATTTAAATAAAATGGTGTTTCCACGGTCTGTTAACAATCTCCTGACAAAACATCCAATATCATCTTCTATACCAACTGTACTTCATCATCTCTGTGAAGTGTGTCCTAAAAAATAGCTTCGTGTGACGCCACCAAAACAACCTGAGGTTTGTGGGAGGGGCCTACTGACGTCCTTTTGGGTTTAAAAGCTGTCGCAGCGCGGTTGTGGTCACTTGACATCTCTGTCTGATACGACCACAAGCAGACGGAACTACCACTGCATGACCACTGAGATGAAACTGCTTCAAGAAACAGGAGATGCGAAAATCAATAGAAAGGTACATTTTGACCCATATTGCTTATAAACAAATGTGTAGTTATGTAAAATATGTTAATTAAAAGGTTTGTTGAGAAATGCAACCCACAATTTATTTGGAGAGTATTTGGCTTTGCAAAAGTTGTTGTTTTGCCGAAATATTTAAATTGATCTTCCACCCTTTTCCCTCTTAGCTCCTCAAGCCCCAAGTCGAGAGACGTCGCAGGGAGAGAATGAACCGAAGTCTGGAGGGATTGAGACACCTCTTGCTTCAAGGCGTACAACAAGAGGTAAAGGATTTTGCAATGGCTTCTATTCACATTACACAAGTGTGAGAATACAATGTTCTGTGTGCTTCATTCGATTTGTGTGGCATCGATTATTAAGTATCTCTCTCTCTTTGAATCAGGGTGGCGCGCAAAGGCGAATCGAGAAAGCGGAGATTCTGGAGCACACGGTGCACTTTCTGCGCAACGTTACCGAGGGAGCCACAAAGATAGAAGGATGCCGGGTTGGCAACAATGCCTTCAAAGACGGCTTCTCCACCTGCATGCAGAGAGCTGTGCATTACCTGGGACAGCAGGGGGAGGGGCTGCGGCCAGCGGCCACACTCAACGTGGCGCTTGTCGGTAGCTTCACCTCCTCATACCCAGCGAGTCTCACGTGCACCGCGAAAGTGTGCTCCTCTTCGACTCAAACGAACCAGTTGCTATCAATCCGCCAGCTGATCAAGTCCAGGCACGGACAGTCGACGCGAGTAGACAAAATGGGTGAGGTTGCTGTTTCTCCTCGATCGCCTGTCCAGCACGCGTCCCTCGGTGCAGCGCAGCATCCGCTGAGACCGAACCAAGCCGAGAACCAGTCCCAGACTCTCTCCCGGTCCAGTTCGTCGCTATGGAGACCCTGGCCCTGAACCCCGGACCCAAACATCACAAGCCGAAAAAAAAAAAAGACTTGAACTTAAAATGACTGCAAATGCTGCATTCGCAAATCAAGATATAATATATGCCGCGCGCGTTGTTACTGAAAATGTGTCCAAGAAAAATGTCCCCGCAGTGTTTTAAACACTGGTCACTTTGTCCATGTTTGTATTTGATCCGTACATGTGCTAATAATGTAAAGGGGTTATACACTTTATGCAGCATACGCTGTGTCAGCACAGGCCATATGTTTCAGTTGACATATTTATCAATTTACTTTGCACATAATTTATTTTTTATATTTCACCTTTGTAGAATAAAATAAAATAAAAAAAGAACCCAAATGTCATTCATTGTATCTTGCAACGTGGCACGCGCCTTTCTTGTTTCTGACGAACGTGTGAAATGTGCGCTCGTGCTCTCACAACTCAGGTGTGAATTCTCAAGATGAAAGGTTGTTCACACCAGCAGCGGATCTCTATACGAAAGAAGACATATTTTGGGTTGTAAATCCCCTTTGGCTGCGGAGGCTACTTCTAGGCGTACAAAACTAAAGTTAACGAAAGTTAAAGGAACATGGGCCTGTTCATAAAGGCACGTTTGATTTAAATGTTTTTTTTATTAAATAATTTATTTAAATTTAAATAACAGCCATATAGCAGCCGATTCTAAATCATGCAAACGTCTGCAGTGCTTATTCGTACATATGTGTCTTTTTAGCCTTCTATTCACATACAACAGCAACGCTGACAACTCAGCCGTGTCGAATTGGACCAGTGTGTAATGGCATGTTGTTCGGACAGTGCAGCGGCGAGGGACGCAATTTGCGCGCGCCAAGAAGCGCGCAAATTGTTTCTTATTTTCCGGCTACTGTATTTGAATTGAGATTTTAACACCGACAATAACTAGAACATTTCTTTGCGTCATTTTACAGCTGTCCGGCTCTGGCGTGTGATCTGCGGTCTTCAAAGCAGCCGTTTTTAACCACGTATTAATTGTAACACGTAATAAAGTGCAAATGCGCGCGGAGCTGCCATTTCTTCTTGTGAAAGAGAGGAAAACGTTCTCCCACGATCCGTGAGCATTTGGTCAATTAGCCCACACGAAAGAACAGCACGAAAGAAATAATCTTTTGAATGCGTCTGTGCCAGATATACAGCAATATGATATTGATTGACAGATGTTATAATAATAATAATAATAATAACAGCAACAACAACAACAATAATAATAATAATAATAGCAAGAAGAAGAAGAAGAAGAAGAAGAAGAAGAAGAAGAAGAAGAAGAAGAAGAAGAAGAAGAAGAAGAAGAAGAAGAAGAAGAAGAAGAAGAAGAAGAAGAAGAAGAAGAAGAAGAAGAAGAAGAAGAAGAAGAAGAAGAAGAAGAAGAAGAAGAAGAAGAGGAAGAAGAATACAGACATACATACATACAGACAGACATACATACATTCAGCCCCTGCAGCCTGGAACATCTTGCAGACAGATATGCAGCTAGAGTACCTAATCCCTATTAAGTCATTAAACAATGTAGTAAAGGGTTTGGAGGCAAATCAAATTGGAATTTGTACTAGCTAGACCTGTCTCCAGCAGTCCGTTAGGCATATGATTCGGTTACCTATTACTAAATGTTTTGTTTTATGTACTTTTAATGTTTGTTGTATGTTGTTGTGAGAAACTGTATTGCTGCTATCTTGGCCAGGGTCCCCTTGAAAAAGATCTTGTCATCTCACTGGGACTTACCTGGTAAAATAAAGGTTGAATAAAAAAAAATACAATCATACATGCACACATGCACACATAAGGCCTGTTTTTAATTACATTTAAATGTAATTAAGATTATATTTACACAAGGTTGAAATAGTATAGTAAAAATTTATCAAAAGACTAACGAATACAACCAAGTAACAAATAGGTAAAAAATGCCCGGATATCAAAAAGTCCCCTGCAGCAGAGGACCGTGCGCACACGTCCTCCCAGAATAACACTTAAGTTTGATTTCCCTATGTATTGAAATGGGGGTGAGAAAAGCTATTTTATGTTCTGCAGACACTAAGAATAACCCCCTGGGGTAGGGGCACGAGCCTTGGCGAGCGGACAACGTCCGATTCCAACACGTGTCAGCAAGTCTGTGCATAATAAAGACGGAGTTGGACTGCATAACAAACGATTTCACGCCCGTTCCGTTTACACCTAATTATATGGAAATCCCTTTCTCTAAATGTTGACCGCGTTTTTCTATTCAAACGTTGAGACAATGTAGCTTGTATTTATTCTTTGATTTAGTTATTCATCATTCTGCCAAATACCAATGAATCAAGAACACACCCTAGATAACATACACACTATCCACTTGAAATATTGGCCATTGTTAAAGATTACTGGCTGGAGATGTGCCATCAACGGCATCAATCTAAATCTGTAGCTCCGAATATTGTTTCGATATCGCATAGACTATAGACCTATCTAGTCACCAGACGTTGATATTGGGATTGTTTGTCAAGGCAGTTATTGTGACTAAAATGTGTGCGTCAAATGTGTGAAAACAGCGAATGAATGAACACCCGTTTGCCACAGCGGCCCAATTGTCTTTCACCGGCGCTACTTTACACGAGACACCGAAGTGTGCCCGTGGGAACGTCCAAGTGATCCTTAACTCACGAAATGATGTACCAATTCTAACAGGTCATAAATTGCAAATGTAGCCACACGCTCTCTGTCCCCATGAGAACAATCTCTCAAATATTCTCCCACGACATCGTTAGTTTGTGTGTGTGTGTGTGTGTGTGTGTGTGTGTGTGTGTGTGTGTGTGTGTGTGTGTGTGTTTGTGTGTGTGTGTGTGTGTGTGTGTGTGTGTGTGTGTGTGTGTGTGTGTGTGAGAGAGAGAGAGAGAGAGAGAGAGAGAGAGAGAGATTTATTTCAAATAAACAAACCATAAAGTAACAAAAGTAAGAAAATGTCGACTTCGCCATTATGGAGGCTTTCAGGTAACACTTGTAGGCTAATAAAGACGCTTCATTTTGGGCCTGTTAAATTTCGAGCTAAACGAATTAACGAACGAACGAATTAATAAAAGAGACATAAAATATGGATCATAAAACTGTGAAACTGAAAGTTTATTGAACGTCCCTGCAGAAACCATGAGGTATGTGTGTAAGGTATATTTTTGGAAGGGTCAGGAGATATAACAGAGAGTTGGGAAATAGACCAAAAAGAAATGCGTTAGGCAACATTAGAGATGGACGTTGGGTTGTTAAAATTATTCGGCACTATAAACGGCACCATGCGTAAAGGTGTGCGTAATGTCCGTCAATGCCATATATAATCAAAAACGCTATTCACCCTACAAAACCCGGGCTGAGGAGTCTTAAGGGGAAATTATCCTCTAATACTGGTTTGCATTAGAGACAGACGCGCCTGTGTGTTTGTGAGTGTTTGTGGGAACGTTAGACCCCATTCATCATGATGCTACTACGAAGACGCAGGCTAATAAACTGAAGTGTTGATTTTTTCTTTCCCATGGGAACGAGCTTCTCCGTGTCTGTTTGCTTGAACTGTTGACCTTATACTCAATGAATCGGTTTAATGTGACACCTAACATCCGATTGAGTTCTAGAATAAGTAAATGTTACACGTTTGACATTGTTTGAAGGCTACGTTTTGTTGTTTGAAAATCAAATTAAAATGTCACCGTATGTATATATATAGCATAGTCCTGTTGATATGGGTGCTGAATGAAAATATTTGTGGGGCTGGTTTGAGGAGTAAGGATAAAAGCGTAATAAATGTGAATCATATATGAATACAAAGTTGAACACTATGATGTGTCGACAGCTTTATCATAAAGTGTGTGTGAGTTAAAAGTGGAAGGATTTAGGTTAATAAGAATCCACGTTCACACACTGGTACCATAAATGTGCTGGGTCAGGGTGACTGTGGGAGCTCGATGATTCGCATATTATCTCGGTGACGTACCAATGCGGACAGCCACTAAATGTGTGTCTCTCTCTCTCCTAAATATTCTCCCACGACAACCAGGACGCGTCTGCCACAACTGTCGTTTCACAAGGCTTCGTCTAATTCAAATTAACTCACCGCTGCCTGCCTTGCCTATGTCATTAAACGAGAAAAACATTTAGAGAAAGTAGGATGAAAACGTTTGTGTATCGATTCACAAGGATTCGTCGTACTGTCGAAGCGTAAAGCATTCGTAAAGCATATGCGTTTATTTATTTGATTTTTATTTTTTACAAATGTAACACCTCATGTAGTGTCACCAAGTGTCATTTCTTAACTCCCAACTATATAAATGGATTACCGTTTAATAAATCCAAGAAATCTAGGGAAATAGGACAAAGGACGCAAAACTCGAAGAGGCTTGGTGGCAAATAGTAGTCGGTAAAAGTCAAGTCGTTTGAAATATAATATCAAAGGAATCGAGGTGTTAAGGCACGCTCTTCCCCTGGGAATTTAAAGCCACGCGCTCAGGACAAATGACCAGTGTCACCTACCGGGAAGTCCCAGCGCGTCTGAACTGTAGGTGTCAACTTCGGCGCGTGACAAGGGAACGCACGGAAGTCGAGATGTTGGAGGGTGCAAAAAAAAGGCAGGGGCATTAAAGTCTTCAAACACTAATGCAGCTTTAGAGCAGCTGTCAGATGTGTTAGGTATTTATCACACATCGAAATGAACCCAAATATGTGCTATTAAGACATTATAATCAGATCATTATTATCCTTTAATATATAAGTCACCGCATTTGCAGGACTAAATTAAAAAAGGCACAAAGAAATCAATTCATTGAGATTTTTTTTATTTTTCAAAGAAAAACATAGTAACATACAGCTCACCATAGGGAGATAATAAATTAGTGTGCAAAAAGACAGGATAAATATGACAGGACAACATCGTTTGGTGAACACACACCACAACTGGCGTCATTCGTTCATTATTGGGCGTGGACGACCTGGCGTCTCGTGGGATCCTTGAGGTCAGACGGCCAATAAGCAGGTAGGAGTTTGGCGCCTTGCTCAATGATCTTTCATAGGTAGTATGAGGAGATGAAGGACTCGAAACCCGGTACCGTTCGGCAGGGTCTTAAAGAACCCTAGGCCGAACCCGAGTGTCTGCAGGCACAATCATTGGACCAGGGGGTTTGTGGAAGCATATGGCGGGAAAAGGTTGTTCTTATAAAGGTTATTATATGGCTTTTCGTCCATATACTTACACACCTGCAGCCTGGTTAAGTAATTAATAGATCGGCTAATATATCAGTCTGTTTGGGGGTCAGTATTAGGGCCAGGGTCGCCATATCGACTGGAATGAAGATAGGCTGGGGGGCGGGGATACTGTGGTCGCGGGCCCCTGATGCGTCCTTTCCTCCACGGGAATGGCTCCATGCGTTTGCTCGCCAACTCTCGTGCTTCTCTCGTGTCGTACGGGAAACGGTTTGGAGTGAAGCGAAATCCCGCGCACGTGGAGGGCCGACGACGAGGTCCGTGCTTGTTTGGGCCTGCGCACTGACTTAGAGCTGATCTTGTGTTGTTCGGTGATGGAGGAAATGGCCTCAAGTCCGACATAGTCAGAGCGGGAGAGGCGAACGGCCAAGGTGGTGTCAAAGGTTACGGCCGTCTGTAGACCTTTGCCCTGTGGTCCCAGGAAATGGGTGGCCCTCTCCAGACAAGCGGAGAATCCTTTTCGGAAGGAGTGACATCCGGCTGTGCCGCCGTCTCTCCTGCGGTGTCCGGAGCTCTGGAGGAAGAGGACGGTGTGTTCCAGCACCTCCGCTTTCTCAGCTCTGCGCTGGTCGCCGCACTGAGGAAGAACAAGAAAGTTCCGGAATTAGTGGAGGGAACATTCATAACTTCAAATGTATCATAATATAATTGTAAAATGATGGGGGGAAAAAACATCCCGATTTTTTTATATAACGGATTTTTACCGGCTGTTGTGTCCCCTGCAGCAACAGGCTTCTCAGATGCTCGAGACTCCGGTTCATTCTCTCTCTACGACGCCGTTCCATCTGAGACTTGAAAAACTAACATAAATAGATCTTATATTAGACACATGTAGGCTATTTGAAACCACACATTTGATTTAACTCATGAATGTAATCCAATAATTCAGATTCTGTTGTTCTATGATCTTTACCTTTTTGTCAGTTGTTGCGTCCTCCATGTCATTTAGAAGTTTAATTTCACTGTTTCGGGATTCGCGTCCTCTGCTCCTGGAGAATCGATCCAGTAAAATAGCAACAAATCGTCAAAGAAGTGACGACGGTCTTCAGGACACACGACCTGAGCGTTCAGTGTTGCGTCTTCTACATTCTGAACTCGTTCTTAAAGCATTCAGTTCTGTGACGCGGCCTGTGACTCCTCCCACCTAGGAGGTTGGAAGGCCTGTTGTGGGTGTGGGTGGAATAACTATATAATACTTTTGAAAAATTATAAAACTGTTAGTGGGGGCATAAACTAAAACCACTTTTGAAATATATGTTGACGTTCAAATTCCAATCTTTATATACAGTATAGTATTTTTTTGGGAAATATATATGCTTTGTATTTTTTATTTATTGATGATTGTAGGATGTATTCGTTGGTTTCTAATATCAATTATAAATCATGTAATTAAATTCCTTGAAATCCTAAACTCGATTAGCCCACTAATGACTTATTTTCGTATTGTGTAGCTAACACAGAGTATAGTACTAGGCTAACAGCAAATTAAAGTCAACTTTACATGTCCTACCAAACTACCTTTTTTTTTTATTTTGTTGTTGCGCCAATTGATTAATATTTAGTTTTGCTCGAACGCGGGCCTTTTCGGTTGCAAATCACCCGGTCGGTCACATCCTTCTGTTAAACGTTAACACCCTCAGGAAAAAGGGTGCCACATTTGCCTTAGCACCTCGGGGAGACGAAGAAGCAACGCGTGCCATTTGCGAATGGGCTCCTTCAGTGGATGGGTGGTGGTGCAGGTTTCAGCGCTGTGGTTCAACCACGCGCTCCGAACCGTGCGGAATCATGGGAAACCCGAGCGAGAATCCGGGGAGTCGCATCTCAAAGGCGTGTGTCGGTATGAATGTGTTCTAATACGGACAAAGAATCGGAATCCTGCTTCACCACAAGTGATAGATGGGCGCAAATAATGAGCAATAAAGAAACTATTGTTTGGATGATAAGCGCATGTATTTACGCGACATGCCCCCACATTAAACCTTTACATTGAAATGTTATGTCTAAGGGCAAAACGTTTTCGATGGGCATTCTATTATTTGGTAGATCCATTCTCTGCAGTGACTCAGCACAAAAGTAATACTTTAATAGCTAACACTTTACAATATGGGTAAAATAATTAACCATTCATTAACATTAGTTAGCAGTAATAACACAAAACTAAATAAAATAAAAAGTGCAGAAGACATACAGGTGAATACATAGTCTTTATTGTAAAAGAGGTAGAGAGAATACAGGTGTTTCACTGTACAGAAAAAGACAGCACTGTGGATATATACTCATTCAAACCGTGGGTGACACGCAAGGGCATGCCCTTATAGCAACGCAGGAGCCCAATAGAAATACGAAACCGAACCAGAGAAACAAACACACTAAATCTTTGGATTTTTCTCTATTGCCCCTCTCATTCGCTGAATGCATTCTCTCTATCTGAGCTCAGTAAAAGGAAAAAAAAACCTTAAAATAGTCATTGCACCACTAATAAAAATGACAATAATAATAGTGTGGTAAAAAACAATGATAATGCAGTTTTCCCTCAAGACCACAGCCCCACCCCCCACCACCCCCCACACACACACACACACACGCACCCCACAGTAACATAGTCAAGACTAGTGGAAAACAAATCCCTTATACCCAGCAATAAAAAAACACAGCGCTCCACAAACCACAGACCCGGTTCACACTGGTGACCAGGTGTCACATCCAGATCGGCTTCTTAAACCACAGGTGTTAACACTGCAGAGGCGAATTACAATTTGATCAGGATAAACGGACACGTATGACCAAGTTATCAGGGTAGTGTTACGTTCCAGGAGATGTTCACTGGACACCGTTGATTTTTCGAATCGGTCGCATCGTCATGGAGACGCGAATCAAGGGATACCTATGCTAGCATATTGCAAGATCCAGCCATACTCCGTTTTGTAAAGCTACCCAGCTTGCCTCATACATGAAAAAAAAAAGGGATTCCAGTGGTTTTTATTTAAAATACCATATATCTAAGGTAATTTGCATATTGAGTGGGAAAGCAAAACCCAATCAACAAGAGGATGACTGTGGAGACGCAAGTTAAGATCTAGTGTGTGAACACACATCTGGACTCACATCTGAAGACGTGTGAACAGGGCCCCAAACACACACACACACTCTTAAAAGACACTGAAAACATACATGAGCGATGACAAGCAGTAAGAAAAATACCCAAAGTAGGAGATAACTGCAGCCAAGAGGGTGGTGGAGCGAGATTCATTCGTTGTGTCTTCGCCGGTGTACATCTCCTCTTCAAAAGTCACCGTGGCAACGCACGCCAGGGGGAGTGGGGGGGAGGGGCATCACTCTGAGTGGTCCGATCCATCGCTACGAGGCGAGGCGGCGTGCGGTGACGTGTTCCTTCCTGTCCAGCTTCCGTTGGTCTGAAAGGAAACAGAAAGGAAGGAGCAGAGAGAATATCACCATCGTTCTGATTCTCACAGAGAATCATTGAGTTCTGTGTGTGTTATAATCGTACCTGTCCTCCCAATATGTAGCCGGGCTGTTCTCCGTTCATTTGTGACCCACCCAGAAACAGGTCAGCTGACCCGGGCAGAGAGAAGGACCCGGACCCTAAAGGAATAAAGGGAAATGTAGTTTAACACAAGTTCAACATCTTTAATGTAGTTTAAATCCTAATGTAGTTAACAGCAGTACACCCTTATTTTAATTGAGTACTCCAGTGCAGTTTTACTGCAGTTCACCATCTCCTTAACTGTAGTAAACGTGGTATATACAACTTCTTGTGAATTCTTGCTCCAGCGCATCATTTATTTATTTATTTAATAAAATTGTTTATGCTTTTATTAATCCCCGTGAGAAAACTCATTCTCTGCATTTAACACATCTTATGCTTGGCACTAGGAGCAGTTAGTTAGCTTCAGTGTAATCTCTTAAAACAGGTATCTGCATATGAATACAGAATGTGAAGGCAACGGGACAAGATTTTGGTATTGGACTCATTGGCAATCATCTGATGATGATAGGCTAACAAATGATGATTAATTTATTAGCTTTGTTATCTGTTTATAGAGATTAGCTCAAATGTCGTCTGGACCTGAAAAAAAATAATAATCAAAAACCATGACTGTCACACGGAAGAGTAAGTGGTGAGCCCGGACATCCGTTATGTGAATATACCTGAACCCCAGAAGTCCACAGAGGTAAATCGTCGTCAGATGATAACTGACGGTTTCCGAGATTGGCTTTAGTGTAGCTTAACAGTAGTTTGCCGTCATTAATGCAGTCTTATTGTAGGACATCCTTACTTTAATGTTGATTAACAACAGTACACCCTAATGTAGTGCTACTGCAGTACATCTTTGTTATAAGGTACTTTGGTTGAGGTTGGAGGTGGGACCTGTGGAGTTTGGCGTGTGCGGCGAGTCATCGTTCTGCGTGGCGACCAGGGCCGTCTTCATGGCATAGATGTTGGCCTCCTCCTGGAACTTCCCGATGTTCTTCTTGTAGCGGATCCTCTTGTTGCCGAACCAGTTTGAAACCTGCCGGCCCAGACAGCGACAGCATGAAGACCACAGGTTCATGCTGATTAGCCTGGGACCCCAATGTTGAGACCCTGACTTCTTAAATTTTTGTGTATCTTTTATACGGTTTGACACAGTTGTTCAGTTTCAGCCCATTTAAAATATGTCCTTAGTATCCATGTCCCAGTGAAAGATTCAACACGTTGCACCACACTAAGTGACAAGTAGAGGTTTGCTTGTGCTGGGATATGTGGTTAAATAGATTTAATGAAAAGCTGTACCACAGGACCTAAATGCTTCATGCTTTCTCAGGTGACAACGCATTCTCTCTTCATCTCTCATTTTCCCCACCATTTCCAAAAGCCTGCAGAAGACAACAATGATGACTAGAATTTTGAATTGTTAGCTGTGGTTACCTGGGAGATGGTGATGCCACACTGCTTGGCCAGCTCCTCTTTAGCCTCTTCGCTGGGGTAGGGGTTGGACAGGTGGGAGTAGAAGTACTCATTCAGCACCTCCGTAGCCTGCTTGCTGAAGTTACGCCGCTTACGCCTGGGCACACACACACACAAATAAGCATGAAAAACAAAAACAAAAATTCAAGTGTTTAAAAACAGAAAAAGAAACCTATTGTTAAAACCGATAGAAAAAAACACAGCTTAACATTTCTTGTGAAAGCAAAGTATACTTGGAATATTAACAAGTCGGTAGAGTTCTACCCATATGGCATCCACCTAACCATCCACTTCACCCTCCCATCCACTCACCATCCATCAACCAGCCCCATCCACTCCTCCCCCACCTAACCATCCACATACAGCCCTACAGTGGTTAGTCTATGAGTGCCACTTGGGTGCCCGTCACCAAAACCGAAAGTCGCGCGTGCTGCACTGAACACTGTCCAGGGCACTCAGTTACCACTCAAAATTCATTAGTCAATGGGCGCACATGTGGGCAGCGTAACCGCAAAGCCGACATTGAGGGCAAAATCAGTGAGAAAGAAGCAGAGGGAACGGTAAACAAAAGGAAATATCAAAAACGTAGTTTTACATGATTACATAAATAATTTGTTTACAATACTTTTAACTTTTGTCATTTTCTTGGCTTCAGTTCGTTTTTTTCTCTCAAATTCTTATTTTTCTTTGCTATTTAAGAAGTTTTGGTTGATTATATTGACACAAATCTGATTCCATACATACATCCCTCCACTCACCTGGCGTCGAGGAAACGGGCGCGCAGGATCATGACAGCTTCGCAGGTGCTCTGTTTCAGCTGTGTCTGGATGGAGCTGAACTTGCGGTGGATGATGCCCACCATGCGCTCGATCTCCCGCGGTGACACGGGCCGTGTTCGTGATTGCTCCCGCAGGAGGTTCATCACATGTGTGGTAAACTCGCTGCAGGCCTGCCAGCATGGAGGAGGGGGGGCAGGGGGTAGTGGAGATGAGAGCCAGGATGAGGCAGAGATACTGCTGGGTGTTGCAATGTGTAGCCCTCATTGTGTGTGTGTGTGTGTGTGTGTGTGTGTGTGTGTGTGTGTCCATGTTGAGGGTTTCATGTAGTGTTGTTAGTGCTACTACAAGCTATAGTAGTATAGTTGATGCTACAAGCTAGATGCTAGGGGGATAATGTAATGTCTAGTAGTTCAACTCAATGGGTTGTTAATATATTAGTATTATGGTTATAGTATTAAACTACTCCAAGGTAATCATCATTCATTCCATCTTATATTGTTTTTCTGCTGAAAATTTTATCCATATGGGGACAAAATGACTAGGGCAGGAAATATATTTCAATCTGTTATATTACTATCTATTTTGACATATTCAGTTCCAATATTCACCACAGGGGCGACCAAACTATTACTATTTTCTACTATTTAGTTATTTAGCCAAATCGACTTAAAGTGAATTTTAAATACATGTCATTAAAGCTGCAGTAGATACGATTTTTTTCCAAAACATATCTTAATGTAGACACATTGACTCAGTAAGTTTCATTCAAGTTTAGCAGCATTGCATAGATATTCCATTCTCACGTTTCATAACATAACTTTCCAATTAGCTAGTACTACTAGCTAGCAAGTTATATGGTCAAAAAGTTATGCTAGCCTTAAATCGTGTGCACAAACTTCATTATGTGGAACCCTCTTTCTCTTTGAACAGCTCTGATTAGTTAGAAGGAGTGAGCATCGCTGTGAAACTTGAGAATATAATAACTCTGGACTGCTGGTCAATGAAATTCACTCACAGTAGACAATGTGTCCACGATAACAGATGTATAGTTTTTCTTTTTTATCTTACCTACTGCAGCTTTAAGAAACAGGTAGGGGTTACGCATGTAGCTCAACGAGGCCTACAGGTAGACTGTGGACATTGGGGTTCGAACCCGTGAACCTTACGGCTGGTAGACATACACGCTTACCATTAAATTATTCTGCCCCCCTATTACTCTTAATGAACCAGACAGTGTTCAGAGGCCCTGGTGTATGAGGAGAAGCAGTGTTGGTCCTATAAGCTCTCATGTGTACGTGTGTTCATCACCATTCCCTCAACTCAAGTGTCAAGCGTCCCACCGCGACACGGTACCTGTTCGTATTTTTCCAGCTCAGTGTGGTAGATACTGCGAATCTGGCTCAACTTGCTTTTGTAGTCCGAGTGCTCCAATGAGCTGTCCGGGGACATCCCGCCAGAGCTGGTCGCCGCGGACACCGCCGCCGCAGCCCCCCCCCCCTTCTCTGGCCCAGCCACGCCCTCGGCCAGCAGCATGTTGTCTAATCGCACAAGCTGGGGGTCTTGAGGCTCCTCCTCCTGGTTGTTTCTCATGGACAGACCTGTAATTGAGACAGCTGGTGTCAATCTCTGCTTGCTTTGTGGGTGTCAAGTATAAACAGTGGAAATAGGACTAGCTCACATCCCATAATAGATTAAAAGGATTCGTTTTATTTAGTCTAGGTCATGGTCTATTCTATGTAATATGATAAGTTATAAATAGTTTATATAAAAAAAACATTGGCTTAGGACAACAGTTTAACTTGTTATAATATTATTATATTCCTAGAAGCAATTATATGAATGTATAATAGCAAGCGATTCTATAAGAAAATTGTTATTCCGAATAATTGAATGATAAATAAAGCACCACTTTACCGGTTTTTTCCTTTATCTCGCACAAAACGCTGAACAAAGCGGGTTTCATTCGATGGCAGTTCAGTGCATGTTTCCTGGGCAAGAAAAATATTTATGTGACTTGTACTGAACCAGTGGCAAAGACCGATTACTTTGACAGATTTTAGTAACGGATCAAAACAAAAAGTGACAGGCGGACTACCAGTCGCATGGCTAATGTGGCTAACGGCTTACCTGCTAGCTTTATTTACCTATGGATAAGGATAATTTCTTATTTGAACGCTATTGGTATTTATTGAAAGCCCTAATGTTAACACGGAGACCTATTATATAATCTCAAACTATCATAATCGCCAATCTTAGCGACGACATATAATATCGCATTGAATGGTTAGCCTTGGGTAGCTAACAGTTAGCATCGCAGGCTAACAATACCTACAATTATGGCCCATTTTCGGTTTAGTTCACTTATAAAAACATACAATTCTGAAAATCGGAATACATTAATAATAGCCAATCATCCGTTGGTCTAGCAGCAGACCGTAAAATAGTGGTAGTTTGTGTTTTCTGTGAGCAGTGACTAGCCTGTAGCTACACAATCCAAACAATAGGTGGAAGTTAATGAAACTTTGCCTCTGTGGTTTTCGGCTCGAAATTCGCCCAAAGAATAACAAGCCAACCCCCTCCTCGTTTAAAACATAAATAACAACTCACTTCGCCTGCGCCTCGTCCAAACTTTGGTCGGTGATAGTCATTATCTGCTGCAATATATCACCGATGTCTCTGCGACTCTCATGTCCATTTTCCGTGCCTTCGAGGCCCGGGTCTCCATCGGACCGGTGCTGGGAAGGTTGATGAACCGAGTTGAGCGAGTGCATCCCCGGGTGGCCGCTCATGCCTAGTCCCCGGCCGTTGGAAGGCCCATTGCCAGTCAGAGGCTGCTGCTGCAACATCTTTAGCGACGCTCAATGGCGACGACTGCTGTCCAAACGCACTCACCAGTACACACACACTCGCATGCAACTAGCAGTGACGCACACTTGCCACAAGAGTCCCCTAGCGATTGAACGAGGACCAAAAGTATAGTGTGTGTGTGTGTGTGTGTGTGTGTGTGTGTGTGTGTGTGTGTGTGTGTGTGTGTGTGTGTGTGTGTGTGTGTGTGTGTGTGTGTGTGTGTGTGTGTGAGAGAGAGAGAGAGAGAGAGAGAGAGAGAGAGAGAGAGAGAGAGAGAGAGAGAGAGAGCGAGAGAGCGAGCGAGAGAGCGAGCGAGCGTGCGTACATGGGTAGGCTATACATTGTAATACATTGCTTTGGCAATATAATATGTTGTTTCCCATGCCAATTAAGTCCCTTTGAATAAAATTTTTACTGACACTGTGCGAGAGAGAGAGAGAGAGAGAGAGAGAGAGAGAGAGAGAGAGAATTAAAATCAAGTGCAGTTCAGTATGTAATGGGGAAAGCAACCTTTCCATTTTATAATCCAATCCAGGTTGATTGTCTCAATTTAATTTAGTTTAACTAGAGTGTATCAACTTCTCTTTTTGCACCAAATCAACAGGATGTGTGCCAAACCACAGCCTTGTCGCAGCGTGCGTGTTTCAACACGTTACGGTTTCTCATCTGCAGAAACTAAAGGAGAACTTCGCGCCCCTGCGGACTGACGCAAGATGGTAACCCCCCCCCCCCCCCCCCCCCCCTCCACACACACACACACACACACACACACACACACACACACACACACACACACACACACACACACACACACACACACACACACACACACACACCAAAAGGGAGAACGAGCAACAACAAAAATGGAGCGACACCTCTTTTCTAGTATTATTTCATAATTGCCTGAATCTGACAGATGACGGACTGCTAAATAAGGGTGGGTTCGTGAAAGAGGAACAGGAAGAAAGAGACAGTGAGGGGGAGAGAAAGACAGAGAGGGGGGAAAGAGTCAGAGCGAGAGAGCGAGAGCTAGCGAGCGCCTGTTAGGTCGGCATGTAGCCTAAACTTGTTCTCTGTTTCTGTGTTTATTTTTTCCAGAAACATATTTGACAGGGACATTTCAATAATGAAATACTTTTCCAGCGTCATCTTCACTATATGATGATATTCAGAGGGTGATTACATACAGAAGTGGTAAGATCAATAATTTCACATTTTACACAACTTTGGGTGCCTGCCAATATTACTATTAACCATATACTGTATTATAACGCCTGTGGTTAGCAGGAAGTAAGCCTATGTTTGTGTAATAGCAGCCTGGAATAGTGTGATTTAGGAAATGTAATGTAACCGACAGGGAAACGTAACACACTATAAAGCGAACATCAGCAGGCTACAAGCTACAACCTGCCGATCTGGTTTCTGCGTCGGCATTTTGTTGGAATCCACACTAGCCACTCAATGACTGGGTTCAATGTATATTGTATCGTGTGTTGTTGTTGTGGTTGTCAGTAACAAACAAACGTCGACCTTTTGCATACTATGATGATGATGTAACTCCCAACTATGTGTCTTGTGATGTATGTCAGGTCCTACAACAGACAGAATCATGGACAGGGTAGAGGTAACCACTGCGCCAGTCTTGGAGCTTCTTGTTATGAGTGAAGGGGTCATGGAAAAAGAGCCGGTCAGCAAGGAGGATTTCAAGGTCGTCATCGCTGACAGAGTACAGTCAGCACTTCAGGAGACCCCTGAGGCCCAGAGCGGGAAGGAAGTTAATGGAGCAGACGCGGCGTGTTTAGAACAGCCATCAAAACATGGACTCGCGGCCCAACAAGAGGAAGAGCCGGCAGGACCTCCTTCAGAGGACGAGGGGGCTGAAGTGCAGACCAGACGCCATATCACATCGAAACAGAGAGACGGGCTGAGCAAAGGGGATAAAGGAGGGCAGAGAGTGGCAGAGGGAAGAGACGCAGCAGCGGACGAAGAGGAGAAAGCCGAAAACCCAGAGTCAAACGCTCAGCAGACAGACAAAGAGTCGCAGATCAAACTGGAGGCACAAAAGCAGGTTTGTTGGCGTGACCAAAAATCTCATGAATTATGTTCTTCCCCATTTCCCAGCGGACCTTGTACCATAACTCATGTCAATAGTCTGGTATAGTGAGACAGAAACCTTGTTCTCAGATGCCAAAGCGTGTGTGCAGAAGTAGAAAAGGGGCTGAGCTGTGAAGAATAGGTCCAGTGTGTGAACACTCACAGCCAGTTAGCCACAGCTTCCAGAAGCCCTGCACACTGCCCTTTTATTCTCCCTCTCTGCTGCCAACCAACCACCGTCTCTCTCTCTCTCTCTCTTAACTCTCCACCCTCTTTCTCTCTCCCTCCTTCCGTCTATCTCTCTCTGACTCTGTCTTGCTCTCTCCAAAATAGGCCATCCTAATCCATAGATTACGACGGGCAAGATTTATTTGGATGGTACAACATAAAGTCTATATATTTTTTATGAATTATAAATACAAATACACATTTTTGTGTAAGAAGAAGCAACCTTGTGTTTGCTTTGCGTGTTGAGGCACTCCAACGTGTTTTGCATTGAACTGAATGTGTGGTGAATAAAGGTATATCTTCTCTTTCACCCCCCCCCCCCCCCCCCCCCCCCCAGGCTCACCGGTTGAGTCCGGAGTTCCCTGAGGCGCTGTACGAGCTGCTGTGCACGCTGCAGGAGGGCCGGCGCCTCAACGACCAGCGCTGCTCTTTCCGCCTCAAACCAGGAGTCCCCAGGAGGAGGTGCCAGTCCGAACCCAACACCACCAAGCCGGGCCGCAGAGGTGAGAGAGAGAGAAGGCAGGCAGGCAGGCAGGCATTTTGATAATATTTTACTAGGCTGACTAGTCGTGTTTAGTTTTCATTTGCTTTGGCAATATAAACGTAGAGATGGAGAGCGCAAGCGGGTATGTGTATGGCTGGGTCGTTGTGGTTTCCAGAAACGGCAGGTTTTGCGAGAGACCGAAGACCGAACGTACTGTAACCACGACGACGATGACAAACTCACACCATGGCTTTCTTGGTGACACTGACTCTTTCTGAGTAAAATCTACTAGTTTCCCTACTGTTCAATTCTTTATTTAGTTTACACTAGTTCATTGTTATCCTACGACTGACAGTAAGCAGAAACTTTAATCCATAGTGACATACAGTGGATTTTTAGATATAGGTTATTTTGGATTAGGTTCGCCTGAGCAAGATTTGTAAATCTTGCTCAGGCGTGCCTACAGGACTTCGGACGTATGGTTTCGAACCCGGAACATGTCAGGTGTTACACCCTAGCTACCAGCCCAAATTCATAGTTAACATTTACTATTTGGAAAAATAGTTAATATTTAACTATATGTAGGTTAGGGCTGTCTGTATATTTATACTCAGAATTCCTGGGATTAGTAAAATTAGTCTAATCTTATTTATTCTAACAGTGAAAACAATTGGATTACGAGGACATTGGGAATCAAACCCCGAACCTTTGGGCTGGGAGACACCCTAACCGCTTAACCCTTCTTTGAGCATCATATTTTAAAGTTCTCCCTGCTCTCTCCTCCTCCTCCTCCTCCTCCTCCTCCCAGTGATCTTCTCCTCCATGACGTCCCTCCAGAAAGAGGAGTTCTTTGATCAGGTGGCTGTGGCGCAGGCCCGTCGTCTCGATGACCAGCGGTCCCAGCTGCAGGGCCCACTGGTCCCTCCCATCAGTAAGGTCAAGGGCCGGAGCTTCAGGGGCAGCCTGAAGCAGGTCTCCATCCTCAGGAAGCCCCCCCAGCCGGCCCCCTTTCCCAAGGAGGACCTCTACAACATGATACTCAACACACAGGTACGTGTGTATTGTAGGAACTAGGAAGTAGCCTTCTATGTTGTGGTCTTACATTGCGTTGTATTCTTAATCTGCTTTTTGTACATTACATTTGGACTATTAACTGTAGCTGTAACACACCCACATTCAGCTACAGAATATATCAAATGTAAAGGTCCAATATGTAACATCGACACAGAGTGTTCAAAGTGGGTACTGCAGTTCAAATTCCCAATATTGGAGAGAGTTGTCTGCGCACTAGTGATGTGTGATTCATGAACGATTCACTCAAAAAGAACGAATCTTTTGTGTGATCCGGTATGTACGATCCGAATCGTTCATTTCGTTCTTGGTTTTGCGCATGCTCATCACTTTATAGGGACCCTTTTTCTATGTGGTGTTTAGATGTGTGTACTAAAGTAGATCCTCATACATATTGTTTCTTCATGTTTAAATAAACTTAATTATGGTGATTGATTATGAAAATTTGCATGTTGGCTATATCGTGTACTGATTGTCTACTTGTCTGCTTAAAAACTCCTTTTAACGTAGCCCCCTAGTCTTCACTGTGCTACTGTATATCACCCAGAATAGACGCAAGCGCATTAGACTACCGTATATGACACGCATTATTTCTATGCGCAAATGAACGATCCAACTCGAAAAGATTTGTTCATTTGAATGAACGAGATCCAAAGATCAGAATCTGAAAAAAGATCCGAACTTTGCACCACTACTGCACACCCTCCTCTCCAGACTCGAAGGTTGAGGACACTGAAAGAACACGACTGCAAGACGAGCCAAATGCAACATTATATTTTGAGACGAGCAGTGTATCCCAGATGTTTTTAGCCCATGACCCCATTTTTAGGGGGCCCCAACTTCCATTCAAACTCTATGACTCTACAGCTGCCTCTAATATCAATGTCCCAGATAACATATAAACATTACATCAAACATAGCAATAGCACTCTTAGTAGCAGTTTGCTTATGGTTATTAATAATTAGGCAGCCTGTTGATATACAGGACTTTTAAATAAAGCATATCACATATAAGTCATTGTGTGGTGTGTGTGTGTGTGTGTGTGTGGCCGGAGGAGCCAGGTAATGCCACCTAGGTGGAGTGTGGCAGCCACATAGTTGGCGTGTGGCAGGGAAAACTGTTAGTCATATGACCCCATATGCACATTAGATGACCCCGAGTTGGTTCCCACCGCAAGCTTGGGAAATACTGATTTAGAGGAGCTCTTAACCGCACTGAGCTGAAAAGGTAGAAAGCTCTGGGTTCCTTCTTATTATAACACAAGGTTAAACAAAGTATTGATGACTTAACATTAAGCCGTCTCAACCCCCACCCTCACTGTCGCCCCCTGCAGGCCCAGGGTCGGCTGGAGGACCAGCGGAGCCGGGCCCCGGGACCCATGGACGACGAGGACTTCTTCTCTCTGCTGCTGAAAGTCCAGGGAGGACGCATGGAGGAGCAGAGGACTGAGTTCCCTCAGCTCCTTCTCCAGACCTGAGTCAGCAATGTCCAACATCTCCATACAGAATACTGCCCAACTCATCAACTACTAGCTTCCCTACTGGCTTATGTAGTCCATTTTTTAAAGCGACCATGTAAAGGAATTGTTAAGAAGACAATCCTCTTGACTGTGCTTCTGCCTTTGAATTTATTAGTTAGCTCATTTGCTACACAGCTAATTAGCTATTATAGGTTAGCTTTGATTGGCATTCTACAGCGGTACCACTTTTAGCTAAGCATGGCAACATGCTATTGAATGACCAGCATACTAGCTTGAAATGGGTGTCCTGTGCATCCTGACTGTTTTTCTTTCCTTTTGTCGATAAATGCTTGTTCAGCTGTATATCTTATCTTGTTGAAGGCATATTGAAACCTTTTTCCTTGGAATGACCTTCAAATTAGTAAGAATGTTGTTTTGTATTATTACTATTACTACTATCTAATCATTTAGCAGATGCTTTTATCCAAAGCGACTGAATCCAAAGTGAATTCAGGTACATGTCGTTAAGGGGCGGGGATAAGGTTTCTGTGGGCATTTGCTCATGGAGGCCTACAGGTTGGCTGCGGACATTGGGGATCCAACCTAGTACCTATATGTTATCTAGCCCAGTATCTTTGGTGCATTCATGCTGTCTCTAAATATGTGGGTTTGGGGTTTTCTCTGATTGGGGATTTCTCTTCCTGTTCATAAGAGACTGAATGGTATTTTTCCGTATTATGGTAGACAGAAAGAGTATATTGGCACAAGTAACTGTACTGGACATTAATGGAATGTTTGAATTAGTTACTAGATAATAAATAAATTATGATTGATGTAGAATACCTTTGCATATGATAGATTATATTGGTTTTATTTTCTAAAACATGTAAGAAAAGACCTGAAACATGTTAAAAGAGACTAAAACATGTTGGTTACGATATAGATGTATTGAATATGACGACTCAGTTAATAAATTATGATGTGTAATTACTGAGATAGTTTAGACATGCCTCATATTTTGGTAATGGCATTTGAATAACCAAAGAGAAGTGTGTGTGTGTGTGTGTGTGTGTGTGTGTGTGTGTGTGTGTGTGTGTGTGTGTGTGTGTGTGTGTGTGTGTGTGTACTTTCAGCATTGCTACTGTCTATACATTCTCAACAGCATTTATGATTAAGTTTTACACTCAAATCCAATTTAACTGACTTGGATCAGAAGAAGCAAAGACAGGGATTTTAATTTCCCATTTCAAGAAGTGGACAGAACATGGATGCTGTCTTTCACTTCCTCAGTTTTGGTTCGACTGTGTTCTTGGTCATGTCCCCATCACCCACTTAACGTTTGAACATTTACACTATCAAAAGATCATGTAGATGCCAATAATACTTACCCAGGCCATGCTCAAATCAAGTCACTTATGGGAACGTTTGACATTAAACACTAACGACATGAACTAAAGTAAACAGATTCCATCTCGATTTGAGGATGTAACATTACATTTTCGACACACACACAAACGCACACACATACACCCCCACAAACACCCCCCCACACTCAAACATGTTAAAAAGGGCTTTGGGTGATAAGGGCAGCCAATGGGATGCACTATGAGTAGGTTTTTTTACCCGTCCAATGTTACAAATACCAAAAAGCAGAAAGTCTTTCGTGAGGCGTCTGCATAAAATTGGAGGTTGGGGCGGGACATAGCTTTTTATTAAGTGGGAGGGTTTGTCACGGTGGCTAGGGAGAGCAATTCGCCTTGATAGTTGAATCCGTCACAACCAAGCTAGCTGTCAATAGAGCAATGCAATAGGACCAAATAATTGTCTGTTTAACGCCAGTGCAGGTATGTGTCACAACCACGTAATACAGCCGTGTACCAGAACAAATACATTTTTGGGCTCAAAAAATAAATATATATATATATATATATACTTTTATATATATATTTTTTCAGTCTATATCATGGTATTGTAAGTAATTAAACCATAAGTAACCCAATTTAGATCCAAGAGAGGAATCCTTTTCATTTTGTGGGCACTTTAAAAACAACAATTGAGTGTTGACGAACGGTATGATTACCTCCAGTATCTCTGCGCCACTTTCATTGTTCAAGACACGACTGATTGGTCCACTGGGTGACGTCACGACCCGCAACAAGTTTAGGAACTAAGTTTAGTACTCGGAAACAATAACGTTTCTGAATGAGGAACAAGAAGTCATTTTAAACATCCGTCAAGACTAATATCTCCTGTCAAAGGTTTGTGATATTTATTATTCATCTTTATGCTACAGATGTAACCTGCTTTTAGAATATGTTAGACGACTGGCAGAAAGCATTCGCACCGATGCCTAAATGAAACCCTAGGCTAAATTATGTATGAAGCCTATGTCATGTGATCAATCGTTTTAATAATGCGACCCCAATCCCAATCATAAACAAGCTTGTGATGCAGGGTGAATTGTTGTTTTGGCTGTCCAATGCTGACAACTGTGTGCCTACGATCTTTTAAATCCTAGATGTTTCTGTTCATTGTCCTGCTAATCCTGCATCAACCAGCAGAGGGAGACAGCTCCCCTATCACTTGCTACAACGATAAAGGGGAAGCGGTCGATTGGTAAGCATTAGTTAACATAATTCATTTATTTATTTCATAAATAAAGTTATTTATTTGGAACTATGTTTGAACCACGACAACACAGACATACACATGCTTCCTCTCTGTGTATGTCTCTCACACCTCTGTGTGTGTGTGTGTGTGTGTGTGTGTGTGTGTGTGTGTGTGTGTGTGTGTGTGTGTGTGTGTGTGTGTGTCTGAGAAGTGTAAAAAGAGAAGTAGAGGAAAGGCTAATTATGAGGGACATTACTAGCTTCTCTTTCTCTCTACCTCTTCCTTGCGCTCTCTCCCTATTATGTGAGTGTTTAGTGTTACTTTCATGCTGTCTTTGTCTTCAACTTTGATTTTGTTTTTTATTGCTGCTGCTTTGCTGGCCTGGTCACTCTCAAAGGGTAATTGAACCCCAAAATCCCTTTTTTATTTTAAATCTCAAATAACCAATTTACCTCTCTCCACCAGGTACTACCTCTACAAGCTGCCTAGACAGCATGGGGACCCTGCTAGTGGGCTGAGGTACCTGCTGATGGAGAACGGGAGCGAGGGGTGGACGGAGGGCAAGTTCAATGCCAACAGCACAGAGGGGGCCCCGGGGAGGACAGTTGGACAGCTGTACGACGGGCAGAAGGTCTGGCTCGCTCCATCTATGCTCTCTCTCCTTCTGTTCTGTATGAGGTGCATGCCTGAGATTTGGCTGTGCTTTTGTTCGGGAGGTTTCATCAGTCTGAATGCACCAAGCTTTGAGGTTTTCTGTGTGCTCTTGTATATGTTGTGTGCGTGTTGATTTTTGTGTGTGTGTGTGTGTGTGTATTTTTATCCACCAAGGTGTGTTTCTGTGTCCTGTGTATACGTTTCTTTTCAAGACGTCATGTGAAAAAAATGAAGTATATATATTCGATTTTGCAGTTCCTATTCCTAAAATGTATATTACTGTCCTGTACTCTCTGCTGCTAACCCTAACCCAATTTACCCTTCTGCGATTAATAAACTACATCTCATCTCATCTTATCTTATCTTATCCTATCTTAAAAACATGAAGTCACTGTTTATGTTGTCCATGTTTGTGTTGTCCATATTTGGTGAGAACCAGGAAGTGGCGTACATCCTCTACAACGACCAGCACCCCCACCTGGCCCCAGACCTGGGGAACTCTGGAAGCAGCAAGGGCCACACTAAGGGTGAGGACTACACTGTAAACCTTACAACAGTATATCTCTCTATAGCAATGCACTCTCGATCATTTATTTTGTTCCATCACATCATACATTTTTATTTTACATAGTTAAAACGTCTTATTGTTATTACACTATATTTATAAATAACAAATATTAACTGTGTCCTTACGGTGTCATAGCAACTATGAAAAGTGTTTGTTTTTGGCAGTTTACCAAAATCGATCCCTCTTGTAGGCATGGTTCTGCTGGACAAAACCCAAGGCTTCTGGTTGGTCCACAGCACACCTAAGTTCCCGCCCCAGCGAGAGACTGGCCAGTACTCGTATCCCATCACTGGCATGAAAAAAGGGCAGAGCTTCCTCTGCGTCACCTACCCACTGGAGCGCTTTCGGACCATTGGTGAGACTGTGAAACGTCCTATTCTGATATTAGGATGAGATGTGAGGTCGATACGAAACATATGAACGGTTCGATGTTGAGAACAAAACATATTTTGAAATAAACTGCCATGGTAATAAGTACATTTCTGTTTTGCGTTGTCAGTTTCTGCATGTAACTGTGTAGTAATTTCCTTTTCTTTGCAATAAACTGCACATATTTATTGAAAATATATATAATTAGGGGCTGTAGACATTGGGGATGGAACCTAGTAGCTGGTTGATGTGTGTGTCACGATAGCTACTCTGTGTTTCAGGAGAGCAGCTACTGATCAACCAGCCCGACGTGTACGACTGTGATGTCCCCCCATCCCTCGCTAGCGCAGTCCCTGCCTTACACACTCTCTGCAAGCACAGCATGCCGGCTATTCACGTATTCCCACACGTCAAGTCTATGACCAATCGCAGCGTGATTCTCACCTCCATCGGTGGTACCAACTTTCTCAATTTTGCCAAAGGATCTTCTTTTAATAATGGTAAGACACACAGGTTTGCAGGCATGAGAGTGGTCTAAAACCTTACTTATATTCTCTGCGTCAACTGCGTGAGGTGGCGTAAACCAAACATTACAACACAATACATTTTTACCGCCGCAAGAAGATGATAATACAAGATGCCCTCACCTGTACTTGCTTATTAATGACATGTATCTACAAAGATTCACTGTCAGTCACTTTGGATAAAAGCATCTGCTAAAATGACTAAATAGTAGAAGTTCATGCTAGATCATAAAACTAAAATGTAAACATCATATATTAAAAGTACAATATGTAACAAATGTACTGTACTACTACTAAATCATAAAATGACTGGGAAATGTCAGCAGAGTTTAAGGCAACATGTTCGAAATATTGGCTTCTCCGAAGCTGCAACTACTACAGTAGTTGCAATTGAAAGATTGAGACAGCTTAGAGCACAGAAGGATTTCAAGACGGATGCCATATGGGTGCTTTATAATTTGCAAACAATAAATAAATTGCAAATGTATACATTAGCTGATCATCGGGTAGGACTCACCGTCGCTTATCATTGACGAAATAGAAAAATTGCGCTCGCCTCAAATTGTTACACTCGGCTCGTATTGCACCCGTGTGCGTCCAGTGTCCTCAACCTGGCAACCCGCGTGAGCTTTGAGTCTGGGGAGGAGGGGGCGGGCGAAGACAACTATCTCCAGGCGAAGACAACTCTCTCCAATATTGTGAATTAAATTAAAAGCATGGTGTCAATGATACATATTGTACCTTAAATGTATGTGTTATAAAACAAAAAAATCGATAATCGCTTCAAACAAGCTCACGTGACCTCACATCGCCAGGCCCTCATTTAAACCCTCTGTTTTCTGTCTAATGTGGCTGCGACCAGACCTTTACACATCCTGGGTGGCCCCTGCTCTGCAGTCCCACCTGTTGGTCCGGTTCTGGGTGTGCTCCACGGGCGTCCTCCCCTCCAACTGCTCGGGGCCCTGGAAGGTCCTGGATATTGAGGTCGTCAACCCGGGCCAGACATTCAATATGAACGCGTCCCAAGACCACTCCAAGTGGGCTGTGAGTACCCAGGCGCCTGGGTCTGGGTGGGGGTCTGGGTCTCGGGGCAGTGGGGGTTGGGTGTGTGTGGGGGACATCAACAGGAATGTGGCAGAGGAGAAGCGGGGTGGGGGCACCGTGTGCCAGCAGAACCCGGTGGTTTGGAAGGCCTATCGCAGCTCCGCCCTGCAGTGCCAGGACTGTAGCGGCGGTACTACGTGTGATGTCGCGAACATTAATGGCTAAGGTAATGCTAATGGCTAAGCTAAAGTAATGACTTATGGCTTTAAACAGCTTTAACAACTGTTTTAATAACCAAAATCTCAGGTGCAATTCAGGTGATTGATTTGTGTTTTTGTATGGTCCATCAAATAAGGATCATCTTAAAATATATATATATAGATATGATTCAGACTATATTAGATGCTAAAACCCTGATTACAGAATTACTAGGACTCAGAACCTAACGTTTGTTGAAAGTCAGAATCATGTTTTGTAGGCCTACACTAGAAATGTATTTAGTGGCTTGTTCAGGGGTTGTACTTTTATTCAATGTTTGTGTCTATGTAATTTAAAATATTTTTGTGTTGATTTGAATCTGAATAAACATGTTTAGTAAGAGGCTATTTTTGTTTCTAATTTCTTAATAATTTGACACAAATTAAATCGAATTTAAAAATCAATCAGAAGAAAATAACTGTTTTTGTGTCAGTTGGGGGTTTGGATAATGAATCAAACAGCAACTGGACTTCATAGAAAAGTAAATTTATTACCACAAAAATAAGACATACTTTATGTAGTGCATAAATAGCTTTTGATGTGGGTTGAGACAGCGCTTGGAATGACTGCACATCCACACGTAAGGTATACAATCAATTGCAAATACGAGAAAAAGAAGCACCCATAGGAGAAAGGCACTGAAAACAACTAACAGTGCAGCAAACACGCTAACACCATAGGCTTACAAGCCGCATTCGCAAATTACCAATAATCCTCTCTCCGGCCCGACCACACCCCTGCCATCGGTCTGTAAGCAGGCCTCATTGGCTCTGACGAGGCTGAACGAACCAGAGGTCACCAGAACTCTCTTGAGAGGTAACTTGTCAGAAAAATTACTGTCCTCCATTTTTGTTGTAAGCTGGTTGTTCTAAAGTTTGTGTGGCTCATTTTACTTATTGAAGAGACGCACAACACCATATTGAAAATGGAGGCTTTATGTTGTATGTAAAAAAGAAAAAGAGTGCACTGAAAAGAGATGTTTTGCCTATGTTATCTTTTGCATTGACAATTCCATCAAAACCAAATAGAAGTTTTTGGTTAGAGGACACAGATTATAATGATGAGGTCAAGACACGTTCACCCTGATCAAAACATAGTTTAAAACATGAACCAAACGTTATCAACGTTAGTTTACGATTTGATGAAACGTAACTCCGGAAACGTTAGCCTGTTAGCGGTGGCATTGCTAGTTGGTTTTTCTTAGTGTTTTCATTTCAACTTCTTTTGGTTGGTTCGATTGTTTTTCATTCTGTGCTGTATTACATGTAATAGTTAAGTAAAGACACAAGCTTTGAAAGTGCTCTAAATTTAGGTTTCTTGCATATATATATGTATATGCATTTGCTTTTATCAAGGCATACAGAGTACAACACAATTTCTGACCGTATCGTAATTTCTGAAACGATAAATGACCAGTGCTCATTTTAGTTTTAGTTTTTTTTTACAATTAACTAGCAATCTCACGACAAACTACAAACAATCCTTATAACTGTAAACACTGCCCTGACATCACACACACACACACACACACACACACACACACACACACACACACACACACACACACACACACACACACACACACACACACACACACACACACACATACACACATCGATGCTTGCATCAGTAAATTCTTTCATATCATATCAGTCTGTTATTTTTCCTTTGTCGGAAAACTATCTACATCGTGTTTAGACGCGTCCCATTGGTGGATATTGGTCTGGAAAATCACAAGGCGGAGCCAAAGTTTCTCATCTAGAGCTTCCATTGGCTATCAAAACTGTGCATCACCACTGGGCCGCATGCATTGCTTGGTCAGCGCCGTCTGAGGAAAAGCAAGGTGGAGCTCAAAGCTCCTAGTGTCCCAACCTAGACTTGATCCATGAATATGCTGCTGGAGGCAGGGAGACAGGAACAGAGGAGAGAGAGGAAGCTCTTTGCATCGGGAGGGGGGAGGGGGTGCTTCTGAGATGTGTGCTTCTGAGACAAGGCCATGTTCAGGGACGTCTACATTCTTGCCATGCCTCTGAGGAGAACAGTGGAAACATGGAGCTACGGAGGGAGGGAGAGGGAGGGAGAGGGAGAGAGAGATAGATAGAGAGAGAGAGCGAGAGAGAGAGAGAGAGAGAGAGAGAGAGAGAGAGAGAGAGAGAGAGAGAGAGAGAGAGAGAGAGAGAGAGAGAGACGAAGGTCCAGACTAAGGGGGGATCTTTGGATGTCAAAACAAAGTTCGGACGAGTCTCCGCCCCTTGGCCTTGATTCGAGGAAATGTAGCGCTGGTCTCTGTGCTGATTGGCTGTGGGCCAAGCTGAGTTTTCCCACCTTTCCTCCGCAACAGGAAGTCAACGCTCGATGAAGTCATGGCGTAGAAGACGTTGCCAGTGGCGGGGATGATCAGTTCTGTAGCAACACGAAATATTAACAAAATAAGCAAAATACGCTTTAATAAGTTTGAGCACTATTCTCATAACCACATGTTAGCATATACACTCAATGATGTTTACCGCTACTGCCAATAATGCTTACATTGCGTGTGTATTTCATTTCTACTACTCATATTGTGTCCATAGATATTTTATTTTATATGATATTATTATAATAATATTATTTCATATATATCCTGTCTGGGATTAACAATTTGTATCTTTATTTATTTTTAAATAAAGTCTTTTTTTTTAACAATGTAGGTGTTGTAAAAAATGCTTTTCTTTTTACAGCATGACAGAAATAATGTTATATATCAGCATGATCATCAATCAAGTCGATCTTAATCCTAATATCTTTATATCTATGTTGTAGTGTGCTGTGATAGAGAACCCCTCAACAGGGACTTGAGGACCCATAGATTACCTTTTCCTTCAGGGAGGAGTTGAATGAGCTCGTATCTGGAGGCCTCCTTGGTGTCCTGGCTGTGCTTCTCCAGGGCGGAGCTCACTACAGTGGGGGTCTTATCGTTACTGGTCACCTGATGGAGAGAAGAAGAGGAGGACCACTCACTAAACAAACGTGACATGTTCCTCGAGATGTTCTACTGGTGGGGCGGGGGCGCGTTGGCTCAACCTGCTAGTCAACATAGTAATCTATGCCATTTTATCACTGTTGCTGAAATAAGTCCCCAATTTAGAGAAAAAAGGGGTAAAATCCTATGTTTTTGCCGTTCTCCCCAAAACACTACGTGAACGTTCCACTCTGCTGCCAACCCTGCGTTCGCAGGGTTGGCAGGGGTGGCGTTCTTTTTGTGACGTCAGACTACCTTTTCCGAGGTAGTCTGACGTCACGACCAAGGGGCACCGGCGGCGTGGTTTGTGTGGACGTGTGGAGCTCTGTCTGGGCAGCGGTTGACTGCGGTGTCCGCGAGAAAGTTGGGCTTTGCAGACACTTATTGTATAACGCCATGGTGTGTGTGGATGGTGAAGCTCCGTCTGAGCAGCAATGTTTTAAATGTCCGCGTCCGAGTGAGGGTTAGGCTTCCCGGACACCTATAGTATAACGCTACGGTGTGTGGTGGATTTCATATACAACATCACTTATTATAACGCTCATAACAGTTACACAACGACAGTACTAAAAAAGTATCATAAAGTTGGCGTGGGTCGTAACCATGGGGATAACACGCCCCCCTCTTTCCTAAAACTCTCAGCCCAAAACAAACAAAAACAAAAAATCGCAATGTTCAAATTCCATCTGAAACAGTGGGTTCACTGGCTTTTTAAGCATTCTTGCATATTTACTACTTTGTCATTTTGCAAATGCTTTAATCCAAAGCAATTTACAGTGAATTAAAATACCTGTGGGCAGGTTAGGTTAGGGCATCTTGCTCAAGGATCCCTACAGATCAGGCTGTGGACATACTTTCAGCTGGCAGTTGAATAGTCACTCCACTACCCTATTATGTACAATTTCCAATTGGTATAACTTCTCTATTATGACCTTTCTCCAAATCAAACTTGTTTTGGAGAGTAACCAGAGATTTAATCAAACCCCAATCACAGCACAAATCAGTGTTACGGAATGTGTTTTCGCAATAGTTGCAATAACGTATTTGGCCAGAGAGCTGTTCTGGAGCCTTTCCGGGGGTCCCGTACCAGTATGCTCCTGTACAGGTTGCCGTCTTGCAGGTCCATCCGTATCCTGATGATGCGCATGTCGGGCCCGGACCCCTGACTGTTATAGGACGGGTTGTTGCCGCAGGAGACCGATCTGCGATGTGATTTGACGGGCGTCGAAGGGGTCAACGAGACCGGGGTAGACTCGTTGGTGGGAGGTGAGGTGTCCACGTCGAGACAGGAGACCGAGGGGGATTTCATGTGCTGTGGTTGTAGAAGTCATAGCAACGGAAGGGGGTGAGGATGATGTTGAAGGATGGTTTCGGAACAACATTTGCCTCAACTTGATTATACTTTAGTCATAAGGTCTGTGTGTGCGTCTGTGTGTGTGTTTATGTGGTAGGTTAGCAACCCATTACCCAATATAGTAAGACACAAAACATCTACTGTGTCCCTGGAAGATATATCTGTCTGTCATCAACAGTCACTGAACTGTCCTTATTCTGTTCATAATTTAATTCCCATATTATCTTGTTTTTCTTTCCCATATCAGTAATCAACGTTGACAACAGCCAGTACTTATATTGTTATTTGACAGTTACCTTTGCAAATTTGGAGAGCAGTTGATTGACAGGAGAATGGAAGTCAAAAGGGGCATCGCTGTCGCTCGCTAGGCTAGTCCGGGAAGCGCTCAAACTGTCAAAAGACCACAGACATGTTGAGACTTTGGGAACAACCCCCTCTTGCCAAAGTTCTTGTAAAGTATTTTTTCGTATATTTTGTTTGGTGTCATTTTGCTCACCTGGCACATTCCGTGATGATGACGGTGGGGGTGAAGCCGCGTGGGCTGGGTTCGCCAGGGGCTTCGATTTCATTGGACAATCTGTAACTGCAGACGGACAGACATGTCAGCTTTTATCATTAAAGGGGTCTGTCATGCTCAGCTATTTTCTAATATAAGAACTGCTTCATACAGATTGTGTGAAATTATCTGCAATATATCAACTCTGTTTCCACGAAAAGAAAATCGGAAAAGTTGGACCATTGACGCAAATCCCGGACCCAGACCTGGAAATGGAGTTGATGTTACAGCCCGCAATTCTTTCACAACACGCGTTTTAAACAGTACTCTCTTCTAATGGAAAATAGCAGAGTGTGAGAGTGTCACATATGTAAAAATAACTAAATAAAAACTGCATTATTTTACCTTTCCTCCTCTGTTAAGGTTGGCGCGCTCCAATACCAGTCCACAAAGGTCTTGTCGGACCAGAATACACAGTTCTTACAGGACGACTGGAGGAGACGGATTTGAGCCAAAACCTCAAATTCCTGTTGACAAACCAAACGTTTGATCTCAGCTTTCATGTTCAAGAACCTTCCGGACTTAAAGAGAGGCACCCATGGATGTATTATAGTAACTGGGTGTTTGACTAGACCAGCAGAAGGGTTCTGGGATCAAACCTCAATAGCCGCAGCCTACCTAAGGGCATCACTGAGCAAGATGTCCTAAAGGCCTAAACACACCTGGGCTCAAGCGTAGAGCGCAAACAGAAGCTGAACCTTGTATGTATTTTCACTGGATGCAATCCAACACGGACTCACTCACTAAGTCATTTTAATTGCTGGAATCAGCTGGAGAAATAAATAAATGTCAAAAACGGCAGGTGGAGGCGGAATAAATAGACCCACAATGCACTTCAGCTCCGCCTGCGGTGTGCGGTGTGGAAGTGCTAATTGATGAACATGGGAGCGGGTTGAAAGTGGATGCGATTTATGCTTGCGCTCTAGGCTTGAGGTTAGGTGTGTTTTGGCAGTAGCCCCTACCTGTTAGGACATCTTGATGACATGTATCTAAAACAATGGCACTGTGAGTAACCTTGGTTCTCAACCCATACCAAAAATGTACTAGCCACACAATGTAAACAGCAGGATAAATAATAGTATAAAACGTACCCTCCTCCTTTTGTCAAAGTTGATGTATCCATTCTGTGGGGGAAAATAACAGAGGAAGTGTTGAAGCAGCATGATAAGCCATGGTGTGTTGTAGGCGCCAATGCACATGCTATTTATGAATGATCATCTTTTGGTAAAGAAAAGCTAATGGATTTGGCGTGTTGTAGCTAAGTCTAGTTATGACAGAAGAGCTAAAGGTGTGCTAACTTGTAGCTATTGCTAGTAATTACAGAATAGCTAAATGTGTGTTAGTGTGTTGTAGCTAACGCTAGTGTGGAGATAAAGGCTAACGGTCTGACCTCCAGGTTGTCCTTGACGGCCGTGTCCAGCATGGTGAGGTCAGTCAGGAAGATGCCCAAATAAGGCACTGTGCCCTGGGCACTGGCCTGAACACATGAAGACAAGTCAGATGGATCATTAGATAGATATCAAGCAAGGACATCATGACCCCCACACACACACACATGCCTGCCTTAAAGTGCCCCTCAGAGTATAAATATGACCATGTGTGTTTGTGCATGTGTTTGTGTGAGAATGTATGTGTGTGTGTTTGTATATGAGTGTTTAGGGCTTTTATTGTGCGTGTGTGTGTGTCTGTGCCTCTGTGTATGAATGTGTGATTTTCTGTGTATGTATGTTTGTGTGTGTGCTTGCTTATGTATGTCTGTGTGAAACAGCATGTGTGTGTGGCCTTGTGTGTATGTATCTGTGTGTGTGTGTGTGTGTGTGTGTGTGTGTGTATGAGCCTGTGTGTGTAGGTTGTTAGAATCTCGTCCTCTCTTTGCTGTTTTCTAAATGGCTGTATCTGTGTGTGTGTGTGTGTGTGTGTGTGTGTGTGTGTATGAGCCTGTGTGTGTAGGTTGTTAGAATCTCGTCCTCTCTTTGCTGTTTTCTAAATGGCTGTGTGTGTGTGTGTTGCGTAACCCTTTTGGAAGCAGTCTTTTTTGTTCTGCTGATCTAAGCACTGTTACATAACTCATATTATTTATGCATCTCAATACATCAAGTGTCTTTTCCAGGTCAAATTCTGAAGATTACAACAAGTGAAAATGTAACTCATTATGACAATATCATGAACATAGCAATACAGCAGGACTCAAACCATCATAACTTCATGGTTTCATCACTAAATTCTTAACAGCCCCTTATTATACCACCAGGTGTGATCTTGATTAGCCATTACAAGCTATTACGAAATCTATCACAATCAGTGTGAGTGTCCACCCAGATGTATCACTTGGTACAGTCAACTGGGTAGACTGGTTGGTCTAATACGAGTCTGGGTGGACACCCTCTAGTGGCATCACACGTGGCATCACCACATGTGATGCCACTAGAGGGTCGATTTTAAAATGGCTGACGGTACACACATAAATAAAAGGGGCCCTTGAATTGTTATAATTTGAAAGGTTGAGGGAGTGTAGTGACCCGAGTTTCCCGACGTCTTTGATTTCTAAACATAAAACGTAAAAAACTAAACATTACCCCAATATGACGCCGGTTGTTCGCTCGGTTGTCGTGGATCGCAAACTTTGCCGTTCCCTCCTGAAACAGAGGGGGAACAAACATAACGTTAAAGCTGTGCTGAACTATTTTCTCCTCAACACATTTGGTGAAGTTGTGATGAGTTAGCATCTATTGGTCTCCTTTGAAAGTTGTCTAATTCTTCTTCTAAGGCACTGAGATCAAGGCGACTTTAACACTTGGGTGGAAAATGAAAGCCCATCAAAGCTACCGTGTTCCCTCTCCCCAACATCAAGATTCTTGAATGAAAAGCTCGGACATCTGTTGTGATGGAGTCCATGAGGCGGGAAAACTGGGAGCAAAACCGCAGCTGTTGCCAAAAAGGCAGGGATGCTAATGCTAATGCAGTGTTTAATGAAATCACACCATTGATAATAAAGTAAATGAACACAAGCAATTCTTACATTCAGTTATTGTGTTACAAGTGTTATTATTGAGTTACTAATTCAGTAACTAATAACAAAATAATGTGATACTGATTGGGAGTTTAAAAACAGCCTCCACTATGAAGTCTTGGCACCCCCTTCTTTGTGATGTCATCGAGGTAGTATTTTCATATATGGATGGAAATGTGAGTGTTTAATTCACAGTCCTGGCTCCGTAGACAGCAAGAAAAGGTAATTCACCAATAGGCCTACATGGGATTGGCTCATAAACTTGTGTAGTGGTTGGGGTTCATTACTGTTTCCCTACTCTTTCTTATATGTTTTGTGTACTTGTACTTGTTGGCTACTCACCCCCTTCAGTAGAACCCTGCTCTGAGAGTAGTTGTCCTTGTCCGAGAAGATTTCTGACAGCTCCTCGTACCTCTTCACTGCTTCCCTGTTCCGGTCACGTGACCAAAACAAAGATGGCGTTTGAGATCATAAGATAATAGTGCTTGAAATCGAGATGGCTGTGGAACGTACGGCTAAAGCGCCTGGAGATGGAATGTTAATGTAGAACCTCTCTTTCGGAATTATTTTCAAAAAATAAGTAGAAAGTATTTGTTAGAACTTTTGATGTTTTATAATAATGATCCAACGTGACGCAAAGTTAATTTGATAGTAATTTGATACTACTGGTGTTTTGTGTGGTCCTTCTGCAGAGACGAGGCTGGTCGTCTTCCTACTACTAAGGTAATGAATGAACAGTGTCTTACACACCTGTCTGTCTCCTGCCAGGTGCGTCGCAGGCGGTGCAGCGGGTTGCTGCGCAGCGCAGACACGATGGCGTACAGCGAGGAGAAATTCTTTCTGGCGCGACACTCCTTCATTTATTTTTTATAAAAACATGTGATCAGACTCTCCATGTTCATATAATATGCACAGATATCCATACATGAACAAACTAAACCAAACGATGAATACAATAAAACAGATAAAGGTATAAACAAAGCTGTGCATGCAGGTATGGGTGTACGACCAGCGCCAGAGCATGATAAATAATGGGTGCTCCAGGCTAGTTTGTCCCTGAAGATAACACTGAATGGTCCCATGTAAGCTTTATTCACTAAAAGTGTTATTAGAAAAGTAGATTTTTGTTTGCTTTTTTCTTGACAGTTAATTGTATTTTTTCTCCTGTATTTAATTATGAATCTTCTTAAGACCCTTACAGGTTAACTATGGACATCGGGGATCAAACCCGTGCCCCCTAGCCACTGCACCTATCCTACAATCTTTGACAACTCAACTAGGTACTCTTTTCTTGAGTTAACCTTTGACCTCTGAGATCTGATTTGTTAGGGGCCGATCATACAGAGGCGCCTTCTTTTGGTGCGGCTCATGTATTTGAGGTGTTTTTTTAGTGCAAATACAAGTTACAATATGTTCAAGTTCATGAACGATAGAAAAAAACGTAAGAAAATGTCCAACAATGTCAAGAAGCCCTGCTCCAAAAGCAACCCACAAAGCACTCCAAAAGGTTCTCACAAAGCACTCTGCCATTGTGTTTTTTGAGAGTCTGTCTCTGTTTGGACATGGTCCTGTGTGATTGGCCCCTTAGGGTCACTCACCTCAGCCACGCTGATCCACTTCTCCAGGAGCCGCGCCCTCTGCTGGCTCTTCAGGTGGCTGGGACAGAGGCTGGAGGACAGCACCACATTGGCCAGCCTGTTGAACTGACGTACGGTGGCCCGGACCGACCAACAGACGCCCTCGTGACCCTTCTTGTCCCGCTGAGACCACAGCGAGCCCAGACAGTGGTAAGGGACCAGACGCACAAACAGTTCCTGATGAGGAGAGGATGGAGGGAGGGACGAAGGGGAGGGAGGGGAGGAAGACAGAGGTTAAGGTTTAAATACAAGGTGACAATCAAAATGGGGTAAAATAAAAGATCAATAAAAAAAACATAGAACAGAAGACTAAAACTGATATACCGGTGTGACCAATTTAAAAAATGTAAATAAATATTTACCATTTGTTTCATTTAAATTAAGTTAGTTATGAAGTGAGAAAGAACAGGGAGCTGATTCTGATACCTTCATCCGGTATAGAGAGAGGATAGAATTTAAACGGTAACGAAGTTCCGGAACCAGGTTTATCCCCATGGGGATTAAGAAGAGACGAGCCTATCTTACTGTCTCTATCTTGGTGAGCTGCTCAGCGATGAGCCCGGCTGGGAAGCCCAGGACCCTGGTGGGTTCAAATGTGGAGGTATCAGGGGCAGGATCTGGAGGCTGGTCTGGGAGAGGAGGGGACAGTGACACAATGAAAAATAATACAAATAAAAACCCAGAGAGAACCAGGTCAAACCGCTTCCAAACCCTGTTAAACCCAGAGTAAACAATGAACTATGTTTAACCTTAAAATCCCCCCAAACTGTATTTCTTGCATTCCCTTGCCAGTTATGTGTTTTGATTATACACCATTAGTAGGGAATCCGAGATGTAGCGTTTTCTGAAAGCGTTCAGCCCAAATAGCCCTATAAAAGGCCCATTGAGGACCTGTTACTGGTCTTCAATGGCATTTCTGGGACATGACCATACTTATTGTATATATGATACATATTTGAAGTATTATAGTATAATAAGTATGTAAGTATTATATAATATTTTATTGATTGACTTGCTCATCCTCTGCCTTTCGTGTAATTAACTTGCTACCTCACTGTGCTTGTTGTCTCCCCCCCCCCCCCCCCCCCCCCCCCCCCCCCGCCCCTGCTCAGTATTACACTAGATGAATCCACTCTAGTCATGATGCTCCATAGTGTTTACATGAGTGTGAGTCCGACAGCAGGGCGTTCTCACTGAGCTCCTCCGCGATGTGCAGGAGTCGCGCGCACAGGTCGGCGCCCGACAATGTGTCGCTAGGCAACAGAGGGGCGAGGCGGAGCAGGCGTGTGGGGTCCCCCAATGTCTGGAAGTCCTCGGGGTACTCCGCCAGCCAGGTGCTAAACACCATGCATACGGCCCTAGAGAGAGATATATACTGTACATGTACTATATATACTGTACATATACAGCCAACACCATACATACTGCCCTGGATGTAAACATCATTATTTTACATATATAAATATCGATGCTGAACACCATACATACTGCCCAAAGAAAACACGGATGAATATAAGATCACCTTGAGTCACATAATGACACATTGCAAAGAAACACACACACGCACACACACACACACACACACACACACACACACACACACACACACCACACACACACACACACACACACATATACACACATACATACAAACACTATCTAGTTATAGCTAAAGTTAAAGTGAAATGGTGTTTCCGGCTATATATATATATTTGTATATATTTATGTATATTGTCTCACTCATTGAAAGACTGTCTGGTGTGGCTTCTTGCATTGTCTCCCGGTGGGTTTTCCAATCTGGGAACAAAACAAAAACAAAAGAAGGAAAATAAGACACTTTTAGCTCAAGAAGTTTAAAATGAAACACAAGTTTTACTCGACTTCAAACACAAACATACCCCGGTGTCAGAAATAGTATTTCCTGCTCGGTAATGATCTTATTTAAAACACTTTGTTGTCATTACAAAAGCTGAACGACAAGAAGGATGATGGCGATATGTTCACACTTACATAACATATTCTTTCAAATAGTCTCTCTCGCTCGCTGTGAAAACTTGGCACACACAAAGAGCAGCCCTGAATTCTGTGACAATATAGTCCGTTTTATACGACACGGTTCCTTTTTAAATTCAATTAAAAGGAAGTCTTTGATGAAGCACCACGCTGAAAACACAAACATGACTGGTAGAGTCGGAGTGCGCAGGTGCTTCCTGTCGAGAGTCTATAAAAGGAACCTCACAAACACACACTCTTGTGGACACACTGGGTGGACACACACGCGTTTAACAGAGAGTAGCGGTGACTTCATGGTTTCAAAAGGAACAGGTGACGGAACTACGTCGAATTACATGTCGTTTTGAATCAGATGCTGTCTTCTCTAGGGAGAATGGCCTTTAACTGAATATTAACTTTTGAGAGTGTGCGAGAACTTCTGTGGTCTGGGGAGGTCTGTTCATCTGGCTGTCTGACCCAAACCCTACACATGGCCCTAACCCTGTCCACCTGATCATGTAAAGTCTCTGTGCTGTCGTCACTCAAAAGTTGATGGTTGTTTAAATACATCTCGATGAGTAGGGTAAGATGTATGCATAAGAGAAGATGGGAGAGCAGAGCAGGGCTGCCCCCTTATAGTAAACTAACCATTAGTCAGTCAGAAGGGGCTTTGTCGACCCAGTTTTCATGAGTAGCTTACTTCTTGCTTAAAAGTAAGAAATAAAAACGAAACCGATTACAGCCATGGTCGCAACAAGCCCTTATTTAACTCGTAGCTGCATCTGGTAGCCAAACATTGGTGTGTGTGACTATGGCCGTGAGGGTTAACCTTCCCGGACTCTGCTATTAACATTAACCGCTCCCCCGATGGAGCTCCATACATCCACACACACCGGACACGAAAATACTAAAAAGATTTTTCGACATACCTGTTTTACAACCGTAAAGCTCTATTGCAAATACTTCCTTTTCATTAAAGTGGTGTGCAGTTATACGGTGTATAAATACAATTGACAAAATGTGAAATGTTGCCTTCCTGGTTGTTCTGACACACTCATGCTTGTAAATATTAATATTTAAAGGCTGACTATTACAGTTTAGTATTATCTGTAAAGTAGCACAATGTTAACAGTGTTTATTTTATAACATTCTCTCAGTCCTGGAACTCAAACCATTTTCTGATGCCCCACAAATATTTTGAAATAATTAAATAAAATAAGTTGACTATCGGCTTGAAACGAGAACTAAGGGCATCCCTGGAGAAGAGGAGAGGAAAGAAGACGAGAGGAGAGAAAAGGAAACTAGCAAAATAAAGTAGAGAAGAGAAGAGAAGCACAAAACAATTACAATGCACAAATAAACAGGACACAACAGGTGTGATTCCGACCTGCAGTTCTATGCGCCTTGTTATTCCCTCTCTGTTCCAACCCACTGTCCTATCTTCATTGTTTTGTCCATAAGGGCACAGAAATTCCATAATACACCACAACACATCCAAAAATCAAGCCACAACTAAGCAACAACATAACACCACCCAACCCAGCAGAATCGTGGGGTGAAGACCCCCTGGTGCCCCACCTGTCTATGAGGATGTCCAGGACCCTCCGGGTGGAGGTGAAGGAGCGGTAGGTGGAGAGGAAGACGGCGATGAAGGAGGAGTCCCCCATGGCAAAGGAGTGGAGGAGGTGCAGCACCAGTTTCTCCTCTGTCCCCGCCTTCACGCACTGCGAGCGAGAGACAGATTTGGACTGCAGGAGAGAGAGAACCAATCAGACACGGGCCTGGAAGCCTTCCGTCACCTCCTCCTCTGTCCTCCTCTTGTTAATGTTTCCCGGCCGCTTGTTTTTATTGCACATGTTTTTAATACTTTTTTTTCATGTGTTATGTTTGTGAAATCCATTTAAAACAGGTGCATTCTCACCAGTGACCTGTTGGGGGTGCTGTGATGTTGTTTGACCACGACGGTGTAGATGATTCCATCCTCCTCTTCCTCAGCGACTGTGGACTGATGAAGACAGTGCGCAGTTCAGTTAGGATCACATGAGCTGATCAGATCCAGAGAGTCAACAACAACATCAAACAACCATCACCACCACCACCACCACCACCTCCACCACCACTACCAAACCATAGAGATTAGAAGAAGAATCTCTAAATAAAAATATGATCTCTAAAAAGACAACGTTCACAACTGAGTTTATTGATGAAAGTACAGATTTGGCAGGCATCAAGATCATATTTAAATGCTTGTCATCCAGAATTTCGATTTGAAATGTGAAACTACAAATGAAAGCCAAGCCATAATGAGATCACAGGTTCTAATGAAACACACGTGAATGCCACTGACTGAAACAAATTCTGGGTGATGCCATTGGCCAACATTCGGTCATCTGACGATCCAACTGCATCAGTGATTGGTTCAGTCTTGAGTTGTTCTGAGTTTGGTAACCGAATCCCAGTATCCCAGCAGGCATAGTCAATTAGGTCCAGCCTTCTGGACATGAAGTGAGATTTGAGATGTAATCCATTCCTTTTAAAAGGTCTCGGGTCTGAGAAGGCGTTGTATCGACGCATTGCATTGATTTCTGCAATGCAGCGCTTGGTTTGTAATTTTATCGTGGGGGGGAAATCCAGTGAGAACGCCAGTTAGTAAGTAAGTAAGGCCTATAGATCATATATCTTAACTGTCTATGGACACCTGAAGCTGTACATATACTATCTTTATGATAATCGTTATGATTTCTTTGTTGTTAACATATACAGTAGTTATCATGCAACCAATAACCAAGAGAACACCCAACAGCCAACACCCGTATAGTCTACAGAGATGGACAGCCAGGGTGTATACAGTTCCACACAGCATGTATATAATATATGTTTACATCATATATTATATGTAATATTATGACATCTGATATGTTTTTGATGACCTCTCTCCTCCCATCTTTGCACAGCATTTGTGTTCAGAATATGGACTTTGGGTCCAAACTTTACTTGTATGATATTAAATGTGAGGCAGGATAGTGTAGGGTTAGGGTGACTCCCAAACAAAAGGTTCTGGGTTTGATCCACAATGACCACAGCCTAACCTGTGGGCATCCTTGAGCAAGATGCCTTATCCCCTAACTGCTCCTTCATGACATGGATCTGTAGTCTCTTTGAATATCATAAAAGCGTCTACTAATTGTATTTTATGTATAGGTCAGCCGGTATTTCTATGAATCTATGTAGTGATCTATGACGCTATGAGGTGAGCCAGGTAGACAGAATGAAGGAGACTAGAGGTTAGGGTTGAAAGCTTTACCAGATCCAGAGGGCAGTACCACGTGGATTTCATGGGTGAGGAGTCCACCTGAATTAGACAACAACATGACGTTAACACGGACGCGTAACACACAGATGCAGAACACGCACACGCACGACAGGCATGCGCACTAGGGATGATCACGACCAGTCGACTAGTCGTTTGTGCGCTTGGTGCTCGGCACCAGGAATAGTAGTCGGTTAAACACTTTTTGTTCTCTCTCTGATAAAAGCATTTGTGCCGATATACATAAATCGCGAATGCACGACATGCACTATTGGTAGCATCATGTATGTAAGAATGAGACTATGCTTTAGAATAGGCCTAATGTAGTTCCCCAAAACATGTAATCATTAATTTAATAATTTCATTTAATCTAATCACAATTCCCAACAGCGCTCCTCACTCCAGTCAGGAACACGGCGGTTCTTAGCTGTTCTGGTCGCTCCAGAGGCGCATTGTTGGAATGTCAATCAATTCAGTCCGTCTCAAAAGAGTCCATGGTTCGCCCAATCATATTCAGGCCTACTTACGGCTTGCTCACTCGTAAGCGGGTCGATAGAATGAATGAGAAGTGAAAAAAAGCGAACGATTTCGCCCCCCAACCTAACAGTTGGTGCGATCATGTGGAACACATTCCCTGCATGAGAGTCCAACTGCAATTATGCATGTCGCAAAATGTCACACTTTTCAGCCTAAATTAAAAGAAGATTGTGTTATAAAAACATTCAATTAAGCATATCAAATGGCTTTAATGAAACACACCATTTTTTGGGGTAGCTTATTGTAATATTTGACAGATTTCAAGGCATTTTATTTTGTTTAGACCAGTCGACTAGTCGTTCACACAAGGTCTGGTTAACCATCAGGGAAATAAGTTGTCAGGAACATCCATAATGCGCACACATAAAGACACCCATGCACACACAGACAAAAATGTAAACACACAGAAACTACTGCATCAATTAACTGAATTCAGTGTTTTTATTCCCAATAGCTAACCCATGAAAAACCAGCAGCTGTCATATAAGAATGAGAATGGTAGTTTCCAAAATGAGAAAAACATTATCAGTTTGATTATCAGTTTCGATCCCCAATGATCGCAGGCTCACTTGTAGGCATTCTTGAGCAAGACGTCCTAACTCCTACCTGCTCCTTGAGGACCTATCTGTATCTGTATCTGTATACACTGTGTTGCTTAGTATAAAAGTGTCTGCTTAGCGGCTAAATGGTAAATAAAAGGCAACCTCAATAAGTTATCTTCACATTGCGTGCAAGCCCATTTACCTTCACCACAGAACACAATGAGGGTATCTGTCTGAGGTCATCGAGTTCCCCTGCTGAACAGCACGGAGGTATCAGAATGGCCCCTGGCTGTACGGTTACTGTGTGACTTCATTTCCACAACGTCTCTTTTCTCTCTAATCCATCACTCCTCTGGTTTCCGGTCTCTCGGGAGCCCTACGTCAGTCGAACACAAGGAAACTGTTCCCAACGAAGCCAGACAGAGTTTACACACATATCCGACGTAAGGTAGATTACCTGAAACCATGGAGGTTAACAGTGATCACGGGCAGACCCTTTGTCAGACCACAAACCACCAGTAAAAGGTGAGCTATTGGATCGGTAAGACTGCAGTTTTACAATCTAGAGTATAGATCTATAATCTAGATGATGGCCAACAACCAGAGAGACACATAGTGTTGATATCATTTAGTGTGAGACAAAGCACTTTGGAGACGTTTGACTAATGCCTCAACCAGCAGCCAGCAGAGCACTTGTGCTACCACAGCGTTAGCACGAGGGAAAAGGTATTTTAAAAGCCTCCTTTAACTAATACACAAATCAATATCACTTTACACTTCTCCTGACACCGAAATCCCCGGCCTAACACCAGCGTGATTTTCCATCATGAAACATGCATAAGCCCGAGAGCGCCATCGGACGCCATCTTCGGTGTCAGATGACATCATCAACAGCACTCACACCAAAGCAACTCCCTGTGCAGGCCAATGGCTCAAAAGCAAAAGTATACAGGAGTAGAAACAGAAAGTCAATTTCCCTTGTGAATGTTAAAAGCCTAAAGTCATTAGTTTCCCCACCCCTCTAAGCATTCCTCCAAAACAGATGATTAAATGTCTCCTCGGCTCGACACACAGGCTGAGACAAGTGGAGGAAGATCACCGCGTGACTCAATGCAATGCAACACCCATTGACGCTGTTACCATGTGACATATGAGTGCAATTAGTGGTCGTTAGCATGCCCATTATTTCTTCCTGATTGAAATTACCGTGTCTTGGCTCAATCCAAAAAGGGCAATGCTCCTCACATCCTCTCACAGTGTCTCGCTTAAGCCTGGTTCATTGTACAGCTCCTCAACAGTCAACACATCTAACCTGTTCCCTTGTCCTGTGTCTCTGCATGCCCCTGCCTCCGGTTCAAATCCACCGCTGGCTTCGCATCTCTCACACGGGAACCACACACACAAAAAAGAAAGAAGGACAAACAGAAAAAGGGAAAAAATGATTCCCACATGTTACCTTCTGCTCAGCAAGTCCAGACTCGTAGAAATCAGCAAGCTTCCTGGAAACCTTGACAAGCAAAGTGTACATACCATGGATGCCGTTTCTTCTCATCTGTCTTAGTCTGAGTGTTCTTGCTCTCCTATATTTAGCTAACTTTTCCTTCTCTTCCTCTCTCTACGTTTCTCTCTCAGACTCTTGTTCTCCAGGAATCTCCTGGTATATGTCTTTGCCTGGTTCTCTTGCTAGCCCTCAACTGCACACAAACAAAACCTGAGGATTAAACTCCACCCTCTTTACCTGCATCACCTGGGAACACCCATTACACCCACACCCACACAGGCAGTTGGGCTTCAAACAGAGCACACACACAGAGGAAGCAGAGACAAACACTCATACCTTGGTGTGGAGCACTGGTACAATATTTAACGTTATTGGTTTTATTGGGGGTAATGTGCAATATCTTGGACTAGGTCATGTGTGCAATATTTTGGCGTAAAGCATCATGCAATAATCTTGGCGGGTATGTTCAGGTGTTTTTATATTGTGTATTACTTGTGTGTATTACTGAGTGTTAACTGCAGTTTGATTGCACATGTATTCGGATAAATTGTGTGTATATGGAGAGGCTGTGTGCTGCTATGTCACCTGTGTTCTCTAAAATGCCTGAGACATATTGTTCCTCAAGGATACAGTAAGGGCTCATCTTATCTTATCTTAAAGTGACTCAGATTTGTAGTTCATGCCTACACCTACACTGACACACACATAAATACTCCCTTACACACACACACACAAACACACACACACACACACATACACACACAGACAAACACACACACCACATTCACACACCTAACCTACACTGTTTGTCTCTCTCTTTCTCTGCCTCTCACAAACACACACACACACACACATACACACACAGACAAACACACACACCACATTCACACACCTAACCTACACTGTTTGTCTCTCTCTTTCTCTGCCTCTCTCACAAATACACACACACACACACACAAACACGCACATGCTTACATAAATAAACCCACACATAACAAACACACAGTGTGTAAAAATCGACAGAAACACACACACACTTATGCAGATCAAAACATTAATCATTACAGAGACCTTCCTCAACCAACACATCTGGCATGCGCATGCGCACACACACACACACACACACACACACAAACCTCCAACACACACAATAACAGAGAGACAATGCCCCAAAGCTATTTCAAGAACAATACCACCTCTCTCTCTCTCTCTCTCTCTCTCTCTCTCTCTCTCTCTCTCTCTCTCTCTCTCTCTCTCTCTCTCTCTCTCTCTCTCCTGCACTGTCTTTGTGGACGACCTTCACATACTGATAAACCAGTTTGACTGAGTATCCTATTTTATTGTACTTCTAAAACACACACTCCGGGCTGCTCTCTCTCTTCCCATCCTTCCCTCACACTGCTTTCCACACTTGTTCATTTAGCAGACACCTCCTTCCAACCAGACACACCAGTAGCAGGCTGAGAGCAATGAATCAAAACTGTCTTTTATCAATATCGGAGCAGGCAGGAACTTGAGTGCCGCAGACTATGACCGGATCCGAGCGTGGGATTGCTGTCGGAATAAAAGTACGGGCTGCATTTATTTATTTTACTTTATTTCCCCCTAAGTGCTCGTAAGTCTGAAAGTGCTGAAATGTTGAAGAGGCATTCCACTCAATATGAGCTCACGGTCGCTCATAGACAGTATACAACAGTACATCAACAAATGTACCCAGGGAAAATCAACCATCCATCAACGCATGTCAAGTCAATTTAAGTTGCATAGCCCTTCATCACAGTTTGTCTCAAAGAGCTTCCCGCATTATAGGACTCCACACTTAACCCCAAAAGGTTCATTTATATTTCTGCATTGAATAGCCGCCGTGGGTACGCCATGGGTCTCTACGTTACCGGCGTAGAAAAGGGTCCACCGGCGTAGACTGCCTGCACCTCTCCAAAAATTGAACTTCACGGCAGGAGAAGTCAACATCATGAAGGCAAGCTTCGCATAGAGACCCAGGGCAGCTATTTGACGCAGAAGTATAATTTAACCTTAAGTCCTCAAAACCTTAAGGGCCAAGTAAAAAGTCCCCCAAATCCAGAGGGAAGCAACCTTGAGAAGGAACCCAGAAGAGGGAGCCCTCTTTCCTTGGGATAGAAATAGGTGGGAAGATATATAACGGTAGAACAAAACAAATCATGTGGAGGGACTCCACATGTGGTTTTAGGGTGTGTGTTGGGTCAATGATTCAGATTCAGGAAGACATGGTGTGTTTTTCTTAGCGCTGAAACAGCAGAGCACAGGAAGGCCGCATTAGCACACAGGTGGAGAGTTTCACACACTGTGTGTGTGTGTGTGTGTGTGTGTGTACATGTGTGTGTATGTGTGTGGAGGCCAGTTTGCTTATTGATGTGTTGGGTAACAAACGACAAACGAGTCAATGGCGAGGGGTTGAGAAGTTATTATCTTTCCACCTTTAGAGGAAGCTTGAACAACAGGGAGGCGATGGTAGTGCTTTTAGTACAACTGTAGTAAGAATGTAGTACAATGGCAATATGGCCATAACCCTATACAATCATAACAAATTCAAGGGGTGGATTATTATCATATCAATATTAATTGGTATTAATATTAAGGAAAATCTGCCTATGAGTTCAAATTCACCACAATAATCGAACTGAGTGTCATTACATGGAAATCATGGTTAACAGTAAGGCTTCAAATCAGACTAGCTCTTCAAACATAACCCCACACATGTATCATGCGTGTATCATGTCATCATAATTAATTTGGACTACAACATTACAATGTGTATAATATAATTATGTTAAATTACAATAATAATTGAATAAATCAATCGTTTGCGATGCATTATGGGAATCAACCAACAGAACATTCCCTCCAAGACCTATACCGAGTTAGCAGTTTCTTAGTGACAAAGATACTACTAAGTCAGTATAGGTCTTACTAACAATAAGTCAACAAGACATGGTGGGCCACCATAACCCTCAAGCCATATTTTAATAATGATCACCCATAACTCGTACCTGCTAGACTAGATTATGTCACATATAACGCTTTGTATTACCAGCCTACACTACTAAAGACTCAGTAGTTGCCATTTGATTCTCCAACTGACTGCCACGTTACAGTTTACAAACAGAAATGTGGGTATGATTTGAACTATTTACGAATATGTGAGGAGTTGGAAACTGTACTGTCCAAATAAGGTTATGACTCACCCCCTTTTACACACATGCACGCACACACACACACACACGCTCACACAAACAGGCAGTTAACATTTAAACGGACAGAGGGTGCTAACCTTGGGTCCTTGCTAACCAGTGCTTCTACTTACAGAGCACCTATTGTGTCGCAAGCGCTGTACATCCTAAACTCTCTAGCCCTTAGCATTCATCTTAATTTAATTCTGTGTGCGTGTGTGTGTGTGTGTGTGTGTGTGTGTGTGTTCCCCCTAAACAGGAAGTAGATAATTAAAGAGGAACAAACACAGGAAGCAAGCCGTGGTCTCATGTTCCAGTGATATTTTTCTTTCCCTCTCCTTCCTTTGCTGACCGGGCCTGTCCAGCTTCTCCACATTAGATACCACAGTCCCAGAAAATTACAATAAGAAGCAGTTTTTGTTAATGTATTCACCACCCTATCCCCCCATTCCTATTCTCAACAGACTTTTTGGACAAGCAAGAACTGTTTTCTTCCTTTCCTTGAACCTTTAAATGTTGACTTGATATGTTAATACATATGTTTCTACAACAAATTCTCAAACAGTGAGTGTTGTTGTTGTTGTGGTGAACCTTGGAAGAGCCCCATCGTCTCAGAATGGTGGAAAGTACATATTTTCACCACTTGTTTTTAATGTATGACCCCTTTCCTTCCTCCCTGTCTCGCTCTCTTCCTCTCTCTTTCTAGCTATCTCTCTCTATCTCACTTACTCTCTTCCTTCATTTCTCTACCTCTCTCTTTCTCTTACTCTCCCCCCCCCCCCTCTCTCTCTCCCTCGCTCTATCCCCAGACGTTTACCATCTAAAGGTTTCCTGACCCATTCAGGTCACTCGAGTTCATCACCTTCCTCCTCACAGACTGACCGTCAATGGCAGAGAGGCTCCCTCTCAGCAAATCAAAGCATACAAGCAGTCCCTCTAGAGGACACTTCCCTTGGAAGCCTGATATCCCAGCCCAGCCCCCCCCCCCCCCCCCCCCCCCCCCCCCATTGAGGCTACACACCCACCCAGCTCCCCTTCTCAACCCAGAAATCCACGGTTCCCTTGTTAAATAATGAACAAGCGGTGTATTGGATTCCACTTGACAGACCACTCCCAGGGGAAATCCAGGAACTGAGCCCCACGATACAAGAGGCTGTACTAGGCAGCAGGTGTACAGCGGGGATCGGACGGCGATTGACCACCACATACATTATTTACTACGGGGCTCTGCAGACTGGGGTCATGTGACCACAGCAAGCAGGAAGGGAGCCTTGGATGAGCAGTGAGTCACTTTAGCCCTCCTGATTTGGATGTGTGTGGCAAGAAATAGCTAACATGTGTGTGTGTGAGTGTCTGTGTGTACACACAGGCACAAGAGAGTGTCCCATACGGATATGTTAAGTAAAAATCTCATCATAGAAGTCATAGTGACAACATAAAACAAATGTCTATGATTGTCAAGTCACTCATTATCGCCAATGTCCTTTGCATTCATTATGCCACCAGTATGGACGGTTTTCGCCCTCATTCTCCCTTTTTGCTTTTGGTTGCCACAGTAAAAATACATACATATACACGTTATATACATATAATTGTCCCAAAGTGAACCTAGTATGTTATGTTTTAGAAAACGAGATAATAGTTACAATAAGTTAACAATGTTTGTTAACCACCGTGTTAAACTCACCCAGTAGCGTGTTCCCACCATGCACCTTACAAATTGAACATTAACAGAGCGGTCAAAGGTTGTGTCCCAATCAGCCATGCCAAGAACCAGCTGACTCTGCTAAACTAGGCTAAGCTATGCTACAACTGGGGAGTTTGTCTTAAATTACCCAATCTCAACAACATTACAGACCAAGTCATGTTCACGTAAACATATTATTGCTGAACAAATCCCTATACTGAATAAGCAGTTATTATAAAGAGGTGTCAATTGATTTCTCACCAACTGACAGTTGACCCCAGATAGAGGGTGTATGAACTGTAACGCAGTCATCCAAATCTTATAATCCTACACATTTTACTTATCGTACTCCCATGTTACATGGGATCCTCTTTTGAATCCAGTTTATTCTAAATTCCTCCTCAGCATTCTCCCACATGTTTAACTATAACCAATTTCAAGAATTTCACAGCATAAGAAAACCCACTTTTTTCCCCAGCTTTTGCTGTTTGAAACTAGCTTTAATCTATCCAGTTTCCCCCTGGAGCTAAAGCTGTTTAGCTTGCTAACCCCCCCCCCCCCCCCCCCCCACCCCCCCCACCCACCCACCCACCCTCGCATGCCCCCTGTCACTTTCCAGCACACAGTGGCTGCCTTTTTCATCCACTCTCTCTCTCTACCCCCAGGCTCTCTGGAAGACTCCGCTGACTGCATGTGTTGTTGACTCGTGAAAGAGCCGGTGGTTGAGGCGTCACGGAAAACAGCAGCGCGACTGCCGTTAGCAGCGCTAGCCAGGGACAACTGTGCACAAAGGACAGCCCCGCTAACAGGTGCTGCCACACGGTGCAGAGACTGAGAGGCTAAAGTTATCTATGAAGTGAAGGGTAGGGGTTGGTTTGGCTATGGCTCTAAGTTTCAAATGTTAGGAATAACATGAACTTGTACCATAGATCTTTCACCTCCAGAAAACTCCAACTATATAATTTAGATTCCGCCCATTGAATTCAAAAGGGAAAGAGGGAAAGTTAGAAAGAGAGAAAGAAAGAAAGAGAGAGAGAGGAGTAAAACATGGACACTTACCTGTGAACTGTCCAGGTCATTGTTTGCATTGCCTCGCCCTGATTGGTTGCCAGGAGTTCCGTTGTCAGGTGACAAGGGACGGTAGCCAATGAGAGGCACATCAGTCGATTCTACCCCCGGCAGATCAAAAGCACCTGTCCTCATGCTTCGTGGGAGCATATTTCCAGCAGCTGAGGAGGTCTACACAAGAAGATATGGGACGATACAAAGACATGAGAAGATGAGACCTTTAGCAGACAATAACATACTGACTGTACTTTCTAGTGTTGGATTTATGACACATTTTGTTGAAATTAAGTCTCTATGTGGCTCTGAGATGTGCTATTATACACTTATAACTAGAAGAAGATTATAACGATTATGATACTATATATATATATATATATATATATATATATATATATATATATATATATATACTGCTCAAAAAAATAAAGGGAACACTTAAACAACACAATGTAACTCCAAGTGTTCCCTTTATTTTTTTCAGCAATATATATATAGTATTATATATATATTTATACAGTACAATTATCATTATATTCTTCTTACTTTTTTACTAACTTGCATAACCCTCTGGTTGTAGATCGCATTGTGTTATTGCAGCTGTCAAGGAGTAAGGACATGCATTTTAATATCCAAGGATTTTGTCACATTTGGTGTGATAACGACTTACTAACTTCCATGCTCCAGTTGGACTTTCTTTTACACGCCCCGACCAACAGAACTGTGCAGTTGTGTGTATTTCATTAATAGGCTTATAAACAGAGGGAATAATGCTATTCATTGTTTGTTCGTTACATTTGTTTTATCTATTTTCAGTGCAGTGACTCTGATGTGAACTTGGTGTGAAGACTGGGAGTCTACTAGGAATATTTGTGTGTAAAGGCAGAAAACAGTCAAAAAGAAAACTGTAAGGCTAAATCAATCTTCAATCAATCAATCAAAAACAAAACAAAAAAACTGGATAACACAATTCTCAGTTCGCCGGTAGCAGCCAGCAACATCCATGAAGATGATTTTAACATTTGACTATGTGGCCATCAACCATATCAGGATTTTAATACACACCCCCTTTTTGAGGCTAGCACTAAAGATAGCCATCCCGTAAACAAAAGGAAACAGAGGAAGACAGCAGACGAGGACATAAGGGGACACAACATGTGTATGGGGCTTTTCTGTCAAGTGTTAAGTCGACAGATCTAACATGACCAAGACAATCTGTAGACACAGGGTGAAATTCTGGATGGCAAGCAAATGATGCCCGAAGACATATGACTTCAGCCGGCCAACTTAGGTCCTGGGAGTTTGCGAGTTATTTAATTCTGGTACTGAATGACTTCGTGAACGTCCATAGAGAACAGTGGTTGTGGATAAAAAGGTTAATAGAGTAAAAGTGTAAAAGTAGGCGTCGGGAACAACGTGTGGGCACCACCATAAGAGCTTTCCATTGTGCCTGTTCTCTCAATATGCAATGCTATTCCATCTCGACTATAATACAGAGCATTGACGGAGTACTCATTCACAAACGCTGAATAAAGGGAAAAGCCCCCCCCCCCCCCCCCCCCCCCCCCCCCCCCCCCGCAAAACGGAACAGCTCCTAGCTATATTAATAGGTCAAATATATTACAAAACAAACCGTTGCCTTGTGTTGTCTTAATATCCTGCTGGTGGTCCCATGCAGCATGTGAGAGAGGACGTTATGTTGCAGCCTAGTTGGAGCCCAGTTGAAAAGTGCATTTGAAGCACTTGCCGACGCTAGTAACGATGAATGGCTTATTATTGACTGGCTCAGCCTCGGACCAAAGCAAACAGCGAAGGGGTGAATGGAGTGTATACATACACAAGTGTAACTAGGTTACAGCCAGGCACACCCGATAATGTTTTCCTTCTTGTCGAAACAATATATCCAGTAGACGGGTGGTGCTGTATTGACTTCTTAACCCGTCTGTCGCCGTGCGGATGTGAATAGACCTCTACGTATAAAACTTTGTTTGTAACGCGATAAGGAACGCTGGCTTTATAGCGCCGCTGCACTATCGATACCCCCTTACTAATAAGGCCCTGGAAAGTAAAACAGACGATCGATTTTAAACACAAATATCGCAGGCTTATTAGGGATAGAGAACTCATCCGCGACAATGTCGTCAACTTACCGATATCCAAGTCACATTCGCTGAATTCCGACAGCATTGGGTGGGTCCTGTCCTGCGCCACTGCACTTCGCGGTGGAGGATCAGCTGGGTAGAGTCGCGCCCATCTGTTCTGTCGCCGACGACCTGATGAGAGCCTCGAGTTTCCTCGCTATCTGCGTCCCACGCCGCTCGTCTGTCAAGCTGCTCTCAGCTGATAGCCCCGCTGAGGACCTGCGTTGAGGCTGTCAACTACTGTGTTCTCCGGTTAAAGCCCCCCCACCCCTCTCTTGGTCTATCCCTCTCATCCGCCAGCGCAGTTCCTGTACGTTGTTGGCTCCGCTCATGGCTGGCATCCCCCCCCCCCCCCCCCCCCCCAGTCAGCGCGGTATATGGTGCTCGGTCACGTGGTTTTATTTATGTGACAGCCAAATTATATTATACCTTTGATTGGAGACACTAAAATGTTTAACTAATAAAGTATATTTTTTATCTATACGCTGAGGTCAACATCTTTTAAATGTTTTATTTGATAATAATAATTTATTTTCCAATTATTTAATTCATATTTTCCAATATACACGAAATTAATTGAACTATGATCCATGACCGACTGTTGACCGAGATATCGGCCAAGAGATCAGGAAACTTTTGCTAACTGAAAATCCTTCTCGTGCGAGTGAGGAGTGACCCTCTGGCAAATAGGACGACGAAGGACTTTGAGGGAATTGAGGGAAGTGTGTCAAGACGACATATATGCTGGTTCAGTTTGGTGTCCTATATTTGTGAAACCAGATCGCACACCAGCTTCCTTAGTGCGTGCAAGCTTTTCTGTGGCCCCTGTGGTATTTTATACGTGTGTGTATGTGTTTTTGCGTGAATAGATAGTAAACCTAAAGTACCCACTACAAAATTAATCATACTACACAAACATAACATAAAATAATTAATTATAATATAAGTCTATATAATATAGCATATTTTTGTGAGGAGGGATGTGGGTTTCATATAACTGACCGTATCTCTTTGAAGGTGCAGCGCTACGTCTCCATCCAGCGGTAGCAAAAGGTAACACGTTGTCCATTTTCATTGCCAGGGGCCATTTTGAACCGCAAAATACCATCACATGTTTGTCTGGCGTGAGTCATGCCCAAGACATTAACAAATTGACAGGAAAAATCCAATAGCATAAAATGAATAAATAATTTACAAATAACCGTTTAATTAACTTGTGCATACGCGTATTTCTGAAATCCATGGTGTTTACAATTGTAGAATAATGTAATAACCCTTCGTGTAGGGCTAAACGTTGGACTTCAGATGTGGTTATCAGGACACCCCGTATGTAGGCCCTAGTTTATTTAGCCATATATGCAATGATTCGGTATTTTTGCTGAAGGCGTTTGCCTATGGGCTAATGATGTTTGTTGGTTAGTTTGAAGGGGAAAGACACAATATAATATAGGTATTCAGAGGGTTGTAATGTTCGTTGTACAATTTAGATAAAAGTACCTACGAATAGACCCATTTTCTTTTGCTCGTCGGCTCATTTATTGGATCGGTAATACTGGGAATGCAGCCCCAAACCCTATGGGGTTTATATTTTCTATTAGCATATCAGACTCATAAACGACGTACAAATGTAATATCTACCCCAAAGGCAGCAACAACCATTTATGAATATAATCTAGAAAAAATATATATAATTGTTGCTTCAAACTCCATTGGAGGGCAGGGGAACTTTCAGCGCAGCATTCTTGGAAACTTGGTGAGAGAGGGAGACAGAGAGAAAAAATCTTTGGAGAAAAACTTTTTTTTCCTACCACACACTAAACTTTGTCACTGCTTTCCTTTGGGGGCCAATTAACGAGGTGGATCGACGTAGGCTCGGCACTAATTGGCCACTTCAATCTCGAGTGCTAAGGTGCGTTCCCGCCATTATACTCGCACCTTTTAGCACAATAACCGCGCCAAAGACCCCCTCCCCACCTCGTCATAACAGTTTAGGGTCAATCCTGAGGATGAGAGGCTGTTTTCGCCTTGTTCCCCCGGCGCCCCCTCAAACTCCCTCCCACTCTATCTCGGTGTTTTATGTCTGCGTCACAACAAGTCGGGAGAGAGAGAGAGAGAGAGAGAGAGAGAGAGAGAGAGAGAGAGAGAGAGAGAGAGAGAGAGAGAGAGAGAGAGAGAGAGGGAGGGAGGCAGGGATGATGGCGTCTCTCGCGGCTTGATACCCGTGCATGTCTGACAAACGCGCAGTAATAGCATGATCAAAAGGTGGGAGGGAAAACGAGCAAAGCGACGGGAACATGACGAATCGGTGTCGCGGAGGACAGACAAACAGAGGGAGACGAACGGACAGACGCTTTCTTTCCCCCTGACGGATTGACTGACATCCACGCCTGGCACAGAGGGGGGACATCCAGCAGGCGGGTTGCACATCCGAGCGGGCAGTAATTGGGCACAAGAGCAAGAAGACAGCAGGAGAAGAGCGGAGGCAGAGCGTTTCATGTCCAGTCTGTCCTGGAGTCGCTGTGACCCCGACAGAAAGGAGTTCGACTGGACAGGTAGGCTATGGCTGCTGACAAACAGTCTGTCCAGTTTCTACATTAAATCTCGTTTGATCATTTTCAAGATATTCACACACACACACACAAAAAAAAAAAAAACCGCCGCTGTTCCCCTTTTGTTGTTCTGTTTGTGTCTTCCTGGAGACACTTGTGAGCCAACGGAACATATGTGCAGATGTTCGGCTGCACCACGATCACATATATCTGTCCCAAGTTTGTAGTTCTTAGGTTGTGTAGTTTTTTCTTTCTTTCTCAGTAAAGTGTGTGTGTGGCCGACGCTGTGCGCTACGAACCAAGTGGCGTCTGTTTGTTCCAACTGTAATGCACCAGTCGTCATGCAGAGGCGCGCGTGTGAGTGATCATGTGTGCGGTAATGATTTGTCCCGCACTATGGCTGTGTACTCACACTCAGCTCTCAATCTGCTACATCGAGGCTGTCGCGATGCTCCGTTTAGAAGGCGAATGGGAGGGGGGGGGGGGGGGGTTAACCCCTTGCGTTATGGCTGCCTGTCTGCTATAGGAAATGCTGGGGCAATAAACCTCTTCTGTCAGCAAGGCATTCAGCAAATAAATCGGATTTCCATTTTATACGTGAGCTCCCCCTTCTCTCTCTCTCTCTCTCTCTCTCTCTCTCTCTCTCTCTCTCTCTCTCTCTCTCTCTTTCCGTCTCTCCCTTTCTATATCCCTCTGCCCCCCCTTTCTCTTTGTACCTCTCTCTTTCTCTGCCTACCTCTTTCTTGCTCTCTGTTTATCTCTTTCTTGCTCTGTCTATTTCTTGCTATCTCTTGCTTTCTCTCCATCTCTCATTCTCTCGCTTTCTCTCTCCATCACTCTCGTTCTCTCTCGCTCTCTCTCAGGATGGGGGGGGTGAGTGAAGGAGATGATGTTTTGGCTCGATGGAGTGATGGACTACTGTACCTCGGCAATGTGAAGAGAGTAAGTGTGTGTGTTTGTGTGCATGTGCACACATGAACTCATTCACATTGCATATTTATGTGTGTGTGTGTGTGTGTGTGTGTGTGTGTGCCTGGATGTGTTTATGTTTATGTAATCAATGTTTTGTGTGTGTGTGTGTGTGTTTGTGTGAGAGTGCCTGGGTGTGCATCTAAGTGTGAGCCCTGTGTGTGCTTCTTAAGTGTGTGTGATTCTGTGTGTCTCTAAGTGCGTGTGTTTCTGTGTCTCTAAGTGCATGTGTGTTTGTGCGTCTCTGAGTGTGTGTGTCTTTTTGAGTAAGTGTGTGTGTGTCTGCATCTTTGTGAATGTGTCAGTGTTCTTTTGAGTAATTGTGTGTAGTATGTGTGTGTGCGCACATCAGTAAATGTGTGTGTGTTTCTGTGTGTGTGTGTCCGTGTCTGTGGGAGTGTGTATGTCTGGTTGAGCGCATCTAGGTGTAAGTGTATCTATGTGCATGTGTCAGTCTCTGTTAGAGTAAGTGTGTGCTGTAGGGGTTTTGAAAAGACTTCCATTTAGTTTTGTCAATCATCCGGTTGCTATCTGCACTCAGGTGGATGGCGTGAAGCAGTGCTGTCTGGTGAGATTTGAGGACAACTCCGAATTCTGGGTTCTGAGGAAGGACATCCACTCCTGTAAGACCGGCACTTTCTCCCTGCTTCTGATACACATTTGGTCTTCAGAATCACTCGTCTTTTATTTTTGTGTTATTAACATGTTATTTTTTTCAAATGTGTTTCAAATCATCTGTCTGTATCATGCTTATAGATTATGGCTTCTGTGAGTTATTTGAAGTTATCAGTATAATATACTTTTATTATGTCTAACAAAAGGTTTTTGAAAACAGGTGGGGAAACACTATTTCACACTCACTCACACTAATTGCTTAACATTTCATACACAAACTACAAACTTGCACTATACACTTTCTACAAATACAACAATATTTGTACAATATAACATTTTAACATAACAAGTGCGATAAGTGCACACACAAATCCTTGATTACAAATCTAGGAATCTGCTCCTGTGAGTGTTGAATCTGCAATTCCCTACACATGCTTTTGGCACAAATTACGCGTTGAGCTATCATAAAAATAATCTGCAAATACACTCTGAAGAAGCTGTACTCAGTCTGTTACCGAAACCAACCCGACTCGACTCTGTGTGCTAAGTTATTGTAACGTTTTGAAACAGTGTGACGTAATTATCTTATATTCCTTTTTAGTTTGAGAAATAATCATGGAAACCATCAAAACAAAGACGACCGCTATGAAACTTACGAAGACGGATGCCACCTCTACAGAGTTTGATTCAGTCCCGTTTATTAGATGTATTAAACCCTTAAGAAGTCAAATCAATTGTGTCAGTACAGTACTGGCTGAAACGATTAACAGGAGGAATAACAACATACACACTGTTAAATCTACTATATAATTGTATCCATCCACAAAGTTATGCAATCTGTCACTTATAGGGTTAGTATTTCATTTACATTTTATATCCTAAATTAATGTGGAAATTAAACCTTGCCTAGTTAATTATTGATTTTTCATTCAACCATATTGTTTATATGCTATGTATGAGCAATATGTATATATTCTGATATCGTTTAATCACTTCAACATAATACAATATGGACCTCATTCAAACAATTCTCCAATAGATACTATGTGTGTATCAATTTTGTTAATATTGCTATATGATGAAAAATTCTTACTTAAGACACTTCATGGCGGCAAAGCATTTTGCTTAATGGAGCTTGATTATGGGAAGACATACTGGCAGAATGTACCAAGCATCTTTCTTAGGGTCATTCTTAGGTAAACGTTCAAATCGTGGGCAGTAACATGAAATGATTAAGGTCTGATATAAACTAACATATCAGCAAGACCAATAAAGCATAAAGGAAAAATATAATGCACGAGGCACTCAGTCACAATTATTCTTTTCCAACTTTAATGACAATTTTGTCAGCAATGTGTTCCTTTGTGGTAGTTTGTGGTAGTTAGTTGACTAATGAATGTTTAAGTTACACACTTTTGTAATTGAAGACAGGCCAATAGCTGACAACTTCATTATAATGGATGAGATAAATACAATAGTTTTCAAATGTATATAAATACACAAGCTGCTACGAAAGCGAACAAGAAAGCCATGGACTGGAAGTAAATAAACGTGAGGAATGTAGAATGGATCAACTACACTGTGCAAGTGGGCTATCAGAGAATGAAGCCACACTTTTCAAAAAGTTACAATTACTTGACACACACGGTCGAGTCGAAATGGTTTGATAACAGACACCCGTCTTGCTGACTTTAGCAGTAACGAAAGCTGCTAGTTTTGTATAATAATATAATACTGTGGGAGTGTGTGTGGAGGGTGGCTGGTTTAAGCAGCCTCACCTGGCCCGAGTCAGACTGATTGGACTCTGGGGCTGGGTGGGGCTGCACACCTGTTGCACATTGAGCAATCAGTGTGCACAGGTTAAACCAGCCACCACCACACACACTCAGGAAGAGCTCTCCGGCATGGCAGCATGGAGTACTAGCTGCATGCCTCATTCCATGCAACTTTTACAATAAACTGGACTTTCAACATCACCACCCTGTGTCCATCGGTTTAGAGGAGCCCGAGGAAAGTCACCTAGGTGGAGTATGGGAGCCACCTAGGTGGAGTGTAGCAATGTCCACTACTACACGCCACCTAGGTGGCTCCCATACTCCACCTAGGTGACTTTCCTCGGGCTCCTCTAAACCAATGGACACAGGGTGGTTATGTTGAAAGTCCAGTTTATTGTAAAAGTTGCATGGAATGAGGCATGCAGCTAGTACTCCATGCTGCCATGCCGGAGAGCTCTTCCTGAGTGTGTGTGGTGGTGGCTGGTTTAACCTGTGCACACTGATTGCTCAATGTGCAACAGGTGTGCAGCCCCACCCAGCCCCAGAGTCCAATCAGTCTGACTCGGGCCAGGTGAGGCTGCTTAAACCAGCCACCCTCCACACACACTCCCACAAATACTAAAGAGTACTTTCACCAGATGTACATCGCAACCTCCCGTTCAGGCTTGTGAACGGGCCGACTACAGCTGGTACTGTGCAGTAGTGCAAATCTTTCGGAGTGTCGCGTGCTCAACGCGTTATTTGTGCCCAAATCATTTGTAGGGAATCGCAGATTCGACACGCGCAGGAGTAGATTCTGAAAGTGGTCATCAATGAGTTGTGTGCCGTTTTTATCAAAACTAAGTTGTAATGTATTCAAATAAAAATGACACGTACAATACTTAATTGTATTTATACATGTTTTCAACAGCGCAAAAAATATATAAAACGGACGGCCTGGGACATAGAAAACGTGCCTGAATGTCCACGCGAATTGCTGTGGAATGGGCCAGGCTGGCGGCCAGCGGCCGTCCTGAAACTATCGGCCGTTCTGTAACTCTCCAGAACTCACAGATGGCCAGTCCGCCTCTGTCTACATCAGTTACCGTTAAATACATGACTGTAGGGCATACTGACTTGCATGTAATGAGGACATTGCTACTTGACTTAAAGTACAGAGAGACCAACATATATCCGCTGTGCATCGGGTTCGCTCATTTCTGTTGGTTATTTTATCGAGGGGGGTCTGGGTCTGGTTCCGGGAGTCTCTCTAACAATCCGGTCCGTAGCCTTCTCTTACAGGAAAGTTGGCCACCCTACCACACTGCTCTGTGCTAGCATAAAGCACATGCTAGCATACATACTGTGCGGGCAGGTTGTCCAACTTGTTAGGCCTTGCTAAAATTCAGCTGGTGGGATAAAGTGAATTTTGAATGTGCAGGAGACACCGAAATCAATGAGTTGAATCAATATTTATAAATTAATGCGCTGCTGGCTCGCTCTCCCTATCTCATAGTCTTAATTTCCATCCTCTCGCCATCCACCTGTATTTTCTTTCTCCATCCTTCCATCTTTTCATCCATCTCTTCCCTGTCGACATATCTCTTAGTTGCAGTCGGAGGGGAAGATGTTTGCTGTATATGTGACGCCCCACCTCTCAAAGATCCACTTCTGAACTGTTTCAAATGTCGCCATAGTAAGTTAGCATTTCCCCTTAAACATGTTTAAATGTTAACCCAGAAAATGTTTGTTTTGTCACAGTGTGTGACACTGTTTATGATTAAATGTCGCTTAGTATGTCGCTTAGCATGTCCCCTTAAAGCCAGGGTTTGCAACTTATTTTAGAGGCATTTTCTGTCATAGATGTTGACATTGTCTTTACCAAAGTTGGGTATCTGGATGTAGCAGGCCTGTAATAAACTCGTCCAATGATTTCATTCTGCCCGAATTAAGTGATTGGATGGCTTACCTGTCTACCTACCTACCTGGTTAGCTGCACACACACACACTGCCTGTGCATGCATTGCGCATGACCGAAGTCTTCCACAAGCCTAGGCAGACCAATTGCTAAAGCTAGCAAACAGATATGTGTTTTGGGGAGTGGCTTTGGTGGGAGGCCTTAATGGAGGGGTAGGATTTTTTTCGGTTGGATACTTTCAAAGTCTAACTTACTCTGGCTGGTTTCTCCAAGTTGCCTACCCTAGCTTTAAACATGGTAAAATGTTGCTAAGTAAGTTAGCAGGTCCCCTTAAACATATTTTATGTTGCCACAATAAGTTAGCTTCCTTTTCCTAACATGTTTTTAAATGTTGAGCTATGATCTGTTTAACATGAATGACAATGTCATCACAGTTACTAAGCAAAAGTCTCTTTTAACATGTTTATCATGTTGGCACATTAAACTAGCATTCCTCTAACCCATCCATTTAAATGTTTTCCCAGTAAGTTATAATGTCATCTTCAAAAAATTAATAAATTAAAAGCGTACCAGATAACACATCAGATATTGCTGTTGTTGTCACTGAGGCTGTCTCTCTTTCTTCCCCTCCACTAAGAGTGAATGAACCACACTGTTTTCTGTTCCATTCCAGGCTACCACCCCGAGTGTCATACCCCTGCCATCGAACCGGAAGCGGACAGTGACTCCTGGATCTGTCGGCAGTGTGTCTTCGCAGTGGCGACAAAGGTTAGCTGGGGCAACATTTTGTAAATGTCTACAGTGTGTACAGTAGTATAGTAAAACGTTCGGGATAAGATGTAATTATATCTGAATTAGGACTTCCGATCAATAATACTCATTCAGAAGAAAGGTGGGTGTTGTATTTGGTTAGAAGTAAGCATAGAAGTCCATTAAAATTAATTTAATCACAGTCGCTCCAGTGATGTCTACATACCTCATTCTCTTGGCATTATCTCTTGCATCTTACCCAAAATAAAACAAGATGGACAACTACTCTCTATACATATTTCTCATACAATTTCCTCCATGGTTTTTTGAGTCCACATTTGAAGGGTCACTAGCTAATCACATTGGTTCAAATATTGTGTTCCAGAGAGGCGGGGCCCTGAAGCGAGGCCGCTTTGCCCGCCTCATGCAGTTCATGAAGCTGCGTCTGCCCTATCAGCTGTCATCTTTAGACTGGGACCCGCAACATCTGACCAATCAGCAGCAGTGTTACTGCTACTGTGCTGGACCTGGAGAGTGAGTTCTACAGTATACAGTATCTACATACAAGCAGGCTTGTATATCAGAATGCATCATGGGAGTTTTTGTTGGCAATACTCCACCATATTGAGAGGACTTATGAGAGTAGTAGTACTGTAAAATCCTAAATCAAAGTAAATAAACCATAACCTAGGTTTATGAAAACTTTGTTATCCTACATATCACATAAGAAACGCTGTGGCAGTTTCAAACAAAACAAAATCTCCCCATAATGACAAATCATTTTACAAATAAATGTCTTAACAATGACCAAAAAACCAATAATACTTACATAATAAACTATTATTCCAACGCTCCTATGCTTCCAAAATGGAGATGGTCATTGCGATGTGAAGTTGTGTGTACAAGCCCTATCTACAGCTAATATAAGTTATATTACTGTTATTCTTAGTTAGCCATCATACCAAACTCGAAGTTTGTATTCAATCAAGCTTTATTTAAATAGTGCCTTTTCATGCACAACTGTGTGCTAAACAGGGGGAACAACAGCAATAAGAACAACAAGAAATAATGAATTTAATACAACATTTCAGAAGTAAATACAATATTACAAAATTAATCTCCTTGAGCACTAGCTGGGTAGAGTTTATAAGTACAAGAACTCAAACATTTAACTTAATCTTGTGTGGAAACCCTTCCCTAAATGTCTCTATAAGGGGAAGATTAAGGGAACACTAAATAATGTCAGTATACAGTTGTGTAATTATATGTGCAGAATGCGTAGTAGAAGTTCAATGTGTTGTGTGATGGTTGTGAATGAGTATGTAATAGTAGTGGTGGTGGTTGTGCTTTGCAGGTGGAACCTCAAGATGCTGCAGTGTGGAGGCTGTGGACAGTGGTTCCATGAAGCCTGCACTCAGTGTCTGAGCAAGCCTCTTCTGTACGGAGACAGGTGAGTCACAAAAAGATGATTAACCAATAACCCGTCCCCTCGTGTAGTGAAGGACTGGAGAGGTGATGACAAGCAGGTGTTGCAACAATAACAGAAAAACCTGAGGACAAAAATAAGTGGTTGAAAATCTGACTGTAAAACTCAAACCAGGATAGTTGGTTGATTCCAAGTTTACCTGTAGGCAACCATGAGGAAGATGCCCTAACCCATACCTGTAATTCAATGAAGTATATCTAAAATCCACAGCAATTTGCTTTCGATAAAAGCATCAAATTAAATCATTAAATATTACAGTTGCAGACAGCACAAAATGGAAATTAACATTTTACCTCGCAATGATGTCATCAAGTGCGACCAGGTTTGCGTTACTTTACAATCAATAATTAAATTGATAACATCCACGGTTCCCTGTTCCTCTAAGTACTCTCTATCACAAATCCAATTCCAAGGGATCAATAGACATGTTTAGTCTACAAATTAAATTAGCTTTGGATGAAAATGTCTGCCAAACGACTAAATTATGAAAAGAAAAAATATGTATACATCTCACATCCTAAAATCCTTTTTAAATTGGAAAATGTGTTATATCACACAAGTATCTTTAAAGATTTAGTTTTTTTGGTAAAACAATTAGTCTCTAATTGAATTGAATTTTTATATACGTCGATCAGAATGTCCTAACGAGGACAAACTAGCTGTTAGCGTGGGGCTGTTAAGTTAGAGTAATGGATGGGGCCTGACACTGGCCAATCAATACCAGCGGGGGAAACGCATCACTTCCTGCCAGTGCCAACTCTGACCAGGATAAGTTTATTCACTTTATCCAATTAACAACAGTCCCTCTCTTCGTAGCTATGTTAGCCTTATCTCTTAGATGTACTGGATTTAGCAACAAAATGAGTCCAAACATTACTCTACTAATTACTAATGTAGTAATATGTTGTAAAATGTCCTGTATTGATTAGCTATATGAGAGCTAGATAGAAGTTCATACATCATTTTATTTTTTGAACTTTCTCACTCTTTTTCTCTATCGCTCTTCTCCTTCTCCTTCTCTCTCTCTGTCTCTGTCTCTCTCTCTCTCTCTGTCTCTCTCTCTCACTCTCACTCTCTCTTTCTCTCTCTTTCTCTTTCTTTCTGTCTCTCTCTCTCTGTCTCTCTCTCTCTCTGTCTCTGTCTCTGTCTCTGTCTCTGTCTCTGTCTCTGTCTCTCTCTCTGTCTCTCTCTCTCTCTCTCTCTCTCTCTCTCACTCTCTCTTTCTCTCTCTCTTTAAAGCACTTACCCACTCAGCACAAGGATGTGCAGCTCTCTAACACACTCCAAGGGTGCAGACTGCTGATAGACAGAACACTGCACATATCAGCGCCACAAATCACAAAAAGCCAGGGGCGTGTGCAGTTGGGTGGGCGTGCACGTGGATGTCGGTTATAGTGATAGCTGGCCGTTGCAATAAAAACGTACATCTCAGCTGTTAATTCGCTATTGTCATTAAACATCTGTGTGAGCTGGGTCTCTGACAGGCTGTTATCCTTTGAGGGCGGGATTACATTTTGATTGACATCTGTGGGAAGTGAGGCTTTGTTATGGCAGCCAGTAGCAGGCAGGTGGATTGACTGATTGATTGAGTCATGTGGTTATGATGTTATAAGTGTTGCACATTGTATAATTTATAATATCTGCCAGAAGAGAAAAAGAGGAACAAATAAAACAAAGCAGGCAGAGAAGGTAAAATAATAATGAGAACAGATGTATTCTGGAATATTAGTTTCTTAATAAATAAACTACACTGAAAGCAACATTCATCAAGGAATATATAATTTCTCCAATCCTCAAGTTGTTTTTAAATAATTAAATAATGGTACAGTTTTAATTGCATGGGAGAACATTACAATAATAGTATGTTAATTTACGTAATTTGTAAAACACCTTTGGTGGGAGGCCTTTTTACCTAGTAACATTTTACAAATGTGTCTCAATGGCTTCTATATATCAATTGTCTCTCTGGTTCACTGTTGACTGATGTTATTACTGCTCCTGTGTGTTGGTGTCAGGTTCTATGAGTTCCAGTGTTCTGTGTGTGCAAACGGACCAGAAACTATCCAGAGACTTCCAATGACCTGGTAAACCTACATATATTCAGAAATGGCATTTATACATATACATATTAGATACTAATATTAGTATTACCATTATGTATCTAGGGGAGGTTAACTTAGCACTATCAGAAGAAATCAGAAGAATTATTTATGTTAATTGGGTACAATGTTTTTTAATAATAATCTTTCAAGTAACTCAACTTTTGGTCATTGTCTTGTCTCTCAAATGAAACTTGTTCTGTGTGTTGTCTAAACGCAGGGTTGACTTGGCCCATCTCGTGCTCTACCACCTCTCCCTGTGCTGCAAGAGGAAGTACTTTGATTTCGACCATGAAATCATGTCCTTCACCAACGAGAACTGGGAGTCTCTGCTTCTCGGCGTGGTATTTGTATTTCCTTACCAGTGCCATGATGAAATAATGTGAAATGCTGGCAACCATTTTGTCTTCAGGACTTGAAGCCTTTAAGCAACTAATGAAGAGGAAATGTTGTGTTTTAAACAATACAAAATGTGTATGGTGCATTTTCGTAGTGTCTGGGGTTTTAATATTTGTATTTTTGACTAGGAAAGACAAACATGAGCATTTTCTTTCATCTTTTGGGAAGTTTCAGATGGGTTGTTATGTCTCTTAATGGCAACTCTTAAGTTACCCCAGTACATGAAACATGATGTTAAAGAGGACTAACATGGTTCGTTTGGTGTGCATTTTTGGATAAAAACAGCAATGTTACTATGATTATTTCCCATGAGGTCTATAGGCTATGGTCACACAGAGGTACTCTGGTGGCACCTGAATTTGTAAAGAAATTAAGAGAGGTAGCAATACATTAACCCTATAAAAACCTAAACCTCTATGGTTTTGATCAGATAAAAGTTTTCGACCATGCAAATATATATTGTCAAATAACAAATTTCAACCCTGTATGGAAATTTTTAAAAATGTTTATAATTAAAAGTGTATCTTTTAATTCAGAAATATCCAAACATACACAGATATAGGTGTGTAACAACATCTCTGATTGCGGTCTGCTGTGTGTGTGTGTGTGATTGATTCTGGGTCTCTTCCCCAGCTGTCTGACACACCGAGACAGGACCGCTGTCACAACCTGCTCAACGCCCTCAACTCCCACAAGGACAGGTGAGACCTGGCGCACCCCGGGGAGCATCAACGTGGGCAATACCTTGATGGCATCGCATGATGATTGTAGAATACGATTATTCATCGTCGTATAGCTAGATCTCCACACATCTTGATCGGTAAACGCGTTTAGCGCAAAATTACAATCTATGAATTAGTTCATCGCAACGCATGATGATCGTTGACTAACTTAATCGCAACACATGAATAAGTGGATCACAACACATCATGGCTCTTGTGCAATTTGAATTTGAATTTGTATTCCTTTATCACACTAACTGAATTCTGAGTTTTTTTATGCGTCAGTTATTCAATGTTTACAAATGTAGTGTTTATAAACTATACAAAACTGTACAGACTAAAAAACTAGACATGATGTTTTCGATTTGTTTTTGTGATTTGTTCATTGTTGAGATGAAGATGGGATAGGAAAAATGCATCGGTGATGACAGCTGTTGGTTAGAAAATCAAATATGATGACAAAACTAACAATAAACGGGGACTTGGATTTTCTTTGCTGGCAACCACTTAAAGAGGAGATAAAGATTTACAGTGATGCAGAAACATTCTTAAGAGGGTAAAGAGACAGTTAATATTCAAATATAAAATATTCTGCACAGTATGTGGCTTTAAATCCATTAACTTATGAATATTTGATTGCTTAATTGATTCAATTTGATGTACTAAAGACAAAAAGCAAATTGCTGTACCGCTAAGTCTCTTTGAAGCTATAAACTGTATGATTAATCATATTTTATTAACAGCTCAACTTTATTGAAAGTCATTCAATTCATTGTTTGATGAATCTGAATGTTCTGCTTTGATGTTTCCCCCTAGGTTTGTGTCTGGGAAGGAGATCAAGAAGAAGAAGTGTCTCTTTGGGCTCCAGGTGCGAGCCCCGCCTCCTCTTGTGTCCGATTCGTCACCGCTCATCACCGACCCGCCCGTCAACATCACACACAGGAGAAGGTGAGAGAATGGACGTAATCTTTCCTTCCCTTAGAGCCCTCAGGGGTGGTGGGGTTAGTGATGAACATGAACAGTGATCTTTGCTCTTGTTCTCATTAAGGACTAAATGCTCTACTGTCTAATATTCACCCTAACAAGAAATAATAATTGTAACATTCTTATGTGTGGTCATGCACATGCATCCTTGTGCATGCTCATATGCTCTTTTACACACGCGCACACACACCCACACACATGCATGCACACACACACACACACACACACACACACACACACAGACACGCACGCACACTGACACAGACACTCTGACACACACTGATGCTCAGTTCTTTAGAGAGGGAATGGGGTTTGACAAAGACAAAAACAATTCTGTCACTGAAATGTTTCTAGTTATGCAAAGTGACGGCACAAAAATGTCTTCAATTAACCGAATGCAAGGTGAATTCATGATGTAGGAATATTACTTTTTCTTTATACAATAGAGCTTAAAATTACGTCACACATATTACAAGAAGGAAAGACTAGTGGCTCAGCCACCGAAAGGTACTGGGTTCGAAACCCCAATGTCCGCAGTCTATCTGCAGGCATCTTTTAACTGCTCCTTAATTTCATGTATCTAAAATAAATGACTTGTAAGTCGCTGTAGATTAAAGCGTCTGCTAAATTACTTAATGGTAAATAGTGAAAGAAATGCAAAGGCAGGTAGGTCGTTAAGGAAGCGGGGTCCAACAGGCAGGTATAGCTCATTAGTAGCTTGGTTCTGAGTGAAAGGAACGACATCATCCTCAGAACACCTGGTGTTCCACACCTCAACCAACATACTGTACTGCTGCCAGCTACCACTAGAGACACCCCCCCCCCATCTCTGTCTGTCTGTCTGTCTGTCTGTCTGTCTTTCTCTCTCTCGCTCGCTCGCTCGCTCGCTCACTCTCTCTCTCTCTCACTATCACTGTCTTTGACTTGCTCTTCCTCGGACTCCCTCTCTGTCTCTCTCTGCCTTCCTCTTTATAGCGCTCTGTGTATTTCACTCTTTCTCGCTCTCTGTATGTGTCACTCTATCACTCTATCACTCTTCTCTCTATCTTTTGCTCTCTCCCTCTTGGTGCACGTGGCCTCCCTCTGTCTCTTCATGTTTTTCTCTCTCTCTCTCACTCTGTTGTGAGAGGGATAGGCTACATGAGGATGTGCTTATGTTATGTTATTTATTGTTTTCATTTGTATGTGTGTCTGTGTGTGTGTGTCTGTGTCTGTGTGTGTCTGTGTGCACATAAGCCCGCTGTCACTTTCCTGTCAGAGGAGAGCGGGGGTGTTGGAGTCTCGTAAATCCAAGCGTCGCATCGTAGAGACACAGGTCAGTGCATCTGTGTGTGTGTGTGTGTGTGTGTGTGTGTGTTTGTGTGTGTATGTGTGTGTATGTGTGTCTATGTGTCTGTGCGTGAGTGTGTGTGAGAGCATGAGTCACAGTTTTAGTGTGTGTGTGTGTCTGGGTGAGAAGGACACTGTGATAGAGGGCTACAACAATTGACCTGTGTGTGTGCTTGTGTAGTATGTGTGTGAGGTGAGTGTGGATGCGCACGCACATGCATGTCTGTGTGTGTATGTAATATATATGTGTCTGCAATGTTTCAATATAAATGTATTAATGTCTGCAGAGTAAATTTCTATCCAAATGGTCTGTCAATCAATCAATGTCTCAGCCAGGCAGATCCTGTCTGCTTGTCAACCTTGTTGTCTATCTCCTCACAGCATAGATGGCTCTCATCTGCCCCCTATGTTCAAAACAGTGGTGTCCGTGCATATGCAAGAAAAGTACTGCCTGTAATGTTTTAATATCCGTTTCAACATTACGTCCAATTTCATAATATCCCTTACAGGTCCTATGTCATCCCATAATAGTGAATTACAAAAAATTGGAATTGACTGCTAGGGTGCTTGAATCCCAGACAAAATGTACTGGGTTTGTTCCCCAATGTCCGTAGTCTAAAGTGACATGGCTACATGGTCACTGTGGATAAAAACCTAAATTAAAAAAGCTAAATAAATTAAAAGTAAAACGAATCTAATTGACAAACGTATTACATTAAATTATATGTTATCGGAATCATAATGTTTAAAAAAAGGATGTTTAGAATCAGAATCTTAGAATGTTTAGAGTCACAATGTTTAGAATGTTTAAAATAAGATTGTTGTTAGTCAGAATCACATTCTGATTCTGATTCTAAGTAACTCAATTAAAATCGGTTTTCTACATCTACATTTCCACAGTGTGTTCCCTGGGGCTCTGAGCGTCAGGCTACATCACGTGTGTTGTTGACTATTTATACATCATATGTGTACCCATGAATACTCATTGTACTGCTTCCTCCTATGCTACGTTTGGTTTCTCCCACAAACACATGCAGTAATCCTGAAACAATAGGCTTCATGTTGCTCTTAATTCCCCCCCACCCCCTGATGCTAATCTGTGTGTGTGTGTGTGTGTGGGTGGGTGGGTGTATGTGTGTGTCTGTGTGTCTGTGTGTCTGTATTTGAGTGGATGTGTGTGTGTTTGTGTGTGTGTTTGAGTGGATGTGTCTGTGTGCTTGTGTGTGTTTTTGGGCATATGTTCTTATGTGTGTGATTTTGAGTGGCTTGTATTTGTATGGAGGGTTGCTAGTTCGACTACCAGGTGAGCTGGGAGTTCACTTGCAGGTGGATGTGTGTGTACACAAATGTCTGTCCATATGTGCGTGTACATTAATCTGTGTGTCTATGAATATGTGAACATGAATGTGTGTGTTTATGAATGTGTGTACATGAATGTGTGTCTATGAATATGTGTACATGAGATGAACGTGTTAACACTAATGGTTAGCCATGACATGGCAGCGATCTGATTGGCTCCTGTCCTGACCTGTGCGTGTGTGTGTGTGTGTGTGTGTGTTTGTCCACTTGTGCCACAGTCGTGTCCAGACCCCACACCTGCCAACCCACTGGAGCTGTTGCCACGTTGCCATGATTACGTGGGCGGGGCCTGCCTCTGCAAAGAGGAGCTGGACCTGAGGTGAGGAGAGTTTTGCTTAATATAATAATAATATTACTCTTTATTTACTCTGTACTTAATACAAAAGTTGGGTTTATTACCTGGTAATTCCCTGATTAGCTCGAACCTTTGACCTTAACTGAATCTTTATGTAAAATGTATTGTGTATTTATGCGAAAACAATGATTTAGGGTTATTTGTCTAAACCGTCGCATTGCATCATTGCTAAAGATCCGCGTGCAGCCTTGCACAGCGATGTTGCTCATTAAGACTTTCTGTGTGCTAAAACACTTGATCACCTAGTAGTACACGGGTAACAAACCCAGATTCCTTTTGCCATGAACACCGACCACAGTGTTCCAGCTCTTCGTCTCTAGAAAGTGTGTTTGGATTTCTGAGGGCTCTGTGTTACCCCCTCCTCTGACCCTGTGTTCTCTCCCAGCTCCCCTCCTAAGAGGATGTTTGCCCTCTACCACCCCGCCTACAACGGAAACACCCCTCTCTCTAGGACTGTGCATCACTACAACAGGTAACAACAAACTGTTATCTTACTCAGATGGGCTTGCAGATGAGCTTCTGTGAAAGACTTCTTTCATCCCGTCTGTGTACCTTCATTGTGCATGTGGGTAGAATCTCAGTTCAGGAGCAGGAAAAAACATGATTATGTTTTGTAAGTTGCTTTTCCGGTACACTTTCCTCACAGCCAAGATGTTTGGCTTTAGAAAAACACAGACCTCTTAGAAATGAAGCAAGCGGAAAACATAAAGCCAGAGTGGGAAAATAGTTTTGAAGATTTTGTCGGAAATTGCTCAAATTGGCGGTATTTTGCCAAAGTGATGCAATCCCATGTGTGACAAAAGAGTCAGACAGTATTTTTGCAGATGGTAACTGAGGTATTATAATTCAGGTGTTTCAACCAGCATCTGTTCCAAATGAAGACCATCGCTGGAGTCTAGGGCTGGCCCGAATACATAATTTCTAGCTTTGGATATTCGTTAGGTTTCCAAACGAATATCCGAATATTCGGTGAAGAAAAAAAGAAACACAAAACTGCATTCACTGCAAGTAAACGTATCAGGCGGAGACCACTGCTGCAGAATCAAGTTTTTATCAACTGATCGTTTTCTAAAGTGGTTCAATTGGTTAAACAAATGTGTTATTTTAATAACGCAAAATAGCAAAACAACAATAGTACGTCAGTGGCTTTCAGATCCACTCATCAGTCCGAGTTCGACTTGGTAACATGGTAAGAGCTTCAATGCAGCCTAAAAGTTTCCGAACACACACAGTTTCCAAAGTATGGGAGTAAGCTTAGCGGCTTGCGTATCCTCACACTGGATGGCAGCTGTCAAAGTGCTACCGGAATATTCGAATAATGTTTGAATATCCAAAACTAACTAATGATAAATCGGTCAGCCCGTATTTGGCCATTCTGATGATGGTTGCCATTACCTCAACTGAAGTGCTGATGTGAAGCGTTCTTGGATGTCCAGCTTTAGTCTTACATGTGTTTGATCACTGGGATGTTGAGACGAAATGTAATGTAGCCTTCTACCCGAAGTCGCCAAATATGCATAGACGTTAAACAAACATTGATATTTTTTTTATTTAAATTTAATGTTCTGTACATAAAATACAAAACAAAACGAATATCCGAATGCTAAATTGAGATTCAAATACCTTCCTAACGAACGAATGTCCCACCTCCGCAAAAATATATCCCGGATAATCATTGTGTCTTATCTGATGTTATATAAAAATATTATCTCCATCAACTAACAGCATTCTATACAGTGAGAGGAAAGTGCTCTGCATGACTAAATCCCAATCTGAGAAATAAAATGAAAGGTAAAAGGGCCATTCACCCCTTGGACTCAGATGTAAATTAAAGTTGATTGTGAAGCCAAAATAAGGCTAATACAAAGTGAAATTCAATTCTCTTTTCTTTCTCTCTCCCTCCCCCCCCCCCCCCCCCCCAGCAGTGAGGATACATGCAGGGTGACCCCCCCCTGCCTCCCATGTGCCCTCCAGTCCAACAACAACAACCACCAACACCATCACCATAACCACAACTTGAACGGCAGCTACCAGCACCACAACAACCACCATGCCAACTCCCACCCCCACCCCCACCAGCACCCCTACCCCCACCCACCGACCCACAAGCTGCTGGAGCCCTGCCCGTCCCTGCTGCTGAGGGGGCTGGCGTCTCACCAGGTGGGCATCGGTGGTGGGGGGGTGGGGGCGGGTGGTGGAGGAGGAGGCGGAGGGGGAGGGGGAGGGAGCGGGGGAGGTGGGGGAGGGGGAGGCGGTGGGGGGGAGGCGGTCCGGATCCTGGCGAGGCGCGTCACGCCTGACGGAAAGGTGCAGTACCTGGTGGAGTGGGGGAACGTCAGTGTTTACTGAGGGAGGGAGGGAGAGACTGAGGAGGAGAGAGGGGGGGATGGAGGGAGAGAGAGTGGGGGGATGGAGTGTGAGAGAGAGGGGAGAGGGTGAGGGACAGACGGAGGGGAAGAAAGAGATATCGATGGATGGATGGAGAGAAACAGGGTGGAGAGGGTTGGCGGGGGGGTATAAATAAAGAGAGAGACAATTTTTATGGAGGAAGAGATGGATGGAGATTGAAAATGGAGAGAGAGATTGGAGAAAAGAGGAGAAGATGGGGAAAAGGAGGGATTGAAGAGAAGGGAGCGTGACCCAATGACATATTTGGCAGCGGGGGGAACTTAGCCTGGAGAATTAGCTGTGTTTTGGCGCTGCCATCTGGTTGGCGTGTGTGGCGGTCATGATGGGGGTTCTTCAGCCAGTTTGGCCAGGAGCGAGGAGCTGTTGGCCAACAGAGGCTGTTCCTCCCCTTCCCCTCCAGAGGTCGCTAGGCAACACTAGGTTTGGATTCTTTTCTGGCCTTTGAGCTGTTGAGGTCCACCCCCCCCCCCCCTTCTTATCGCGGTACACTCAAACCTTGAATCAATACACAAGAGGTTTGTATATTTTCTCCCCTTCAGCACAGAATGGACCAGCACACCTACAACACAACAATAACCCGTTTATGTTTAACATCTGTCCGTCATATAACTAGGAGCAAACGTGTGGACTTTTGTTTTATAAGTAGAATTATATATTCAAAATTAAAAAATATGTTGTATGACCAGATAACTTTATTTATTTATCCTTTTTTTTATGTGGTTGCTTTGCTTAGTGCCTAAACAGTGACTGCGTGTATCGTTCGGTGACCTTCGGTAAGGCACGTGTCACGGGGCAGACGGGTTACGTTACCGTAGCGATCAAACAGGTAACTGATAGGGAAAAAAACGGGTGTCGACAGAGGCCCTTGTTAATGTTTTCTTTTGACAGGGTTTCATCAAGTACCGATTGATCGATTTTGTATACTCAAAAACAAACAATATGTATACTCTTGATTGAAATTATTCAATTATTTTGTTTTGGGTCAGTTTTGTTTTTTTGTCATGCCACAAGATTAACAAGAGGCCTCAGAAGTGAAAGAGATTCTGATATTGTTCTATTTTTGCTTTGTAAGGTAAGGGTGCACCTGTTCCTTAACTCTCAAGGGACCAGGCCGACAACATATTTACTGCAAAATGTGAACTGGATCCACTCCCACTAGAACTGTTAAAACTCAATTTTATTTCCTGGAGGCTGATGTTACTTTGCTCTATAACAGCTAATGATCGGTAAAATAAATTTAGTAAATATGGGTTTGAATTGTATGTGTTGTTGAGGCTTGATTTACTGTTAACATTCCTCTGATAGCTATAGATGTACTTCTGGTGACGAGTAGACTGTAGGTATGGACTCGATATAAAAACGTCCTTCTGAAAAACACTTTATTTTAACACATTAAGAATTATGTTTTGAAAGTTGATTATTTTTACAGTTTATTAGAGTGATCATTTCAATTTGTATGTTTCCCTTAATACAATAAGCCCAAAGTATTTTTTGTATAGTTCAGGTTACAACAAACGATTAAACTGTTAAACATGATGATTCTAAAGTGTCAGGCATTGTGTTTTCCAAACTCCCAAAGTCTTCTTTATTTGACCACAAAACCATGGATACGCTCTGGATGGGCAAGGATGTCGCTAAAGCTTCCTATAAGATGCTGATGAATGTATTGGTGTGTTTTCTATGGTATGTTTATTCCCGTCAAGTGCTTGTTGGGTCATATAGTTAGACGGAAGTCGAGCAGAATATCTTAAAAGATGTATACAAGGAAAAAAACTGTTTAAATTCAGGCCTAAATCTTATGGAGAGCTAGCCTTGTTCTTATTTGTAGTCAAGTCCAAGTTCAATTATTTTGGACAACCAATGTTTGTACATGTATACCCTGCGATGATACTAATATGTAACCTTGAAAATAAAAAGTTTCACCTCACCTTTTGACAAAATGTCTGGACGAATTTTGTTTTTTAAATAAATGTTTTTGCATTATTTATTTGTTTCAGTATATTGCAGTGTGCATGTGTGTGTGTGTTATCCAAATACTTGTCAGCAATGGTCATTCATTGAACAACCATCATCAACTAATATTCACAGATTAGGAATGGGTGTTTGCAGACATTTCAACATTTTTGTTTTTTAACTCAATCAGCAGAACCCACGTGACTGCTGAGCTTTAGCAATTTCCGCTTGATTATCCATTTAAACTCCTGTAAATGCAGTGGACGCTCGAGACCACTAGATGGTACCCACATCTCGCGATTGTCTCCAATTTCCGCCACCAGGGCCTGGCTACTGTAAGCCAACTGTAAAAGCACACAACGCCATTTTGGTTCCATTGATACCCAATGAAGCGTGCGGTTGCCCAATATGGTCATGTGCTGTAAATACTACTATTGGTGTTTCATTTACTATCATTATTTTATTATTTAGATAACAGAAGTTTACATTGCCCACGTGTAATTTTGCCTATAGTGCGTCATTTTCAGTTGCAGGGGAAGTTTGGAAAAGCAATCTTCAATGGGTCTGTAATCAAATGTTCATTCAAGCCCCTCAGACATATTCATTTATTGTTATAATACAAAAAGCAGACCTCGAACAGCGTGCTTGCCGAAACTTGCATCACAGAAAAAATATTATAAAGTGACAAGTCACATTCAGCTAGCCATATAGCTTATGCCTACTGTAGTTGGCGGCGGGTGTTTTGTGTGCGTGATTATGCGTTTGCGCGCGCACTATTGTGCATTCACTGCACGTTCGTGAGTAAAGTGGAAAAGACGCCAAATGTAGCCCGAAACGACTGCAGTCAATTTACTCTCGCTGCATTACTCTTTAATAAGCGACGATAGTGCGTAAAATACATTGAATTGGCTTTAACATGGGTTAAAGAGATATTGAGAAATGAGCACGCGGACGCTGTCAGCCACCCACCCCCTACGCGCGCTCTCTCTCCCTCTCTCTCATTCACTCTCGCGTTTCACCCTCACACCTTAATAACAGCGCGTGCAACAACACACACACACACACACACACACACACACACGCACACATACACACACAACCCCTCATTCTGCATCTAATAATCGAGGCACGAGGACATCTAAAATGTGTGTAAGCGAGCGCGGAAAGATGCCTATTTTTACGTAGTACGGAATACTGGCCTCGCCACGAGCATCGTCACTGAAAAGCTTCTCTCTATTCTACTGACTCGTGTCGTCTTGCCTCTGGAGTGCCGCGAGACAGCTGAGACGCAAAAGAACACGTTCAATGCCGTTGGAACATGTCCTATGTTCCCTTCCAAGGTAAGCCATTATAACGGAATACATAATTTTTTCTTCTCCTCAATCCGCTGCATGTTTTTTCCTGTCCTCCCCCTCTAAATCTCTCCCCTCTCTCTCTCTCTCTCTCTCTCTCTCTCTCTCTCTCTCTCTCTCTCTCTCTCTCTCTCTCTCTCTCTCTCTCTCTCTCTCTCTATCGTTATCTCCCGCTTTCCCTCCAGCGCTCTCCCTGTCTCTCTCACTCTGTCTTCTTTTCTATCTCGTCATCTACATCAATCTACTTCTCGCTAATACGTTATTACGCATGAGGTGTACTTGAACGCGCCATAGCCGACAGGTGTATTGAGCGTGAGGCGAAGTCACTATTAGATAAAAAAAAACGCCACTTCCCTCGAATCAGATAGTGTGCGCGCGCGCGTGTGTGTGTGTGTGTGTGTGTGTGTGTTAGTGTTGTAGAGAGCAGTGCATGCGGCAACTATAGTATTGTGATAAGGAATGCACGCGAGCCCTGCTGCTGTTGCACGGGTTATTCAGCTACTCACGGCTTTCTTTGGTGACGAATCTGTAAACCCACCGACCTTTAACGCATGTGAAATGATGCAGCCGGGGGTGATATAGCCGACATTGTAGGCTACTTATTGAACGCTAAAACTTTGCACCCCCCTCCCTGACTCCTGAAAAAAAAAGCGCCTGCAGGTTAGGCCTATATTTAAATCGCTCCATTATCCAACTGCTGTATTGTTGTTTTTTTTACTTGTAATGTGTTTTTCTCGAAATTGAGTCAATATCGCTATTATGTGTGGGTGAGAGGCGATTTAACGTACGTTTAAGGAAGATTCCATTAGTATCATGGCACCGCAACTGGGACTAATGCTATAGGCCTATGTGCACGGCGTGCTGCAGTGAACTGCCTCCCCATCCAGCCAGTAGTCGAACCGCTCGATGTATGAGCGTCTCTTATTGGGGGGCCCCGGGTCTTTAAACTCCATGCCGGAGTCAGTTGGGGGCAGACGTCGTGAAATGTGAGGTGGAACGCCCACTCGAAAGTTACGGAGGAACCTTCAAGGATTTTGGTGGTAGTCTGTGTGATATGGAAGGCTGCATACCTGCTCCGTGTGTGTGTGTGTGTGTGTGTGTGTGTGTGTGTGTGTGTGTGTGTGTGTGTGTGTGTGTGCGTGTGTATATGTGTGTGTGAGAGAGAGATAGAGAGGCAGAGAGAGAGAGAGAGAGAGAGAGAGAGAGAGAGAGAGAGAGAGAGAAAGAGAGAGAGAAAGAGAGAGGGGTAAAGGGGGTGTGTAAGTGGAGGTAACAGAGAGAGAGGACAACAGGACTGATTTAATACCCAGCGGTGACAAACACACAGACCTGGGTGCACTGAGCACGGGAGTCGATTGCATAATGCTGGAGAGGTGCTCAGAGACCCACTGGAAGAATCACAACCTGTTCAGTATAACGCCCCCCTAAAACCTGACAGCCAGGAGAATATACTGCATTACTCGCTATGTATCCTACTTTATGCATTTTCTTAAAGGAAAATCAAACCCTACAGCTACTTATTTGAGATGAAAAGTGATGTAGTGAGTGCCACAATATGGATATGGATGGATCCTGGTCCAAATGAAAATTTACATTTAAATGCACAAAGTTTTAAAAACGTATAGGATAAGATGGACTCAAAATACCCTCTGCTATTAGGTTAAACTCATGCTATTACTTTCATTGTTACTGGCAGTTTTCTGCCCTGCCGGGCAGAAAACTGTAGGGCAAATGTTGATAGCAGTCTAGGACTATAGCTCAAACAGGGTGTTTGTTTTTCTCTTCCCTTCAGGGAGGTAAGGAGTGTATTGTGTATCGGCAATAGCAGTGGTGGTCATGAGTTGGATTTAGAGCCGATGTGAACCACAACAGGGTCACTGGCTATACCATCATGGCTGTGGTGGAAGGATTTAAGTGTTGGTGGTGGTGGGAAGGTATTGAGGATAATGAGATATTGGTGCTTTCATTCAGTTGAATCGGACAAGACACTGGTCAAGTTAAAATGGCAATGTCATAAACAGATTTCTCAGATATTCGTTCCTCGTTTGGTCAAATAACACTTTTGAATGACCTGTTGAAGATGTTTTATTATTTTGAGTATATAACTAGTGCAACACGGCTACTGTACTAGACTAGGGACTACAGATGTGAAAGGGACTACAGATGTGAATCAGCCTAAAGCTATAATCTGGTACGGTGCATAAAACGGTGACATTTATGTTTTAAACTGTACGTGGTCTCTTTTAAATAAATAAATAGACTGGAATGCTAAACTTGAATGGACTAGAGTGGACTACTGAATTGGACTGGAACAGAGTCGACTGAGTGGGCTGTGTGATTGGCTCAGGGTCTTTCCTAGGTCAACAGGTGTAAGGTGTAATTCCAATTAATTGAACCACGCTGGTGTCATGGTGTTATCCGGCTTGCTTTCATCAGTAACGCTTAGCTTTTTTGCTAATGCGTAGCTTACATCACTAAAGCATAGCTGTTGTTGCCACACATAGTTTTTACTGCTAAACGTAGATTTCACTGCTACAGGTAGCTTTCGCCGCCATATTCAGTTTTCGCCACTGACGCGTAGCTTTCACTGCTAACATGTAGCTTTACTTGCTACGCTCCCAGCCTGTGTCAATATACATTAGCAGCTCCATGGTTACTGTGAACAGAATTATGTAATACTCATTATTAATTTTTTATTTATTGTTACCACGGTGACTCAACAGTGTCAGCTGAGGCTCATATGCATGTTGAGAAGGCTGGATATTAGCGTGACATTGATTTGGGATGAGATACACACACACATACACACACACACACACACACACACACACACACACACACACACACACACACACACACACATACACACGCCTCCAGTTACAGATGTAGCCTCGGAGCCCACATGGATGCTACGCTAAGCTAATATTCTACGCTAAGCATATGCATTCTGCAAAGCTAATTCACTACGCTAAGCTAATGCACTCTGCTAAGCCATTTGCAGTCATGCCAAGAGCCCTCCCTCACATGGGCCGGCAGTTAGTGGGAGGCAGGCAGCAGAAGAGATGGGCCTTCCAATCTTGGCTTGGTTTCTCTCTCTTTCTCTCTCTCTCTCTCTCTCTCTCTCTCTCTCTCGCTCTCTCTCTCTCTCGCTCTCTCTCTCTCGCTCTCTCTCTCGCTCTCTCTCTCGCTCTCTCTCTCGCTCTCTCTCGCTCTCTCTCTCGTGCTCTCTGTCTCTCTCTCTCTCTCTCTCTGTCTCTCTCACTGTCACTGTTTCTCTGCAGCTCATACATTCCTGCAGTGTCTATTGCTCACTCTCTTTCTTTTTCTGTCTTTCTCTTCTCCTTTCTGTCTTAATCTTTTCTTCTTTGTCGTCTGTTGTGTTCAAGTCAATCCTTATCTCTACTCATGCATCCAGGTTCATGCACTCTCATGGACACTAATGCACACACACACACACACACACACACACACACACACACATACACACACACACACACACTCACACACTCACTCACACACCACAGACACACACAAATCGTTAAATATACAACAATCTCACACGCAAAGATGCAAATGCACACATGCATCTACTCACCCATACACACAAACACCATCACAGCTACACAAATGCACACACTTCTCCACATGTATAACAATCTCACACATATGTATACACACAAGCAAACATGCATACACACAAACATACACACAAACCTGCTACACCCTGCTCCCTCACTTCAATTTTCTCTCCTACACCTCTCTCCACCTCCACCCTCCCCCTCTCTCTCTCTCCACCTCCAACCTCCTAGCATCTCTCTGTACACCTCCACCCCTGCACTCCTCATCCTCCCATGCTGCTTTGGCTGCATGGGAGGAGGGCAGATGGACCGAGAGGAAGTCACCAGCCAGACAGCTTGTTCCCTTCCCTCCCCACTCCTTCCCTCCCCACTCCTCCCCTCCCTGCTCCTCTCCTCCCTGCCTTGCTCCTCTCCTCCCTGCTCCTCTCCTCCCTGCCCTGCTCCTCTCCTCCCTGCTCCTCCCCTCCCTGCTACTCTCCTCCCTGCTCCTCTCTTTCAAGCTCCTCTCCTCCTGCTCCTCTCCTCTCTGCTTCTCCCACCTTGTCTCTACTTCTCTCCTCCCTGCTACTCCTCTTCTCCTCACTCTCTCTATTCTTTCCTGCTCCTCTGTTCCCCACTAACCTCCTCTCCTCTCTGCTTCTGATTGGTCCTCTCCTCTCTGCTTTTCCCTGCTCCTCTCCTCCACTTTCTTCCCCACTGCTCCTCGTCTTCTCAATTCCTCCCACCTCCTCTCCACTCCTCTCTGCACTTCCGTTTCTCTCCTTCACTCTCTTCCCCACTCCTCCTCAGCTCCCAACTCCTCCCCACTTCTCTCCTCTATCCACTTGTACAGCACCTTCATACAGAGGTTCCGTCATGCTTGACCACACTTAAAGTGACAGTACACCCCCACCGAGACTCTGCAGTAGCCTTCCCCCCCCACCTCCACCTCCCCTTGCGCTTCTTCCTCTTGTCACTCTCTCCACATTCTTATCTCTCTCTCTCTTTCTCTCCCTCTCGCTCTCTTCCCTGTTCAGTTTCCCCATCTTCTCCGTCCGTCCGTCCGTCCCTCTCTCTCTCTCTCTCTCTCTCTCTCTCTCTCTCTCTCTCTCTCTCTCTCCCTCTTGTGTGACATAAGGGTCTGTCTTACACCCCTTCACTGCAGAGGCTGTGCCAGAACCCATCATCTGTTGGGCTATTACTGTACTGAGATCTCTCTGGCCCCGTGTGCAAGCTAGATCCTCTGTCAAGAGAGAGAAAGAGACATAGCGAGAGAAATTTCATTCATTCTCCAGTGGGTAGTTCATTGTAGTTTTTTCTCATCATGGCAAATTAGTTGCAAAATTGGACTGTGAATTAACAGGATTTCTGAAAAGTGATCTGAACTGCTGATCTTGTAGTGATCTGGCAGTTTCCCACATCACAGTGAATGAGATATCCATTTGAGCAATATCTATGAATAAGCGGTATGCTAATACAAACTATGAATTGTTACTCATTACGTTGAGCCTTAGCGACTTCAGGTGCCAACATCATGTCCCTGCTTTTCCTCGATTTGTGGGGGGAAAATAAATGCATTAATACATTGATGTTGTCATTGAAGCCATGTGGTGAAGCAGTTGCACCATAATCTGTCTTGGAGTCAAAAAAGTCACTCAAAGTTCAACCAGCTCTCATATACAAATCGTTTACATATAGTTAGCATAAAGTACCGTTACATGCTGGAATGTAATAAATATGCATAGAAGTGGTGTATGTGTGTGTGTGTGTGTGTGTGTGTGTGTGTGTGTGTGTGTGCGTGTGTGTGTGTGTGTGTATGTATCCATGTGTTTGTGTATCCGTGTGTGTGTGTGTGGCACTCGGTTGGTATATGTATTATTATGCAGTGTGCTTAGCAGGGACTTCCAGGTCTCTACGGTCTCGCAGGTCATCTTGGCAGAGATTGACCACTGACGTCAACAGTGTGAACTATAGGTCCAATGGACAAGAGTGGAGTTAACTGCCGTTAAACAGGTGGAATAAATACTCTTAGAAATATACCAGCAAAGGGTGACTGTTGTGTTCAGATATTGTGTCCATTACATCACCGCTGCTTCAAATACCACCAACGACTAATAGCACTGCAATGATCACAGGAGATGTTAAGTGACAGCTGAGAAAGATCAGGCGGTGTGCTATTAGCTCCGGAGCGATAGCTAGCTGTCCCACCAGGCAGGTCAGTGTGTACTCTCTCTACTTCTGTTTTAAGAGGGCTAGCGGGCAAGGAAGGAGCTTTGATGTGTAGCATGAAATAAGCCTGGCTTGTGTTTTTCAAGTTCCTTTGTGTTGTCAATAGTGTAGCATAGTGAAGGGGTTTGGTTAGTTTAACTTCCAGCTGAAAGGTTCTGGGTTTGAAACCAAATGTACACAGTCTAACTGTGGGCATCTTTTAGCAAGATAGTCAGCAGGTAGCCCCTGCATATGAAAATGCATAAAATGCTAAATGATTAAATAGAACAATGACCAGTTTCTATCAAGGAGTTATTATGTAGTGGATGATTGAGTGTTGTTCCTTTTGCTCTTTGCAAGGTGAAGTTGTTGAGCATTTCTTAATTTGCCATCCCTTATTGTCGGCTGCTCCATTGTCAAATATGAAATTCCAGACAAGTGACATGAGTAAGGCGCTCTCCATCCTACCACATCTAAAGTATGTGAGATAAACACAACATAAACACTATATGGATTTGTGGCTTCCTTCTACGTCATTGATGCTTTTTGTTTCAGTGGCTTCAGTATTTCAGCAGTACAGTCTTTGTACACCGAACTGCTTGTGTTTTCTGCCCACTAAGGCATTGGTTTGTTCTGATTGGGGGGTATAAAAAACACAGTCCAAAGGAAAATGAGTTTAGTTAAATTCTGTAGTGCTGAGAGCACGAGGGAGGGTGGGTGTTAAGTAAATTTCACTGCAAAGATGGAAATAACGGCTCCATTGGTTTGTGCTTTGGGATTTAATTTGTCAGGATTCACTTACAACAGCTCGAAAAATGCAGCATCCTCTGCATAGCCAATCAGATAACTGCTAATCCGGGATGATTGCCTGCCCCTCGCCATAACATGAATGTGATTGGCTGCTAGGCCTTGTGATCCAATCCTGTGACAGCAGGATTGTACGGGGATCTGGGAGTTGTTATTTGTAGACCACAGGAGATCAGCTACTGTATGCTGTGTTTTATGTATTGTATATTCATTTCACGAATCATAGAGTGGTAAAGGTAAAATAAACTGAAATGGTCGCCCAAGGTGTGGCACATGTATTACCGCTGTCAAATAATTCTTCTTGTAATGTCACATTAATGGTATTAATTAATTGTATTATTAAGTTTAAATGTAGTATTAGACTGCTATTGATTCATCACTGTGGTCATTCTAGGACCCCCCCCCCCCCCCCCCCCCCCCCCCCACACACACACACACACAGAACCCCAAACAGACACACACATGATCACATACCAATTCAAGGTAAATCAGCCATCAGACCAATGCACAGTGCAGGTTGAATCCTGGTGATGTGATTGGTTGTCAGCTTTGTGGTCTGTGATGGACTTAAATTGCCCTCTGTAGGCCAGAGGGCAAGTATTTTCTACTAGTATTTTCTCTCCTCATTTTGTGGTGTGTGTGTGTGTGTGTGTGTGGGGGGGGGGGGGGGGGGGGGGGGTGGGGGGGGGGGGGGGGGTGCCACAAGAGCTTGTGCTCATCAAATCTTAATATTTTTAAATATATTTGCTGGACATGCTCTCCACATTCATACCAAGAGGCCGAACCAACACAAACATAAAGGGGAGGCATCCAGATGATTAGTTCGATTTAGTTACAAAGATAGCAAAAACACCCCCCACTCTCATAAACATGGTGTGGCCCAACATCCCTCTTAAGGTATTTGAGTGGTCAACTCTGACCACTCCCCTTTGTCAGGTGAACAAGGAAACCGGTTTAGAAGCAGAGGTGAACATGTAAGACAATGAAACAATCATTAAGCCTCAACACGTGCAAAACAACACCGTATTAAACTGAAAGATGATTATGGAATCTGTTATAAATCAAATAAAGTTATGAAGGAGCATGGTATAATTACTGATGTGAGGTAAGTCATAATGGAGTTTAGCTGGTCTAGTGAGGTATAACTACTGATGTGAGGTAACTCATAATGGAGTTTGGCTGGTCTAGTGAGGTATAATTACTGATGTGAGGTAAGTCATAATGGAGTTTGGCTGGTCTAGTGAGGTATAATTACTGATGTGAGGTAAGTCATAATGGAGTTTAGCTGGTCTAGTGAGGTATAATTACTGATGTGAGGTAGCTCATAATGGAGTTTGGCTGGTCTAGTGAGGTATAATTACTGATGTGAGGTAAGTCACAATGGAGTTTGGCTGGTCTAGTGAGGTATAATTACTGATGTGAGGCAAGTCATAATGGAGTTGGACTGGTCTAGTAAGATAGAGATAAATCCATCACAGTATGTATTTGTGCGTGTGCGTTTTGCATTGGTATATGATTGTGAGTGTTTGTGCGGGTATGTGTTGTGCATGTGTGGGGCGGTTTATCACGTCATGGGAGCAGCAGCATCCAGCTGGTTAATGAGGACCTCTTGAGTGTTACTTCACCAGCACAATGTTTACCATACAAGACTGCTGTTTAGAAATCACTATCACTTCTATGGTGGCTATATATATATATATATATATATATATTTTTTTTTTTATTATGTATATTTTGTTATGTATATCAGCCACGAGCACAACTTTTGTGTCTATCGAATGTATCATTGGGTCTTTAATTGTATTGTTTTTGCCTTCAAATAGGAATAAAATGTATTGCTTGGTGAAAAATATTTTTCTTTTACAAATTCTCAACCCCATAGAACCAGGTGGTTTAATAAGGCCATTATGTCCTAAAAAAGTCACACAAACAATAGCGACATTTAATGGTCAAGCAACAATGTTTAATTTTTACGTACGTACGTACTTTTTGTGAACTGTTTCTAAATAATTTACCCAATAACATACGGTCATCGCGTTACATTAGAGAATGCATCCATGTAACTGGAAACAGCATCCCTTATATGGGCAGATCCTCCTGTTATGGTGGCCTCATATGACCCATGTGAAATGGCTGCCCAAATATGGATTTCCTGTTCCATTGAGAACTGTGTGAGAACATACTTTTTGTTTTCATGTTTGTGTTCATCATAGTCTCTTTAAACACAGAGCATTATAACCTATTGTTAGATCTCTCTCACCCTAATCACATTGATTCATCAAACGTTTACAGATCTTAATTTCGCTAGCAAACAAGCTTAACCCCTGGGCTCCGATCATTTGCGTCACCCATAGACTAGCATCCACCGGTCTATGTGTTGCATAGTAACAAGACCCACAACCGCAACTACTGCAGCTTGTCAGTGTCATTGGATGATGTATCAACCTTATTTAAAGATGAGATGGTGGAAACACCCCTTCTAGACCTGTACGCCAGTGCACGAGACTAAGGATGACAGGAGGAGCATCTTGGAAAACATTGTCAAAGAACCCATCTTTGGGTAAACCTAATTTATGGAACCAGTGCCATACACAACTTGTGCATTGGTTTGCAACTGATGATTCTCTCTATTGGTTAAACACATGCTGTTGCATGCATGGTTAACCGGTCCCCTGCTGATGAAGTGACGATGCAACACACCTGATGACACGCTTATTGAAACTGAATTGAAGGGGCGTTTACAGGGAGCCTGCAGCCCTGCACCAGAAGGAAAACAACCAACCTGAAGCAAACCTGGACCTCTACACAAGATAGCTTATCTTATTCTTAAGTTATATATATGTATATATATATATATATGTATATATATATTTATATATAAAAAAAAATGTATCTGTATATTTTTCTGCACAATTGAGTATTCCTGGAATTCAAGCATTTTATGGCCATTAAGACGTTCTAATGTTGATGTCTAAGGTGCATATGTCATATAAACTTGACCAACAAAAAAAAAAAGATTCCTGTAAAGAATATAGACAATAGCATATGAATCCTTATTAGGAGGTGTCTCATGTTATCTTTATTTCTTACAGTACAGTTTATTCACCTGCAGTCCTTTTTTATTGGCAGATCCTAGGTCCAGATTCATATATATCCAAGGTCATACGTCATGGGGGGAATTTTGTCACCTACAAATGACCAAGCTTTGAATTTGTTTCATTCTATTATTTTGTGCTTGCAAACCTTTGGAGAAGCATTTCTGTAAGTTTGATCATACTGTGTTTGATGCTATTGCTTTCTTTACTCTATTAGTAACTATGCTTATTTGCATTCGATTAAACTAAATTCAACATAACTTTATTTCAGACACATAAGTCCAAATCAGTAAATTATTTATTAAATTGTGTAGGTGAATGCATGTTTATGAGTTAAATTCTAAACCCTGTATTACTTTTGTTTCAATTTAACATGACCAATCTGTTTGTGTCAGCATATATTTAATTTCCCATAAATCTGCCATTTTTAACAGACAAGTCCATAGATCATGTATATCAAAACCTTTTTTATTTTTTAAAGCTATGGTTCTGAAGAAGAACATTTTTGAGGTTTTCCTGAAATTTTCACTGTACAGCAAAATCTGTCCTGACGGACATTATGGGTCCAAGAGGCAAAAATGTTCAGCATGCGAAATAAGGCATGTACACCAAGTTTCAGAATTCTTTATCCATCGGGCGGATGTGCCGATCATTTGACCGGAAGTTATATGCCCCCTATGAGCAAAATGGTTCCCAATTTTTCACAAATCAGGGTTGATATGTTCAGGATTCCCAACCGGAATAAACAAATTATTTTATAAAAGCTTCACCTAAGTGACTACAAATATATTAATAGTGAATAGCAATATTTCAAATATAAAGTCAATGTTTTCTTGGTGGAGTACCAAAAATACATGCAGGGTTTGACTTGAAGAGCGCTCTGTTGCGTTCTCTGAGGGAACCGTGACATCTTAACTGTTCCAACTGGACCGTGACATTTCAACATGCATGCATTAGCATCTACACAGTAGCACCACTATATGTACACATTAATATCCACCCAATTTCCCATTATAAGAAACGGGAAACTCTCATGAAAAACTAGAGTGTGTGTATTATGCCATGTGTTGGCTGTCTTTCTGCAATTTGTTGTGTGTATGTGTGGGCGTGTACTTCACTGTTCCTGCACATGCTTTTGTGTGTGTGTGTGTGTGTGTGTGTGTGTGTGTGTGTGTGTGTGTGTGTGTGTGTGTTTATGTGTGTAGTAGTAGTACACCTCTGCTTAGAGAGGACCCAAAGGTTAGCTGGCTCACTCAATGCCAGATGCTATTTTTAGCACTTGTTTCAAAAAGCCCTGCACACATTGTGGAGTTTAGTACCACTGTATCTCAACCAATACTGGCCATTTACTAAGTCTAAATCATGTGGTTGCTGCGTTATTAAAAGTTATATGAGAATGAATCGCTAATGTCAGAAGAAAACATTGTGATTCTTGTGTGTGCACGTGTGTGTGTGTCCCATGATAGTGAGTAGGATTCAAAATGTCAGTCTCACTTTGACTTTGTTTGCTGTCCTTGTTAATAAACAACAGCTATAGAAAGAGCAAAGGATAAGTGCAAGGGAAAATTAATGGAAAATCATAGTGTTGTTGATTAACACTGCTGTCAAACCAGTAGAAATGGAGAGAAGATCAATGAAAACTTGGGAGGAGATTCAAAAGTAAAAGTCCCAACATGTTTTAATGACGTGTTCTGGCTACAGTCTCATATTTGGATCATCTGGTAATATTGTATCCAGTGCAACCTGTTCTGCTCTGAGGCTGCAGTGAGGAACGCAGCTCTGGAGGGTTTCTCTTGAGAAGAGGGTTTTCAGCTCTGTCGACACTTTTCTTTCTTTTATCAAGGAATTAAAAAAGTTAGTGAGAGTTAGTCGGGAACCTCGGAGACAAACACAGAAGGGATGCAGAAGGGGAACTACTGCATTCCTGAAGATGTGGACACGATGATTAGGGATGGTTTCCACTAAAGCACAGTCTGCATCCAGCTGGAAGGACTCTTGATGCAGTGGATGTGTTGAAGAGACCTGGTTTGAACCGCAATGCCCGAAGCCTACCTGTAGGCCTTCTTGAGCAAGATGCCCTAACCCACAATCTGCTCCTTAATAAAATGCACAGAATTTCACTGTAAGTCGCTTTGGATAAAAGGGTCTGCTAAATTGTTAAATAGTAATAATAGTAAGGAGGGAGGAGTAATTAGCAACATTTTCTTAGAAACTATTGGATATATGTTTTTTTAAATATATAGGTGTAATAGTTGGTGCTCAAAACTAATTTGTACCGTCTCCATAACGTAGGATGGTAAAGGCATCTGTATTGGTCGGTTCTGAACTTGAATTGGATTGTGCAATTCAAATACTACATCTGCACAGGATTGTAATGCAGTTCACATATTAGTCATCTTGCATAAGCAGGATTATGCTTACAAGCTTGTGTAGATATTGAAGAGGAACTCTTCACAATTACACTGCAAGGCCTCACAAAATCTGAGGGGGCCATTTGATTGGCTAGCAGTTTGACAACATACTTACTGTCCCATGGAGAATTAAATGGTTCAATCCATTTTTGACAGATACAACATCTCTGTGAGGCCAAAGTGGCCTATGGCACTGCCAACTCAGTCAGCTGCATTCCATTTTAGAACCGGCCATAGTTAAGTTCTTCATGTGAAACATGGTGTTAAAGAGGATCATGGGTAATGTAGTCCAGGAAAGGCTTTCTGTAAACCCTCATAGAGGCTTTAATGTGAATCAGGGTGTTGACGAATAAAGAAAGGGAAAGGCTAGTGTTTGATCCCTAATCTAAAATCGTCATGCTGGTGTCTCTTTGGGTTTCCATCTCGTTCGCCTGTCCTTTCTCATCAGTGCCTTCTGCCATTGGCTGTCACTGGGACAGACATTCCGTTACCATGACGTTTTACCTGATGGGTTGAGACAAGGCATGGCTGTGATGTCAGTCCCCCGACTGCGACACCCCAGTCACTCAGTACGACCCCCCGCAGGAATAATACGCCTTCTAATTCAAAAGCTCAATGGGAAAATGTTCATTTAAAGGCTGTGGTAAATGTGAATACATTTACTGGGTTTCTGACTCTGGTGGGGTCTTTGCCTTGATAGTTATCATCTAATTGTACTATGTGCTGCATGTTTACCTGAATTTTATATTATTATGTAATAATATAATATTAATAAACATTCCTGTCTTGGTCCAGTTCCCATACAGTGACACACAGACACCCAGCGCCATTACAAGGAATATCTCTCACCATCTCTGATATCTCTGCTTTGTCCTGGGAGATCTGAGCTCATGACCTAGATCAATCACAAGCGCAACGCAAACAGTGGTGACAGTGGTTTCTTATTGATTGAAGCAACTCCAGATACTTCCACTGAAGGTGGAAATATTGAGGTGATGTGTGGTGCGAGATGCTGTATATGTTAGTATCGGAAATATCTAAGGTATCATCGGCAGATAAAACTGGTAGTTTGTGAAGACGTTGTGTTTATGAGGACATTGTGTTTATGAAGACATTGTGTTTACGAGGACCTTCTGTTCATGAGGACCTTGTGTTTATGAGGATGTTGTGTTCTTACAAAGACCTTGTGTTTATGAGGATTTGGTAGTTTATGATGACCTCTGTGGGGTCGCTGTGGGGGGTGGAAAGGGAGGGGGGGGACGTCTGGTCTGGTTAGCGTGCACAGTGGAAGCGCACGGTGGGTGAGCCGGTGCTCAGCTCGTGGGGTTTCACTGGTTCATGCGTGAGCGAGGGCGGGAGGTGATGACATCACTTGGTAGTGTTTGACGTCGTTGTGAATGATGACTTGAAGGAAGGAGGGGGTGCGGAGGGGTAAGGTTGTGCAAGGGAACATGCAGAGACGGGGGAGAGGCGCGTGCCAAACCCTCAGCATCCGTGATGGTGCAGGCACACGCACACATGCACACACTCACGCACACTCTCCTGAATATACATTCACAGCAAAAAGTGGAAAATAGTTATATAATTTGTATATTTTGACAAAATAACATTTGGTGGGAGGGTGGATTAGACCTTTTTGATAATAACACTAATACATATCAGAAATTCCTGATCTTTTGTCACTTAGATCCATTTTCCATTGTATACCACAATAGAATATTAGATTGGAATTATTGAGATAGTTATTTATCCATTCATATATTTCCAAAAAATGCTTTTCGTATTGAAAGCAGCATTTGTGACATGGATAACATGCTCATAATATATATTGCAGTATTAATATAAATTCAAAATGTCGTGCATTTGTGATTTCCACCACATAAAGAAATTCACGGTTGTAGGGACAGTTAAAAGACCAGAGAGGCGGTTGGAGGGATGATCTCATATCTGAGACCCTTTATGTTAGTGGGCATTTGGAGTGTTCCACACACTGTATCAATCTGGGCAGTCATGCTTATCCGTGATTTACACACCATGCATTATTCGAGGAGTCAACTGTGAAAGAGAAGGAGGAAAAACGTTCGGCGAAGTGGCAGATACTACCACAGAGTATATGATACTGTTTGTTGTTGTTTCATTTCTCTTTCATACACCACTGGGTCTGAAGGCACAGTTCGTTAATAATGTGTGTGTGTGTGTGTGTGTGTGTAAGAGCGTGTGTGTGTGTGTGTCTGTCTGTGAGGACGTGGATGTGATAGGAAGTGACAGCATGGAGATGATATGCCTGGAAGTCATTAATATCTCAGAGGTGCTGAGTGGCGGGCGTCCTCCGAACTTCCTGAGTGCTGGGTCTAAGCGATGGATGGGGAAAAAAATGCTGTTTCCTTGTCAAAGGTTTTCAGGCCATACTCACGTTTTTTGGAAGAAGCTGTCCTTCCATACTGTAAGGACAAAGAACATATATATTTTCCTTTTTACGCCTTCGCAGAACACTTTTGCTGGCTGCCGGGGTCAATTACACGTCATTCTTTGAAAACATTAGACGTTTTTCCCCCCCAGACAGACATCTAAATATGCACCTACATTTTGCAGATTAAAAGAACAACTAAATCAATCATGTTTATTCAATTGTTTAACTGAACTAACTTTAAGGCTGTGGTTCGAATAGTCTTTTTTGCTTAGGAAGGTTCCTAACTGAGTGAAATGACCCGGAAGTATCGTAAGTGGCAGACATTGTAAGAGCTGTTTAAATTCTCTAAATGCTAAGAAAACTGCTTCAATGCTACCTTTCTTATCTCCTTCAGCATAGGGTACACTGGACCATCCTTTACAAAAGGAAAGGAGACAATGCCGTCCCACAATTCCTTGTGGCAATAACATTTAATGTGACGCACCATTCAGCCGTGCACGGAAACAAACAATCAACATTATTTTCATACAATCATCATAATTGGTATCCATGTCAATAAATATGAGTGGACAGGAGGGTGATCGTGAGCAACCATTCTCAATGGGACAACTATTTCATTTCACTTTTGTGACTGGGAGCTTATACTGCTCAAAAAAATAAAGGGAACACTTAAACAACACAATGTAACTCCAAGTGTTCCCTTTATTTTTTGAGCAGTATATATAAAAAAAAAATCCAACCTTGGTAATTAAGTTATCTTTTCACCGGGTTGTCCATATTTATACAGCCTGCATGAAACAACACGGTAGGAACACACAGGGCAATGTTTTTAAGATGCGGTTTTAGCAGTCCATCTTTGGAACATTGTAGTTTCTCCACGGCAGACCCACGTCCATAACATCTGCTGTTGCATAATTAAGTAGCCTAAGCGTAAGGGCAGTTAGATCCTCTTCGTACCGCGGTTGTTTTGAGAGTTCTTATTAATTCTCCTTCACATCTTTCTTTGACCTCATGATGTTTTCCATCAAGGTCAAGAAAAAGTGGATAGGAAAGGACATAGAACCTATTTTTTTTTACTATTTGACCGTAGCCTGAATATAAGTGTTTAAATATTAGCGTTGTGCTTTTTTATTAGATAATTAAAAAGAAATTGGTTCTGAACACGGAACGAGCAAAGTCATGGAACTAAGGTTTTTTTTTTTTTTTTTGACAAAGCACACACATATCTGTGTGTGTGGGTGTGTGTGTGTGTCACATCTCTTGTTAGGTTTGTCACTCCGGGTCATTCAGCGTAAACTCTCAGGGTATAGAAATAACAGATAAAAGGATGATTATTAGGGGCACCGCATCTTCCAAACATTGCCATAAAGCCCTTTATACTACGTTGTTGACTCCCAAGTTCCTCCAGGATGAAACCTCCACTGTGAGGCTGCGTCTTCAACCGGCAGCCATAATGTGCAACCGTGCAAAGGCTCCAATCTTCCTTTCTCAACCAAACTTGATTCAAGACAATGAAAGCCGTCCCACTCACATCCATGGAGCTCAGTAGGCGCTCGGCAGAACCAATTTGAGCAGCGATAATCACGAGGGCCTGCAAATTGTCTTCGGGGTGCTCCTCCTAGCGTAGAGAATATTTAATCTAAAACCGTTTTGGGCGCTTTCTCCCGGGTTCAAAAACAGCCATGATTGGAAAAGTAAGGCAATACGAGGAGCTTGGAGAACAAATGTTGGGTGGGCCTTATCTAATGGCCCCAGCCCATCTCCATGTTGTTGAGCTACTAGGGACATGTCTTGATGTCGTTTAAATCGTTTCCCTTCTTTGACCTGGAGAAATTGAAAAATGAGCTATGTTGAGAAAGTTGGCAATGGGACTTTTTTGGACTGCAGAAAATTCTGTTGGTGAAGTTGTCTGTAAACTGTCTGAAACTCAGACCAACTGTATTTGGTGTCTTTTACCCACTTTAACTCTCCCCGGTACCTTCAATGACCTCCTTCATACTTTTTAACTCGTCAGACTGTCCGTCTAACTGTTTTGTCCATCCGTCTGCCAATCAGACGCCGTTGAGATGAGATGAGTTTTTCTATGACTTGGGACAGCGACAGATGACTTGCGAGATTTTTCCAAGCGTTGAGACAATGACGGAAAACCCTTTGGGTAATAAGACTATGACACAGATCCTTGTCTATCTCTGTATCGAGGACACATGACGACTATAATTACTCTGTCTCTCTTAGGGACTACATGCCTTGACCCGCTTTCTCTCTGCAGGGAATCAATGAGCGTCGTGACACAGGGAAAACATGCAAACAAACACAACTAACAAGGAGCAAACAAACAAACCAATAGCAAACAAACAAACACGCCACAGGCGAGCAAGGTGCTCTAGCATGCATGTTGCACGTGGATGGAAACTGTATTATTCTGTTCACCTTCACAAGAAAATATATGCTCAGTTTCTAATAAAGTTACAAAATATTGTATTGTTTCATGCAGCCCAGTAGTGCACGTTGGTGTGTATAGTGAATGTTAGCCACGTAGCCTACACAGTCACACGTTTAGCTTACAAGGATATGCCTTTCTTTATCTGTAGACTGGAATACATAAACAAATACATGTATATATGTGTGTGTGTGTGTGTGTGTGTGTGTGTGGGGGGGGGGGGGGGGGGGGGGGGGGGGTCTGAACACAGCCAACCACATAGTAAGAGATAGGGAGGGAGAGAGAGGCAAAAAGGTATGGGAAAGAAAGAGAGGTGAGAGAGATGAAAACAGAGTGTGAACGGTAGAAATAGTCACAGATTGGCAGTGAGAAGGGAGTGAGAGAGGAAGACAACATGAGAGATAAGGAGAGAGAGGTAGAGAGAGTGTTCTGCTCTCTCTACTTCGCTCTCGCTGCTCTCCACTTTTGTGTGCTTTCCTCTCCAGAAACCTGGTGAGGGGCTAGCAGAATTCTTCTACTAGAAACACGACCTTGTGTGAACCCAACTTCTATCTCCTCTGCCGGTGATCCAAACCAAAAAGCAGACCACCTTCCTGCTGAAGAGTCTACTCTCTCATTAGACTCACAAATCAGACTTTAGACTAATATCTAAATTCTGATAGCAGACGAGCTCAAATCTGGGGGAACGGGGCATTTCACTTTCTTTTAATATTTTTAATATTTGTTGGAGGTGGGGATCTGGATGCGCGTAATTTGGGAACGCATATTCGGCCAGCAGTACTGTAAGAGTGTCTGTAAAGGTTTCAAATCAACACCGTGTAGACATGCTTCTTAAGAAACACACTTATTCAAATCCCCTTCTGAAAGCTTAATCAAGTTTTCTTCGGCAGAATACCTCCGTAATGAAACAGGAAACAAGCTGTAACTCTGTCCCTTCTAGTTTCTGGTTTCAGGCCCAGCCTCTGTGCCGCCCCCCCCCCCCCCTGAAGTTTGGCTATAAGCCAGTTCTGTTCAAGTTCTGTTAGTAGGACTGCTGGAGCCGAGATTGCCATTACTCATAGTACCATGCCATTGGGACAATGAGCTTTGGCTAATGCATATGTATTTGGTTTAAAGAACAACATTCTTCTTTACTCAGGAGTTCCGGAACAGTCCATTGACCAGTAGGAAAATGATAGCCTATCGTGAATTTAGACCAACAAAAAGTTAGAAAGAGGAGAGAGAGATGAAGAGAGAGGCTAAATGGGATAGTGATGCAGAGCGAAATGAGGAGATGGAAAGAGAGAGAGAGGGAGAGAAAGGATGGATTGACGCAGGCAGGTACATTTTTTTATTTAAGAGAGGGAGAAAGAAAGGTAGTTTGCAAGACAGAGTGAGAGAGAGAGCTGGAGAGAAATACAGGGGTATGGAAACAGAGGTATAGAGAGAGAGAGGGAGAGAGAAAGACAGAGGTAGGGTGATAGAGATATATAGAGAGAGAGGGGGAGAGAGAAAGACAGGGGTATGGAGACAGGGGTATAGAGAGGGAGAGAGAGGGAGAGAGAAAGACAGGTAGGGAGAGAGAGAAAAAGACAGAGGTAGGGTGACAGAATTACACACAGTGAGATTAAGAGAGATTTGTGGCAGAGAGTGAGAGACTGAGGGGGTGAACAGAGAGAAATCTGTACATAGCGTACTGTACATCATGTATGTGTATCTATTGGGTGATTAAATGTGTCAGTTTTGTTTTGCTTTAAGGATTCCATATGCTGATGGAATATGGCGGTATCAACGATAGAAAACGATAAACACTGAACCATTTTATTAACCACAACTATCGCTATGTAAATCTAAGTGGCAGAGATAGTTAAAACTAATTGAAATAATGAAAGTGGTACAGTTTGCAAAATTAAATAAAATCTGTATAGTTTTCTGATTTCGGTATATATTATCATAATTATCGCTATGTATATCAAAGTGCTACAGTTAGCTTGCCTTATTTTACCAATGTATAATGCTCTATGTCTAACCATGTTTACTAGACCAGTGGTTTCCAACCTTCGACTTATGTGTACAACTAAACTGTCACCTTTCGCAGACCACTTCAAATGCAAACGTAATTATTTTATATATACACATGCAGTGGCTGAGCAAAGTGCCAGCGTCCCCTTTATACATTATTATTAATATTACTGCAAGAAGACCATGGCCAGTGGGAAACAGTGGAAAGGAAAAGTCAGCAACGCTGCTTATGTTCCCGGTGTGTTTATTTCGCAACCCCAAATGAACACATAATATCAATGGAAAACATAACAATGGAAAACATTTGATGAAATTCACAAAGCGACACTATTTTTTGAATAATAAGCCATAATAAATAATAACAACAACAACAACAATTAAGGACAGGAATTGATAATGACCTCACGATATGATATTGCAACGATTTCTGAGTGCCGATACGATATGTACTGCTATTGTGTAAATATTACGATATGAAATTGGGATTTTTTTGGGGCTTGTTATTTTTCTGTTGTTTGACGTTGGGGGTTCCGGTTCTACAGGTCTGCCATTATTTTTTAAATGAACGTGGCCAATCAAAAAATAACATAGTTCAACAAACAAAATGACTATTGTGGAATACACTTTAGCGCCCTCTGTGGGATGGTACCATTATTTAGCTTCCACTAAGAGAACATTGTGATTTGTAGTCTACATTCAATTGTTATAATTTTATTTATAATTTACTATAAATAAAATTATAATAATTGAATGTAAGCTACAAATATACACAATATAAGCAAAGATTCCCGCTTCTCACGTTTTCCCCCACCCCTAATCTCGATGTATGATAGAAATATGGGGTTAAAAGAAGAGGAGCAGAGAGACAGATGGAGAGGAACGAGGGAGTTTGAATACAGAAGGTGCGTGTGTGTGACGTGTGTGTGTGTGTCTGTGTGTGTGTCTGTGTGTGTGTGTGTGTGATTTAGGAGTTCGAGGAGTAACCTTCGGGTTCACAGCGGGCCGTGGTTCCTCATTGATTGATCATACACACCAACTCACATATAATCAGACTCAGACTCTCTCTCGCTCTCTCACATTGTGTGGAGGTCTACACCTTTTCCATGCCTCAGGGTGAGACTCAGTGATAGAGATGCTCAGGTAAACAGGGAGATGGATTGTGGTATTCTTGCCTAGGCATATATTTGGTAGCGATTTATGTATTCTATGACAGAGACCGGATTACTCCATATATGACGAGAGCTCACTTCCGTTCACACAATGCGTGTTTAAGTGTTTGTGTGTATGTGTCGATATGTGTGTTTGTTTGTATAGAGAGAGAAAGAGAAAATGAGAGGTGGAGAGGGAGAGAGAGCGAGAGAGAGAGAGAGAGAAGGAGGGAGGTACAAGTCAGTATTTCATGGATGGCTGTGTTGCTATGGGAACAAGAGTGGGCTCCGCATTCCCAAAAAGTGTCCTCCCTCCTTCCTTCCTTCTTTCCTTCCCCTCTCTCTCCCTTCCTCTTTATCTCTCAATCTCTTTCTCTCTATAGCTCTCATCACTTTGTTTCCCTCTCCTTTTCCGCGGCATCTCCCCCACTCCGCACATCTCTGATCACATCCCTGTCCACATCTCCCATGTTATCTCTCTCTCTGTCTCTCTCTCTTTCTTCGCTCTCTTTCTCTCTAACACTCACACTCTTTCTGACTTTCTCTCTTGCTCACTGTTTGGTATCATCCATCTTTTTCCCGCCCCCTCATTCTCTCCCCTCTCTCTCTATCCGCCTCAACTTTTCTTTCACTGCCCCACCATTGCTCTTCTCTCTCTCTATATATATATATCTTCATCCCTCTCTCCACATAGCTCCCTCCATCTCTACCTCCATCTCCCTCTCTCCAACCCTCTGTCTCTCTCCATCTCCCCATCTCCATGGCTCCCCATCTCATCCCTGTCATCTCGTCCGTGCCTCTGTCCCTTTAACGCTCACTTATATGCTATTCTTTTCTCGGTTGTCATGGCGATAGGCTGGGGGCGTGAGGGAGAGAGAGCGAGAGCGAACGAGCGAGCGAGCGAGCGAGAGTGGGCGTATCGGAAGTGACATCTCTTGGGCAGTAACCTTGTTTCCTGCACGGTGGTGGTGGTGGCGTTGGGGGCGGAGCGGAGCAGCTTGCTGCGTGGCTACACTGCCGCCGTGTGGAGGCGTGGGGTGGTGCAGTGGGATGGCCGGGCCCAGCCGCGGCAGGGCAGGGTGAATGATCCATAGGTGAGGATACTCTCTCTCTCTCTCCCTCTGTTTCTGATGCTGACTCTGCCTCTCTCCCCCACACAGACATACATATGCACCACATCCACAGAAACAGACACACACACACACACACACACACACTCACCACACATAGACACAGGTACACAGACACATGTACACACATACTTGTACACATAAATCACACAGCCACACAAACACACCACACATACTCAAACTCACCCCCCCCCCCAACACACACACACACACAAACACACTCACACACACACACACACACACACACATACACACACACAAACACACACACACACAAACACACACACAGCACTTTAATCTGTGCCTTCTCAGTAATTGATTCTCTTCTTTATGGGTGAAATTGATTTATTGCATCAGTATTGGAGTAATATTAGTCATTAATCATCTAGCTTATAAATACACACTACATAAAGAGGGCTGTTTGAGCACACACACACACACACACACACACACACACACACACACACACACACACATACACACATTAAAACCACAGAACTTGAACTTAAAAATAGGAAATATACTGCGATACAGAGGGGAGTTAAACGGGCTCCTATAGGTTGGATCCCCAACCTTCATTGACATTGCATAGCCCATGTGATCAGGGTGTCATCATGGCTCTGTCCGCCTAGCCTCAGTGGATTCTCTAGGGGGGAAAATGTTATGTTTTTCTAATTTCTGTCACATTCACCCTTTATGGCAGGTTTTCCAAAACGTTTTTTACATTGTTTTTGCCTTTATTTCTGTACTAACGTTCATATATTTGTCATTCTGTAGAATTTACGTTCACAAACACATTCCAAGTTGAGCTAACTTCATTCGGCCAATGTAGAGTGAGGCCTTGTTGCTACGTTGACTTACACGTCACTTGCAAGGTCTATAACAACCATCGTAGGGTTCTTCCTCTCTCATAACATCACACCATTCTAGAAATAGCAGTAGCAATTTCTTCATGTATTTGATTCTGAACCACACAAATTACAGCAAGAAGGCTTGGAATTATCCACACTTTAACCATAGATTGTTCCATTTGACTAAACTGATTCATGTATTTCCATTTATTTTGCCTGAATGTATTTGTTTACATAAAAAGTTATGAAACCGTATCACTGTCGTGCAGAGAGAAGCTACAGAGGAGGTGATACGTGGCATGGCTAATGTGGATGCTAACGAGCTAGCCCTCAGGCTTCTTCACAGAGGGAGAGAGCGTTGCGTATCACAAACAATGATGTCTGTCCTCAGCAAGAACACCCTCCTCCTCCTCCTCCTCCTCCTCCTCCTCCTCCTCCTCCTCCTCCTCCTCCTCCTCCTCCTCAAGGCCCTGTGGAACCTAACTGCTGACACTGTGACCCCCGCTGACCTCCAACGTCCCCCCCCCCACACACACACACCTCCCCCCTGTCTTGCTGACTCAGCAGAAAGAGAAGGACTCCTTACATGTCAGCCTCTGACTCAGAGTTTTCACTGCCCTCTGCATCCTAATGAGCAGGAACACACACACGTAGTTACACGCAGGTGTATACACACACATATGCAGGTACATGCATAGACACACACACACACACGCACACACTCACACACACACACACATAGTCACACACACGAACACACCATGCAGGCACGCACACACACAGACAGTGACACATACAGGCACACACCTCCCATCCAAACATAACAGCGGCTCATAACCTAGTATGGATATAGAATATAAAATGCTGCAAAGTGTGTGTGTGTGTGTATGTGTATGTGTGTGTTTGTTTATAAATAAACATTAGGCCTGTCTGCTAAAGTAATGACAACATAGATGGAAGGCTGACCAGTCGTCCTATTGGTCGGACGCCACTTCCTTTGAAAACATGCCAAGGCAGCAGAAACACAAAAAGAGCCCATAGAGAGAGAGACAGAGGAAGCAAGAGAGAGAGAGAGAGAGATGGAGAGAGAGAGCAAGGGAGAGGAGGATACAGAGCGAAACGGAGAGAAGAAGAACAAACACACAAGAAGAAGAAAGGAAAGAGGGGAGTGGGAGAAAGAAAGACAGAAAGAAAGGGTAGGGGAAAAAGAAAAGCGGCACATCAGCATTTCTGCCAGCTCCAAATAGTTTCTCTTCATGCCGCACAGCGCTCCCCATTCCCCCTGCGTTGGACGGACTGACAGCCAGGACAACCAGCCGGCTTATTGAAATGCTGTCCGCAGTGCTCCTCTCCACCCCTAATAGGCCCGGGAGGAGGCTAGTGTGGAGGGGGGGGGAGATGAGTGTAGGCAGGTTGGGGATGACTCAGCCCCCGCCCCCAGGTGGATACCTACGGATCATACCACCAGACCTGAAGCCTTCAAAGTTTACTTGAGATTCAGCAGCCATGGCAGGGCCCAGGTGTATATACACTTGATAGACAGAGGGAGAGAGAGAGAGAGAGAGAGAGAGAGAGAGAGAGAGAGAGAGAGAGAGAGAGAGAGAGAGAGAGAGAGAGAGGGGCATATGCAGTATGCCTCTGGATGCTTTAATCCATCCATCCATCCACCCACTTACTCATCCATCCATTTATTCATTCATCCATCCATTCACTTCATACATTGCACCCGTTCACCCACCCACCCACCCACCCACCCACCCACCAATCCATCCAACTCAGTCATTGTTCTCTGGCTCTATTAATACTGCAAAACAGCCCATATTCCTGGCCTCGATTTTCAACATAATATCCTTATAAAGGTTATCTTGTCGGTTTGTGTGTGTGTTTGTGTATGTGTTTGTGTGTGCACATCTCTGCTCGTACAATGCAACCTCATCAAGTGTCTTCAAGTAACACATTTCAACCATCCCATTTGAGGGGAAAATTTACTTCTGGTGTCTGCGCCATCCAGTCATGCTTCATGTGGGTGATTATGCACATAGTTGTCCACCAGATGATCCATCGCCACAAATTCTGAGGCATCTGGTGATCTTTACAATGGGAAGATCACCAGATCTTTACAACGGGAAGATCAACATATCTGTATAATGGAAAGATAACCAGATCTTTATAATGCAAAGACACCAGATCTTTACAATATGAAGATCACCATTTTTTATAATTGTGAGATCACCAGATCTTTACAATGTGAAGATCACCAGATCATTCCAATGTGAAGATCACCAGATCTCTACAATGTGAAGATCACTAGATCTTTACAATGTCTTTAATAAATCTGCTTCATGTTTCCGTTGGGAGCAGGAAACACCAAGCCAGCCAATCACAGCCCTTGCAGCCTTCTGTGGCCCTGACGTGTAGTTAAATTTTTGGAGAGGTGCATGGAGGGTGTCCTCAGTGGGCTACTCAGGTGATGTAGAGAGCCGGCGGCTATACAACACAGGAGTATAATTCAGCCTTAATAAACCCTGCCACAAGGCTCCCAACACTGCACACTTTAGCACGTGGTGGGAGGGAATAATAACCGGTCACTCTCATTAAGGACCATGCTCCACATTGCATTGACATGCTTTGGACAGACTTCATTGAAAATTGTTTAGAAACAAATTTATATTTCAGCAGCCCAGCCCATAATTTAAACATGGTGCCAGTGATATGCCACAGCGCTACTAAAGGCTCCCTGTTGTGATTTACTGTTCTGAATGGGGATAATATGGTGGTGTTCTGGGTCCTGTAGCAGTGTCACTGACTACCGATAGAGAGAGAGGGAAAGAGTGAGAGAGAGGGACAGAGAGCAAGAGAGAGAGAGAAACACAGAAAGAGAGAGATAGAGAGGGACAGAGATATTTAGAATATCAGAAAAAAATATTACGTTGCATAGAAAGAGACCAATTGTTTTTGACAGGGTGGTAAAGCTGCAGTGCTTTGTATGTCAGGATTCTCCCTCATTCACTGTGAGGAGGAGAGGAGGAGGAGGATGAAGAGGGAAGAGGGGAAGGAGGAGAGAGGGTGGATAGGAGAAGAATAACTACAGGGAAGGGGAAGAGGTTGGAATTGGGAGGAGATGAGGAAGAATGGAGTGGAGAGGGTAGGAAAGGAAGAGGAGGAGAGGAAAGGGGTAGAGGAAGAGAAGGAGGAGAGGAAAGGGAGAGATGTGTATGGGGAGGAGAGGAGGAGGAGGGGAGAGGATAGGAGAGGAAGAGGAGGAGGAAAGGAAAGGAGGGGAGGAGAGGAAGGGGAAGTTGGATTGGGGAGGAGGGGAGATTCAGGAGGACAAAGAGAGGAGGATGAGGTGGTGAGAAATGAAATTAAAGGAGAGAAAGAGAGATTGGGTGAAGGAGATAAAAAGGAGAGAGACAGAGTCCCCGGTGGTTCTCTCAGCAGAGCTGATTTCCGTCCGCAAACAGTGACATGTGTCGAGTAGTATCCGGTTGATAAAAGGGTCGAGGGTCGTTGTCACCAAGACTCTGTGTCAACTGCTGACCTGATGGATACACTGATGCACTGTCAGCATAATGGAACCAATAAATGATACTGTGAGTGTGTGCCTATTCAAAACTAGTATGTGTGCCTTTGAGAAAGGATGTGCGTGTGCAACTGAGGAAATATGACTTGGTAGGACTCCATACAAAGAGTTTAATCAAACAGGAATTACAAATCGTTTTCCTGTAAACAAGGAAGACACAAGGAATATGAGAACCTTTCATGTTTGGTTTTATCTAGATCAAGTCAAAGGGTTATTCACGGGAGGCCTCAGAAATACAGCGTGGAATATAACAGAGAAAAGTGTATTTCAAAGTATTGCTAGTAATCTGGGAGGGTAGTAGCCGGGTGCAGCTTTATGTAACGTAACGTTAGCCACACAATAATGACATGAAATTACGTCTGAGCAGTTTGTACTTATTACTATACTATTATTACTATACTTACTTATTATTATTGTACTATTACTCTGTTGCTCACCCCAAAAAAAGTGAATTCTCTATCACAAACGAGTGCACTGATTTCTGTTGCATGAGACTGATTAAGTATTTTGGGAATCAGTCTCGCCTGGGTTGTTGTTTCCAGGCCATTGGTAGTCTCTTGCCTGTGTCTGATTGGATGTTTCTTTTTGGCCAACATTCGATCAGGTCAAACGTAAGGGGCACGGACAAGAGTACTTCATGAATTGCCGAATAGGAATAAGTATTAGGGATGACACTAATTATTATCATTATATGATAATATCATTATTATCAATATATGCCTGTATGTATTATTCCAATGTATCCATTGCAATTGTGTATCATTGTAGTCCTGAACATGCATTTATTAAATACGTTTGTTGTTGGACCGTACAACTAATGTAGAAATGTGTTGTAAAATGTCCACACTACCTGTCAGAAACAATTCAGTGTAAGGTTGTGGTAATAACACAGTATTGTCTACATTAATGACAATAGTACAGGGAACTACTTTAGGATTCCCTGCAGTGCTCAGTCTTCAGGCACTTTGTGCAGGTGTTATCAAATGTGTTCCAACTGTCAGCTGATCCCGGTGTTATTTATGAGCACGTGCATTGGCATGAGCGCGTGCACTTGTGCGTGACCATGTGCACTCACAAGCACATGCACATGCCATGTCTCAACCCTGCAACCAAATGTGCCTGACTGATCCTGTTCCTTCCTGCTTCCTTTCCTCTCTTCTTCCTCCCCATCCCACCTCCATTTCTCCTCCACCACCCCTCCTCCATTTGTGATCCCCTCCCTCTCTCCTCGCTCTCTCATCCTCATCCCCTCCCTTCCTCTCTCCCCCTCCCTTCCCCCCTCCGTCACCCTCCAGATGCGAGGTGTGCTGCCCCCCCCTCTTATCATCACCACCGCCATCATCGCTCCCACCTCCCGCCGTTCCACGCTCCCTCCTACGACGCACCTGCGCACGAGCGTCCCATCTACGATCGCCCCTCGCACGCCCGTCCTGCCTTCGAACGCCCTTCGCACGACCACCCGGTCTACGATCGCCCCACGCACGACCCCTGGAACCCTCGTCTCTGCGTGATCTCCGGAAATCAGCTCTACATGTTGGACCAGGAGGAGGTACCGTTTTAAACGTACTACCAACATGTGTGCGCACACACCTACACACACACACACACATACACACACACATACACACACACACACACACACATACACACACGTCTTGCCTGCTAGTGAGCATACATGGATACAAGCATGGGCTCCACACTTGGTGGTGGAATTGCTATCCTAGTTACTATCTTAACTAACAAGCAGACAGACAATATAATACAGCAGACAGGGCAAACAAAACTGCAAATACACAAAGTGTAATGAGACATGGGAAACATATAATTAGGGAGAACCGGAAACACCAGGTCGGGTAAAGTATTGTGTTTTCATCCATTGTACTTGGAACTCTGAAGAAACGACCTCACACACGCAAAAGTGCAATGGAATGGTCATTCATGTTGGAATTCCAAGTTGGAAACTCAAGCAAGATCCATCTAGCCCACGTCCGCCGACATAAACCCACCTGACGTCACATCAATATGGCGGTGCAAACAGTGAACAAGCAGAATGACCTTTTCATAAATTTTTACATGATGTAGTATTTGTGTTGTGAAAAGTGCTGTAATAACTTTGTAGACGCCGTTTCCATTTCCATTCAGTTGATTTATGCTTGATATAAATCTTTGCGAGCTTGCGGTACTAGTCTACTCCTGTTTCTTTGAAAGTGAGCTAATCTGTCAAATCAACTGCTGTAGTGTTGGATTGGAATGAAACCCAGCATGTGATGGCCCTCCATCGAACATGATTGCCCATGCATGCTCTAGGTGGATAGGTAAAGGGTATCAAAGAACAGAACATTTTGTAAAATTGAATTATTTTGTTATACACCGTTTCTCTTCACGAATGCCGCTGTGGCTATTGATACAGGTCCTCAGTAGATGCTTGTGAAGTTCAGAGACTGAAGTTCAGAGACAGCTACTAGCTTCACGTGCCAGCTACTATGTTCACGTGGCAGTTACTAGCTTCACATAGCAGCTACTGGCTTCACGTAGCAGCTACTAGCTTCACATAGCAGACACTAGCTTAATCGAGCAGTTACTAGCTTCAAATAGCAGCTACTGGCTTCACGTAGCAGCTACTAGCTTCACATAGCAGACACTAGCTTAATCGAGCAGTTACTAGCTTCAAATAGCAGTTACTGGGTTCACGTAGCAGCTACTAGCTTCACATAGCAGATACTAGCTTAATCTAGCAGTTACTAGCTTCAAATAGCAGTTACTGGGTTCACGTAGCAGCTACTAGCTTCACGTAGCAGCTACAATCTTAATCTACCAATTATTGGCTTCACATAGCAGCTATAGTTCCACAGTTCTGGGATTCTAGAGTGTCTTTAGGTAACACTAACCAACTAAACATCAGTCATATGGCTTTGGCAGTTCTTGGATAGCCTTGCCTGAATTTAGGCGGTTTTGCTCCGAGGGAATTGGTGATGGAGGGTGGGCTTTGCTGTGGAGGACCATTCTTGAGTGAGGGAATAATTAAATTCATCAGTGATTTGGGGATTTGTTAATTACTTTTCTAATGAATTATGTCTAATTCTTAGCATGTATTGAGTCTGTACTCTGTAAATCATTCCTTTAGATCTCTTAGTCTCTCTCATTATGATGGAAATATTATTTCCCACCCCTTATAGTCATATCAAAATTATAACCAATGATTTATTTTATTTGTTTATAACCTTCAGCGACATCGGGGAGATGATCTTTAATGGGTCATAGCTGTGTCTGCTATTTCTGCCACCGTTTTCCACACAGCTTAAACGCTTTGCACAAGGGCACTATGTCATGGGAAAGAGTATTTTCAGTCATTGAACCCCCATTTTAACAGTCCCAGTGGGGGTTCTTCCACCTACTGTATAGTGTGTCAGTGTGTCACCGAGGCATGTGGTCGAACAGATTCATATGATTGTGTTGGTGTGTTGTAGGTGTTCATTGTTATGTTTGTGTCTGGATCTGTGTCTTTTCAGGGTTAATTTATTTTTAAATGTTCCATATTTCCTTTAACAGAACTACAAAAAAATTTTAATTCCTTCCTTTCCTTACAATTCCTAACAATTCCTGAAAAATGCCGATATTTCTGGTTACATTTACACTACATTCATGTAATGATATACAGTCAAGACACTATTATCCAAATAGACTAACAGTTGAGGCTGAGAACAATCATAAACCAAGCATTTTATCAATATTAAGATTAAGATACCAAAATGTAAATGTACTCTGCATTCAGTATATTCACATTTACATCTTACGTAGCTAGTAAGAATCAGAAACGGAGAGCTGGCCGGAGGATAATGTGTGTATATCTGGCTGCACCTGTTGCTATCTTTGACATCTCATCTGACTTCCCAGGCCAGGAGGTGGTACTGTTTCCTAGCTTTCCACCAAAAGCGTCTTCCTATTGTGTTCTGCATTCTAACATAATAAGCATGTTGATAGAAGTTCCGTGTGAACAGGGCTGCCAATACCCTCTAATCGCTCAGAGGATTCGAGTGCTCCACTGCGCTAATAAAGGAGCGCTAAGCTAAGGTAAATTAATCAAACGCCTGTCCCTGTTTAATTGAGCCAAGAAGAGTGTATAGCTTTGGACTTTGACTGGGATTGGAGCAGCGGGCAGATGAACTGATAGTGGTCCGCTCCGGATGAGAGGCATTAAATATTCATGGCTGTCACTCACCTCACGAAGGGAGCGCACTCTACGCTCTCTCTCGCACCCTCTGTCTGTCTTTTATCATGCTCTCTTTCTCTCTCTCTCTCTCTCTCTCTCTCTCTCATTCCTTTCCTCTAAATTCTCTAATGCTTGTCAATCACATTCATTGTCATTAATTACAGGTTCTTAAAAAAAAAGCATTCACAGGTCGGAAAAACAGGAGAAAAGGTGATGAAGGGCCTTCTCTACTCACCAGCTGAGAAGAGTTCATATCAGCTGAACTTAGACACCCCTCTCTAGTCTCTGGAGTCTTCTATCTTAGTGTACAGCCTACCCTTTCATCAGAGTCTCCAACCCTCACATCCCTTTATCTGGCACTCTCATCGACTCCCGTCCACTCTCATCCCTCTTCATCGGCCATGTCCTCTTCCTGCTCCGTTTCCTCACTCTACTAGGTCCTTCATCTTTCCCTCCATCCCCACAGCCACCTCCTTCCCTCATACATTTCAAGTCCCACCTGACCCTCACCCCCCACCCTCCAGGTGTCAACTCCTTCCACACCTTGCTTGTTATCTTTCTTTTCATTTATTCACATTTCTACATCTTGTTTTTGCTTTGTTTTTTATCCCCGCAACCTCACCTGATAGTCACTTACATAAATAAATAAATGAATGACGGAATGAATACATTTAAATGTATTATATTATTATTAAACATCTTCCTTTATATGGAAAAAAGCACAATACATCACCAAGAACCACACATTGTTGGGGTAAACGGAGGTGACAGATACCGCTAGGGAAGACGTAGTACAAGAACAACATAAAGCTAGCCGGGGTTAATGGGGGAATAAATGCTAATTCTAAATGCTATGTAACGTCGGCAGAATAATACAGATGGTGTTCCCAGCTGTATGCTGACAATTGTAACCAGAGATCAGCTGGGGAACATTTATAGTAGAGGCCACGTATGTTGGCGGGAAAAAGGTACTGGATCCCAAATGTCTAACCTCTACCTGCCTCCGAATGATTATTATCTGAATTCACCATAATATGCTTTGGATTGAAGTTTCTGCTAAGGGACTCAATGGTAACTAACAGTAAATAGGTTAGATGTGTTGGGATTTTTGGGTTGTATAGAATGTGTGTGTGAGATTGTCTTTAAAGTGTTCATTTGGTATGTAATGTCAATAGTTACTTAAGTAACCTACGATTCCTCGTTGTCTCTGCTAGTCAGTGCTTATGCTAGTCGCTAATGCTAGTTGGTAATTTTGGGATTTGTAAAGGCCAAGATGTGAATATTGTAGCCAAAATTATACTATCATACAAAGGTTGCAGTAATGGCCTCTGGTGGAACACAAAGGTGTATAAAGCCAATTACTATTAGATATTAGATAAGACTATTAGATACTAGTCGGTGAGTTACTATTAGAAAGCGTTAAGGTAATTGTCAATTAAGGTTATTTCATAAGAATTTAATATCCTTAAAGACAAACCAGTGTTTTTTGTGAGTGATTATGGAAAGTCTATGTAGGACATCCTAATTTAATCTGTCCCTCTTTCTTGTTCACAATCAGTCCCCTCATCGCTCTCTCTCTCTTGCGCTCTCTCTTTCTCTCTCCCTCTTGCTCCCTCTCCTAATTTTTTCTTTTATTTTGTATCTTAACACCTCCCTCATGGTCTTTTTTCTTATTTCCTTATATCTCTTTCCTGGCCATATCCCTCTATTTTCTCTCTTTCTCTGCTTCTTATCTCTTTCTCTCTGTCGCCTGCTGTAATATATATATAAATATATTTTGTTTCTCATGCTTCGTCCCTCATCTTCCTTACGCTTCTCTATCTGTCTGTCTGTCTGTCTCCTTTTCTTTCCTCCATCTCCCTCTGTCTCTTCTTATTCCCCCCTCTCCCCTCTCCCCTTCCCCATACCTCTCTCCCTCTGTTTGTCTCATCATCCTTCCTCTCTCTTTTCCATCTATCTCTCTGAGGCAACCGGCGGGAGTGCCTGGCTCTCCCACAGACCAGCTGTCCCCCTCCTCCCCCTCCTCCACTCTCCACTGCTTCATCCTTTCTCATAGCTCTCTCTCTCTCTTTCTAACTCTCTCGCTCTCTCTCAAGTCCCTGCTTCTCTCTTTCTCTCAGTTTTCCCTGCTTTACTCTTATCTTTCTCTGTTCCCTTATTATTTCCTGACACTCTCTCTCTCGCTTAACTGCTCCTCTCTCTCACTCACTCACTCACTCTCTCTCTCTGTCGCTCTCTCTCTCCCCTCTACTTCTCTCCCGTCTCTCTCTTCCCCGTCCCTCCTGCCTCAAAATAGAGGGAGGGCCGTCACAGAGTAGACCCAGCATACGGAGCTCCTCCGTGGGGAGCAGCACCGGCCTGGTCTGCCCTCTTCCTTCTTGTCCGTGTGTATATAATGGGTCTCCGTAGATGGGCAGGGGTGGCCTCTGTCTACTGAACTAGCTCTCTGAGTGTTAGCTACACAGTGGAGACCCTGGTGTGGGATTTTTGAGGACTCTGAACGGTCTATGTCTGTTTGATTGTGTCGTTTGGATTGCGATGTCCCTGTCTAACTGACACGTGGCGATGTTGAGAACGAGGAAAAGAGGGTGATATATATGTAATGGCGTGCAAATGTTGCTGATACGTATGCATGTTGTCTGGAGTGCCAGGCTATCTTAACGAATCATTCACAGAATACAGATGTGGTGCATTGTAGCAAATAGCCATCATTAATGATGAATTGCACAATACATCTGCTTTGACACAAATAGTTTTTACCTAATCAACATCTGCCGATAATGTCAATGTCAATGAAATCACTCTACTACACACTCAGAGATTAGTATTAGTTTGCTTATGGCTACTGATCATTAGGAAGTTAGTTAATATATACAGGACGTCTATGAGGACTTAAAAATAAATGATTTGCTAAATTTGACTATCAAATATCTATTATCTATTATGTCAGCGACCTCCTGCGACCCCATATGCATATGAGTCCTCAATTGGGGTACCAACCCCAAGGTTGGAAAGCACCGGTGTAAGCAGTGGAGCTTAAGGGAATTTTAGTTTTTCTGATGGTTTTGTGTGGGGTTTTCATATTTCATATCCTTCTGAGAAAGTTAATTGAGAACAGAAATTCTGCATCTAAGGGGCTTTCATTAAATATTCATCATTTAGAAATTCGGGCATTCAGTATCAACCCTTACTTTACCCCCATCCTAGCCCCAAACCAACATAGGTGGTAGAACAAATGTTGTACCACTGTTCTGCCTGTAGGGGGACCAGGAGAGCTGGCAGTGGTGGCTGCCCGCCGCCCACTCTCCTCTTCCTCTGTGCTGATCTGAATTGACAGAGCTCTGGGTGCCAGCACCGTGTCCATCCAGTGATGTGACCAGTAGCAGGTCTGTTGTGCTGGAGTTATGTAACAGACCACCGGCGTGCTTATCTTGCTTGCATTAGCGCGCTGTCACCCACTGCAACACACACACACACACACACACACACACACACACACACACAGACACGCACACACACACACACACAATCAAAGAAAACCGCATTAGCATTTCAGCCTGATAATTCATATCATGGGTGACTGACTATAGAGTGTATCTCTTGTGATGGTAAGGGCAAAGACTGTCATTGCCCCGACTTTAAGTTAGTGTTTATTTTATAATGAAGGTGAAAACATGGATTTGTGAGTCGACAGCAGGTGTGCCTCAAGCCGGTAGCTTGTGTTCTACTCCCAATGATTCAAGTGGATGAACTTGAAAACAGATATATTCAGAGTAATTTTACACATGCATGCTTCTACAAAATGATTCCTGAGGTACTATAGTGGTGGCACAGTGGCTCTGTGGGTAGTGCTAATGCTAATCACAGAAGGTCCTGGGTTCAAAACATGGGGGGGGGGGGGGGGTCTTTCTGTGTGGAGTTATCATGTTTTGTTCCCATGTTCAGATAGGTGCTCTGGTATCCTCCTACATTCAAATACATAATAGGGTACTTAGATCATACAGTGTTCATCGTGTTAGGGTTGCTAGCAAGTTAGGCTGCTTCACCAACTAGCATGCTAAGCGTGCTATAATGGAGCTACTGTGAAAGAGTCTCCGTGGGCCTACCCAAGATGCATAAAGGTAAAATTAAACTCAAGCTTTGTAGGTTGAGGCAATAGCAACAGCAGCACAGGGTGACAGTTAGAAATCCCTGAGGTGTTTTCAACAGCTTCACCTGTTTATACAAAGTGTGCTTGACATTTCACCGACCGTGATACGCCTTTCCAGTACATTTTAAAAATACATTTCTAAAAGGTCACACTTAAACGACCTTAATCTCAGTGAGTTGATTAACTGCCCATGTGCAGGGGGTAGAGTAACAAACTTCTGCGGTGCTCAACAGATTCCCAGAGATGGAGGAAAAATCCTTGTTTGTCTCGTACAAGCTAAGCGCTGGCAGTCTGGACCAACGTTTCATTCATTCATAATTTTAATTAAAACAAAATGTGGCTTGTGAGAAGCCTGGGTCTGTGGGACATGACAGTTACAGGCAGTTTGAACTTTTGAGAATACATCTTAAAATCTGTGATAAGTACCAGTCTAACCACTTTAAAATATCTTCGTTGTTTGAAGAGAATGGTTTTACCAATTGTACAGTGCGGTTATAAGTTACAATTTGGATGTGCTGTGAACAATTCTACTCAATCCTGATTTTTTTTAGAAAGTCAGTGTTAACAGTAATATTATCTCCAAATGAGCTTTTAAATGTGTATAGATCCATTCAAATGGGCTATTTAAATTTTCATTAAAAGGTGACACTGTTCAGATATCCTACCATTACCTTTTCAGTGTGTAATGAAATTCACTTTTCATGCTATTAACTCGCCACAGATTATCCTCTCATACATTCTTTAATATGTATTTTAATGGGATTTAGAGCCATTACAAACAGGACAGTGAAGACACAGAGGAGAGCAGGTTGAAAGATAGAGGGACTTACATAGCAGGATAGGATCGCAGGTGGGGGTCTTACCTGTGTCACTACAAGGTGTATTGCCAGCCTGTGTGGTTAGCGCCCTTGCAAAGCTAGGTGAGCCACCAAAAAGCTATAGCTGTAGACCGCTATAGGCATCTTTTCAGTTGGGCTCTTGCTGTGGTGTTGCCATTTGTCTCATGTTTCTTCATTGTCATTGTGTTGTCTTGTATGCTGTTGCTTGTGTTGGGTTGACCTTTTTTTTCATTTCTAGATCTGTGAGTTTTGTTGTACTATGTTCTGTCACAGTCTATTATTTCACATTGTATTGTGTTGTAGCACACATGTCACACCGTAGTCCATGGTGTTTGTGTTGTGTGTGTGTTGTCATGACTGTTACACTGGCAATGTGTGTGTGTGTGTGTCTTATGACTGTATTCTACTGGAGTGTGAGTCTGTGTGTGTGTGTGTGTGTGTGTGTGTGTGTGTGTGTGTGTGTGTGTGTGTGTGTGTGTGTGTGTGTGTGTTGAAGGTGGAACATCTGTGGATGTCTAACAGGACATTCTGGAGTCTGAAGGACACACTGGCCTTCTGGCCAGCACACTGTGTGTCTGTGTTTTTTTTTTTTTTTTTTGTGTGTGTGTGTGTGTAAATCTACTGTGTCTGATGTTTTCTCTCTGTGTGTGCAATGTTTTCTTCTTTGAGGTAATTTGGAGGAATTGATCTATGTATCACAATTAAACGATCCCGCTGAGTATGCGTGTGTGTGTCAGAGTCTGTGTTTTAGAGTCTTTCAATGAGTTTGCATGTATGAGTGTCTGTGTGTGTATGTGTGTGTGTAAGAGTGCAGTTGTGTTTGTCTTGGAAACAGAATCAGACAGCCAGGGTCTGTTTGATCGCTGCTTGGTTTAGCAGGTATGCATTGAACACCTGCTACTTCACCACCTACATGTACTCAAACACACATGTACGCACACAAGTGCACACACACACACACACACACACACACACACACACACACACACACACACACACACACACACATTAAGACATATTAAGATACGCCCACGTGCACACACATAGACACCGGCCCACCACCATGTTCAGTTCCTCTTCACAGCTGGGTGTGGGGGTGGGGGGGCTGGCAGCAGCACCATATGGGCCAGGTAGCATGGACCAATGCTCAGCTACAACACCAGTCTCCACCCCCTGCCTAGCACTCCTCCAATGCTTTGGAGTGTCTGCACGACTATGTCTTCTACTGCTACCTAGGGCTGGACATACACCAGGGTGGTTGACTTAAACGTTTTAATGTATAATAATGTATTATAAAAGCCAGGAAAAATACTCCATTCATGAAACTGATAGACTGAGACTGAACCCAGGGCTGCAATTAAGCGTATACACTCAGTTGCACCCCTGGTATTCGGGTCGGCAGTGGGTCGGCAGTATGTCAGCACTGGCACCGGCAGTGTAGAAGTGAATTTCTTGATTGTGCCGTCGTGGTCATTTTCTGACATTGAACAAGAAGACCTTGAACCATTTAGGTGAAAATGGCTATTTTTAATCAGATTTGTTGAGCATGACTATTCATGAGAGCAATACTGTCCATGCCAGCTGCCACCAACTCCTCATGTACCAGATACGTTAACTTGTTTATCCCTGCTGTCCAATTCATCTGATCACTTTTAAGGTGTGAAATATGTATCTTAGATGCAAAACAGTTGCCTGCTTTATTAAAATGATGCCAAAAACAAATAATATACGCGATTTGGGAGGATTACCACTGCGGCCAGCTGCTCGTCATGTTATGCAGCCACAGTGCTAGTAGAAGTGCTCTAAAAAGGAGGTCATACCACATCCATAAATTTTGTATCGGCAAATAATTGTGTAGTCTCAATAACCCGTCGATTTTTCTTCACTGTCAAGCAATCTACCCCTAGTGCTCAAGCATGGTACTGCAGTCTTTTTTCCTGTCACGTTACGGTAAATTGTAGTGGCAGAGCTCTCTAGCTATAATAGCTCTGGTTCTATGAAGGAGGTGTTATCCCCATGGTCACAACCAACGACATACTTACGACCGATGCCAACTTCATGATACTTTTTTAAGCTAGTACACATCCCGAGTATGAGTGTTTGAATGAGCGTTGTTGTATCGATTGTTTAAAAGGCACGTCATCAATCTGGGAGTCAGCCATTTCGGAGATACTGAATGTAAACAATGCAACCAAGCTGTTACTGATTATTGTCGCTTAAATTCGTCAATTATTGCTATGTTTTCGGCTGTACTAATCGGTCGGACCGGAAAAATAATTTTGAGTACTTTAGATTGCTCTAAGTTATTATAAATCAGGGAGAAGAGTGCACATTTTGTGATTATGGTTGGCCAAACTGAACCACAATGTCCAGGAAAAGAATCTTGACAACAACAAAATCGTTGTAAAGTCATTGTCAATATAATACCATGCTAATACCATAATACCAAATACCATGCTCATCTGAACAACACACATTTATTAAAAGAAAATACTATAATATCACAACACTGGAATAACAGTGTATAACAGTGAATAACAGATTTCTATGCAACTTGATGAGTTTGACAACTTTATTAGTCAGAATAGCATTCTAAGATGTACAAAAAATGTACTGTTTGAAATGTGCCACACTATGCAGCGTTATACATCTGAGAGGTTAACTCTGATGCAGCCATCAACACTACCTGCTGCCCAGACGGAGCTCCATACATCCACACAAACCGTGCCTTGAACACACCCTCTCATCTTGATAACTCCTTAAAGGGACTGCGTGTAGGATTTCTACACGCATAAATAGCTTTGAAGTGCCAATTGTGTCAATTGTTTTGCCAGGAAAAAGGAAGGATGTGACATCTGAGCACAGATAATTGCCGACCTTTTAATTTGTACATTTTATGAGCATTATATCCTCTCAGCCACTCCCATTGTTGGTTTATAACTCACATTTATTCATGATTATAACTAAAATTGGCTTATGATTGTTATTGTATCAACCCATCGAGCTCCTACTCCAGCGCTCTCAATGCGCGACTTTGAGCAGGCTGCAGTTCACTTATCGACCAAAGGGTTCAGTAATGAGATGGAATTTCAGATTCTTACACGTAGTCCATTTAATATAAATATAAGTAAATGACCGATTTATGTTATCCATCACTTTGAGGAGGAGATTTCATTGTTAAATTTAAAAGCAAATTGTTGCTCTCTTGTAAGTCACTTTGGATAAAAACATCTACTACATTACTGAATATAAATGTTAATATTTTAGGGTGAACAACTAATTAGTACACAAACTATATCCCCCAACGACAGGTGTTATGTGAGTTAATGCTAACTAACATGTTAACGATCTTCCTCTTGCCTGTAGCCTTTTTTCACAAGGACGTCCTATCAAATGTCCCTGGCCAGATGTGGTCCTGTCTCACTACTACCTTGCCTTCTTCCTCTACTCAGGACAAAGCTCTACCATCCTTTCAAACAGTCTAGTCTAGTATTGTGTCTCGCTTTCCTCTCCATTAATCAATCCCTTTATCCAGCTCATTTAATCCCTTCCTACTCTAGCTTTAGTTTCCTCAGTCACTACCCCACCAATTCAATTTTGTATACTTTTTTCTCTCCTTACTCTCCATCTTCACATTCTTTTTTCTCTCTCTTCTTCCCTTCACACATCCCTCCTCTTCTCTTACCTTGTCTCCTCTCTCTCTCTCACCTTAGTTTACCGGTATATTATTTATATGACAGATTAAGTAAGGGTGGCACTCAGGTGACTGATCAGGCTTTTTGTCAGGGCATATGCCACGCCAGCCCCCGTGGACACACCTCGTGGACACACCTCTCTCTCTCTCTCTCTCTCTCTCTCTCTCTCTCTCTCTCTCTCTCTCTCTCTCTCTCTCTCTCTCTCTCTCTCTCTCTCTCTCTCTCTCTCTCTCTCTCTCTCTCTCTCTCTCTCTCTCTCTCTCTCTCTCTCTCTCTCTCTCTCTCGTCTTCTGTCGTTCAGGCTATCAGGCTTCAGAGTGAGAGAATAGCTTATAGTTTTCACGGCAGGTTTCTCATCAATCCTCATTAAAATCATATTGATTTCAATCACGTCCGTTAAGGCCATTACAGGCATTTAAAACCCCATCTCGAGAACAATTAACAACCATAAATAGAAATCGATAGGGGGACCAGAAAGGTCTATGATGATTGGCCTTGAATAAATAACAAAAAACGCAACATGAAAACAACACTCTAAATTTGGTTACAATTGCTATCGGTAATTACCACACTAGCTCAGTTGGGTATTTACGTTTCGATCCAATGGCCTCCTGCTGGTTTTGTATACCGTTGGCCTTCCAGCCATCCCTTCTAACTGCCAGGGCTACTGGATGTGGTTATGGTGGGGGTGTGCTGGCAGCAGCCATGGTCATGGCCAGGAAGTGATTTGTATGTCAGTTGGATCCAGTCTGGTTTGAGAAGAGCTTCCAATAAAACAATGAGTACTGCCAGATTTTGTTGGTTGAGGTCAACATTTGGTACTACGATTCGAATTTGTTATTTCTAATCGTCAAATTCATCAAATAAGCAGTTAGTAAATATTCAGTCAAGACTATGGCATGTTAGAACCGCATGCACAGGATACATCTTTTGGACACACCACAGCAAAGCACCATTTTTACATTGGAGTTCAAACATAAACTTGACATCTTCCTGCTGTATCACGCCCTGATTAGACAGTATTTTATTCTGTTTCGGAGACGTGTTACATCACAACAACAGCTGCGGTCTCCAATCGTCATGGCTATACCCCCTAACCAATCAAACACTGCCACGCACGAGCTCCAACATTTAAAACCAGAGTAGTCTCCCCCCCCCCCCCCCCCCCCTCGCCCTTTAGGACGGACTTGTGGGCAGTTTGGTTTGCCAGTTGGGTGATTCTCAAGGATGGGGTAGAAAGGTGACAAGATAACTTTTCAGAGAGAGGAGCTGAATAGACTCCAACAATGGAGGTGGTGAGTGGTAGGATAATTCTCCTCAAGTAGATGTCATTTTGGTAAATTACCATCTTGGAGTACTGTAATTGGCCATTACTAAAAAGATTAGTGAAATATACAAAAAAATTTCAAATGTTCAAATTTGTTCAAAATCATCATTTAAGTAAGGTAAGTTCACCCCACTCTGCTCTTGACTTCTATTCCAGTGGGGTTTTATACCTGCAACTTTATATCAGTTGTTGGTGTTGCTCGCCTGAGAAGGGAAGACAGAAGAAAAAAAACACACTCAACATGTAATCTGCAACCTTCTCATAAGCATTTAGGAAAAATGCGATCCGTTTTTCTGTTCTCCATGGCAACGGCAGAACTAAACTGTCAACCTCCGCACGGATGAAAATGAAACATTTACTCTGGTGAAATATCTATCCTTCCCTAATTAACATGAAGAAGAATTTGGGAGGAGATTATGTATAATCTCTGTGTCTATTCTAATCCTTTACCCTCCTCCTTCTCTGCTACACTTATCCATGGAGACAGAGCTGGCACACATAGCAGCGTTATGTAACTGCTTGGGCTAATTGTCTTGTCTATTGATAACCCTGTGAAGCAAAATGGCCAGCGCAGAGGTACAAAATTATGTATGCTCCGGATCAATGGGCCACTGGAATGTTACGTGTAAACCCAAGCTAACTGTATTCATCGGGAGCACATTCAGTTAGCCATCTACTCTTCATGGTCTGAACAGCACTGTTGATCCAACACTGGCCTGCTGTTTCTCTCTATTTAAGTACGGAGCGAAAAGAGGCAAAACTGACCTCATGCAGTGCCATCATTTAATTATTATTTTATCTGTTGCAATACAATACGGCCACTGCGCTTGACATGGAAACGCTGTTGTTCATCTTGCTCACCTCACCTCAACCATTGAGATGTATTGTCCAACCACAGGAACCAGTGTGTGAACACCAGCTGGAATGGGTGAATATGAGTGCCTGAGTTGCAACTGGAAATAGCTGTAGAAATGCTTTAAGAAGGTCTACTCACCATTTATAGACACAACATAGTAGTAAAGAAATTGAATATTTTACCTCGACTGCTCAGTTCCTCTCCTACAGAAATACATTTCTGTGGTTGTGAATCAAATGGTATTTTGGGGTGCTCATGACGTTGACACCGACCATGAGTCCGATAGATAACACCGCTAGTGTGTCCTCACTTTATCGCAAATGAATCCCGCTGATCCATCCTTCAGATCAGTAAACAGAAAGGATTTAAATTATTTCTGTATGCAGAGATGGTGAATCACTTTAGTAAATTATATCAGCTCTTATATCAACAGACTGTTTAATAATTAAGCAGACGCTTTGATCCAAAGTGACATGCAGTAAATTCACAGTATGAATTATGGGTTCAACAAACAAATACATTACTTTGACATGAATTGTTAGAAAAGCCTGTGCGGCAGTTTACCCTTACCACACGCTACCTAGGTGGCTTCTGCATGCCACGTAAGTGGCTTTGCTTGTCTGCTCTGACGCCAAGACACAGGTAGATGTTAAGCAATATCACACGAGAGGGAGTGCTATTTTACTGAATATCAGAACAGCTGTGATTATCTTTGGCACTCGGCATGTGACCTTGTACCTATGACCGAATCATAGCAGTGTTGATATTGAGTATAACAGCATGACCTTGAGTGTGATATTGCTTTGATACAATAGTTATACAAGCGCCACTGATTAGCTAACAGTAATAAGTGACACCAGAGTATGATTTGTTTGTTTATTAACTCATTTAGTTTGCTCCGCCAACACAAATAGATCCACAACTGGACTGGGACTGGGCTGTTGCCAAGCAACATATTTATTTTCCTGCGCACTAACTTGCTATTTTGTGTAGGTCTACACATAAATGCAGGCCAGCTACTTTGTTTCCATTTATTGTGCAACCAGTGAAATAAGAGTCTGTTGACAGTCGATTTGGTGGCATGTGTGATTCCGATGAGTTGACAGCTTGATAGTCAGTATGTTACTGCAATGATGGCTAATGTGCTAAACAGTTATTAGAGATATCTGTAAAGCAGAGGTATACATGAATAGCTAAAAGTTCCAGTGATGTTATACTCTATATCAGCACTCACAAGAGTGCCTCTTGTCCAATCAAATTACTTGGTTGTAACTAACTCTTGTATAAAGCCGTTTATTTGATAGTTGGCAAGATATTACAAGCCAAGCTGCTGGTGAATACTGACATGTCAGAGCTCTCCAGAGTGTGTGTGGTGATGGCTGGCTAAACATGTGTTCCCAGATGAGTCAATGCACCACAGGTGTGCAGCACCACCCAGCCCCAGAGTCCAATCAGCCTGATTCAGGCCAGGTGAGGCTGCTTCAACCAGCCGTCAACCACACACACTCCACAGCCTGAATTAGAATGCATTAGATATGTGTGAACATGGCTTCAAACACACAACCAATTCTTGAATTGCTTATGGCTATTTAATACTTGTATTGGAACAGCTGTCCTTGGTACAGAATGCTTATGGATATGAATTAGCACAGTGAAACTGATGTTACACATTTCTGGCAAGGTACAAAATGATTCCAGAGGCTCTCAAATCTATTTGACCACGTGTAGTAGATAAGATATAAGAGGTAAGAATATATTTTACATGCATGAGTGGATTGAGTTTCATGTTATACCAATGCTAAACGTTAGAGAGTTAACCTTTTATAAATGAAAAATAAATACACAATTTTAAACATGCCCCTCCAGCACATCGTTTATTCTTTGAAGATTTCCCGCAAAAAATAAAAGAAATATATTAAACCAATCCTGGCTACCAGAACAAGCATTACATTACGTGGCACTAATTTTCTAGCTGCTTGTAACCTCTAGGTTGAACAAGTGCCCTGACATGTGCCCCCCCCTCCATGGACTATTTTCCAAAAGTATTGGAACCTGGAAGCTTGCTCAGAGAGGCCTCGAGAGGTAAGCAGTGAATGTTTGGGATTGAACCAAGAAACGATCACATGGAATTCAGACTCTTAGATGTGAGACTGTCCTGCCACTACATAACACAAACGTGATAAAATGATGCCAAGGCTTGCATCACTAACTAGGAACCTTGCAGTGCAGTGGTGTGAGTATAAATCAAACTGGGAGTTGATGAATGATGTTGGGCCATCATTAAGAAGGGATGAAATGATTCATCCTCCTTCCCCACACTTTATCAAAAGGATTCACCGTCCTGCCGCTTTGACATCGCACGTCTTCCAGCTGTCAGAATCACAGTGACACGCTGTTTAGGCTCATGCACATGAGTGAACTTTTGTGTGTGTGTGTGTGTTATGGACATGGTTGCCAATTTCAGCAACTTGAAGTGCACCGGCTTATATATGCAATTGAAACGCAGACACTCTTAGACACACTAACACACACTTAATATATAACTGTTCTGCCCCATCTAGCCCTCTCTAGTAGACACTGTCAGATAACTTCCTGTCAAATAATTCCCACAAATCCCAGAGATGAACACACAGACCCCGGGAGACAGAGGCACAGGGAGGTCAGAAAGGAAACAGCATAGAAGACCAGAGGAACAAACTGTCAGAATCATGTCTAAACTTAGTGGAGTGTAAACATGCATGCATGCAAATAGTCAGTGTGTATGCGCACAAATGTCCACATACACGTTCACAAACACAGTGATTGCATGCACACATGGAGTTGTTGTAGGTACACATACAAAGAAATACACACAGACAGACGTGTACACACACACACACACACACACACACACACACACACACACACACACACACACACACACACACACACACACACACACACACACACACACACACAGATAACTACATATTTGTACATTCAACAACACACAAATATTCACAATTAGACACACACACACTCCAGTTGTGGTTGAGAGAGTGCTAAAGTGAGTTTCTGTTCTGTGAGCGTCTCCTGTCAAAATAGATGTCTCGTTCAAGATTTCTCGGCTGTACTGGTCTTTATTCACTGTACTGGTATTATCAACACACTACCCTGACAGACACTGACCCTCTGGTCTAGATTTACACTTTAATCCTTTATCACCCATATACAGGGACGTCCTCTCCTCTCCTCTGTATCACACCACCACAGTGGCCCGTAGAGAACCCTGAATATTACAGTAGAGGGCTCTCTCTCTCTCTCTCTCTCTCTCTCTCTCTCTCTCTCTCTCTCTCTCTCTCTCTCTCTCTCTCTCTCTCTCTCTCTCTCTCTCTCTCTCTCTCTCTCTCTCTCTCTCTCTCTCTCTCTCTCTCTCTCTCTCTCTCTCTCTCTCTATACCTGTCTCTCTCTATACCTGTCTCAGTCCTCCTCATGTACCTTTCTCTCTCCACCTCTCTTTGCCATCTCACTCTCTCGCTCCCCCTCCTTCTCTTTATCTCTTATTGTTTTTCCCTGCGGTCCCACTTTTATGAATTCAGGGAGCCTGGGGCTGTCCGTTGCGATGCCATCGAGTGTGTTTTTATCTTTCTTTATCCTTCTAGCTGTCTCTCTTTGTGTCCATCCGTCTAGTTGTTTCTATATATTTATTTACCTTCCCCAGCAGTGTGGGTTCCCTCCGGACTCTAAGTACTGTACCGGGCTGTGACTTGCCGCAACGCTCCAGGAAAATACAAATTTGATTCACCTTCGGTTGTGATAAACACCTGTCGTTCGGGGCTAGAGTTGTCTTCCAGGGTGTGTGTGTGTGTGTGTGTGTGTGTGTGTGTGTGTGTGCGTGTGTGTGTGTGTGTGTGTACGTGTGTGTGTGTGTGTGTGTGTACGTGTGTGTGTGTCTGTCTGTTTTTGTATTAGTTTTTATTATGACTATTATTTTATATATCAGTCTTGGGATCACAACTCCACATACACATTCCCTCTGCAGCCTCTGTGACAGTAGCCCCAGTGCTAGTGGATAAGGTGGTACAACAGATGACATTCAGCTAGTAGTAGTAATAGCACAATACAGTACTAGTACAACATTCAAATGGGAAAAGTTCTGAAAACACAGACTGTTCCTCTACTGATGATGTAGATGTACTACTTAAGCAACGAGGAAATCAGTTTGAGGCAAAGATAAACAGCCGAAATGCAGCTGGCGTCTTTTTTAAGCACCGGTAATAAGATATTATGTCTTTGAAAGTAAACTTCTGCGTAGAATAGCCGCCGTGGGTCTATGGCGGGGGTCTCTAACCAGTGCTTGCATTTATGGTTCTGTGTCCCGACTTGTCCTTACATTTCTGGAGAGGTGCACGTAAGCTAAGCTGGCAGACACTTTTGGCTACGCCGGTAACTCGGAGACCCACAGCGTTCCCAGGTGGCTGACGCAGAAGTATAAATTAAGCGTATTCTTTCTTGCTGTTCACATTTGGCACAAGCTAGCTTTGTTTGAAATAGCAGAGACGTTTAGTATTTAGTCATTTAGCATTTCCAAAGTGTCTTATAGTGTCTCACAATGAAGCAAGGAGATTCACCCAGCTGCGTTGCAGTAGTTATTCAACAGAGATTCCCCTCGACCTCACTTCCTAAACTGAGGATACTTCAGTGTATCCTACACAGGAAGTGTAGATTATTTTCACATCATCAGCAATACACAGATGAGGCAAGTTGGAAGGTTGTAATCTGCCTAGGTCTCGGTCTCGGTCGCCTTTGATGATGCTGAAGCAGCTCACCTTGGCCACTAACTTCTACTGCTCATCTCTCGAAGGAATAGTGATTAAGCAATAGCAAGGACGACATCGGAATTTGTTTTGGAACACTCATGGGGTTGTCACAGCACTCACTCTGACTGCAGTGTTCCCGGACCTGTGATAAAGTACAGCACAGTGTACAGCACAGCAACTCGGATGACCACGGCTTTTTCTAAAGGCAAGGGCTGTCGCCAGAGTCCCCATAACGTAACCCTAGAGTTTAAACGCTTATAAACCATGACTTCAAACCCACTGTCTCCTAGCTTACTTATTATAGGTTAATAACAAACCATAAGGGATCAAATAAGGAACAATCTGAAATACAACTTTAAACTTCCCACTGGGAAAATTCAGAAAGTGGACACCCATTCTAACAATGTGTGCTCTCTGGATGATTTTTTCACATTCCAGCATTTATGTGTATGCTTGTGCACATGCATGCGTGTATGTGTGCGCATTTTTGTGTTTGTATGTTTGTACTTGTTTGCTTGTTCACGTGAATGTGTGCTTGCTTGCGTGTGAGTGTGTGTGTGTGTGTGTGTTGTGTCTGTGTGTATGCACATGTGTGCAAGCATGCACATATTTGGCAACAGAAGTCATAACATCAATATGTACATGCGAGTGGCACTAAAGCAGCTCTATGGATGCGCAAGGTACCTGCAATGCTGCGTGCCCTCTGATGCGTGCGCTGACCTGGTGCTCTCTCCCTTTCTCTCCGTGCGCAGGTTCACCCTCTGCTGATGCGCGAGAGGCGCTCCGAGTCCCACAGGAACAAGCTCCTGCGGCGAACAGTCAGTGTTCCTGTTGAGGGGCGGCCACATCCAGAGATGGGTAAGCAACCTGATATGCTGCAGGAAGGGGACTGTCCCCCGCCTGGCTGGTTTGCCCAGAGTAACAAAAAGTAACAGAGTTATATAGAACTATATAGTTACATGGCGGTACATTGAGGAACATAGTTACATAGAGTTGCATGGAGTACCTTATAGTAACAAAGAGTTATATACAAGTATACAGTTACATTTAGGTACATAGAGTTACATAGAGTTACAGGGAGTTACCTAGAGTAACAGTAAAACAGAGTTATATAGAACTATACAGTTACAGTGAGGTACATAGAGTTACACAGTAACACAGAGTTACACAGGGAGACAGAGTCCCATAACATAGTTATATAAAGATACACTGCTCAAAAAAATAAAGGGAACACTTAAACAACACAATGTAACTCCAAGTCAATCACACTTCTGTGAAATCAAACTGTCCACTTAGGAAGCAACACTGATTGACAATACATTTCACATGCTGTTGTGCAAATGGACTAGACAACAGGTGGAAATTATAGGCAATTAGCAAGACACCCCCAATAAAGGAGTGGTTCTGCAGGTGGTGACCACAGACCACTGCTCAGTTCCTATGCTTCCTGGCTGATGTTTTGGTCACTTTTGAATGCTGGCGGTGCTTTCACTCTAGTGGTAGCATGAGACGGAGTCTACAACCCACACAAGTGGCTCAGGTAGTGCAGCTCATCCAGGATGGCACATCAATGCGAGCTGTGGCAAGAAGGTTTGCTGTGTCTGTCAGCGTAGTGTCCAGAGCATGGAGGCGCTACCAGGAGACAGGCCAGTACATCAGGAGACGTGGAGGAGGCCGTAGGAGGGCAACAACCCAGCAGCAGGACCGCTACCTCCGCCTTTGTGCAAGGAGGAGCAGGAGGAGCACTGCCAGAGCCCTGCAAAATGACCTCCAGCAGGCCACAAATGTGCATGTGTCTGCTCAAACAGAAACAGACTCCATGAGGGTGGTATGAGGGCCCGACGTCCACAGGTGGGGGTTGTGCTTACAGCCCAACACCGTGCAGGACGTTTGGCATTTGCCAGAGAACACCAAGATTGGCAAATTCGCCACTGGCGCCCTGTGCTCTTCACAGATGAAAGCAGGTTCACACTGAGCACATGTGACAGACGTGACAGAGTCTGGAGACGCCGTGGAGAACGTTCTGCTGCCTGCAACATCCTCCAGCATGACTGGTTTGGCGGTGGGTCAGTCATGGTGTGGGGTGGCATTTCTTTGGGGGGCCGCACAGCCCTCCATGTGCTCGCCAGAGGTAGCCTGACTGCCATTAGGTACCGAGATGAGATCCTCAGACCCCTTGTGAGACCATATGCTGGTGTGGTTGGCCCTGGGTTCCTCCTAATGCAAGACAATGCTAGACCTCATGTGGCTGGAGTGTGTCAGCAGTTCCTGCAAGAGGAAGGCATTGATGCTATGGACTGGCCCGCCCGTTCCTCAGACCTGAATCCAATTGAGCACATCTGGGACATCATGTCTCGCTCCATCCACCAATGCCACTTTGCACCACAGACTGTCCAGGAGTTGGCGGATGCTTTAGTCCAGGTCTGGGAGGAGATGCCTCAGGAGACCATCCGCCACCTTATCAGGAGCATGCCCAGGCGTTGTAGGGAGGTCATACAGGCACGTGGAGGCCACACACACTACTGAGCCTCATTTTGACTTGTTTTAAAGACATTACATCAACGTTGGATCAGCCTGTAGTGTGGTTTTCCACTTTAATTTTGAGTGTAACTCCAAATCCAGACCTCCATGGGTTAATAAATTTGATTTCCATTGATCATTTTTGTGTGATTTTGTTGTCAGCACATTCAACTATGTAAAGAAAAAAGATTATTTCATTCATTCAGATCTAGGATGTGTTATTTTAGTGTTCCCTTTATTTTTTGAGCAGTTTATATAGACGTGGAGTTGCATAGAGGTACATAGTTACATTTATATGGTTACATAGAAGATAGCATGGGAAACTTAAGGCTTTAAAAAATGTGCTGTGATGCTTTAGCATTAACACACACACACACACACACATGCCACTGATGCGTTCCGCCGTCTTCCCCACCCTCTGGAGGGCCTTTGTGATCAGCAGCTGAGCAGCTGCCGTACCAGGCAGTAATGCAGCCAGAGAGGTGCACCTTTAAATGTTAGTGAGAGTTTTGATGGACATCTTGAGTCTCCTCAGGAAGTTTAGGCTATTTTGGGCAGCATTTGCTGCCTGGACCAATCGAGGTCATCGTTGATGAGCGCACTGAGGAACTTGAAGCAAGAGACTTCTGCACCATCGATCTGCATTGAATGCAGACATTGAGAGAGAGATTGTTGTCCTGGCACCATGTGACCAAGACGCGGATCTCCTCCCTGTAGGCGGTTTCATGGTTGCCGGAGATGAGACCCAGGATGGTGGTGCAGTCTGCAAACTTAAGGATGACGTTGGAGCTGCGCATGGCCACGTAGTCATGCATGAACAGGGCTTACAGGAGGGGACTGATTACACAGCCTTGAGGGGCTCCGGTTGCTCAGGGTCAGTGCAGAGGTGAGGTTACCTCTTCTCACTACCGGGTTCTGCCCGTCAGGAAGTCCAGGATCCATTTGCAAGGAGAGGAATTAAGACCCCTGATAAAGTTATAGTCGGCATAGGGATGAGTTAATCAAACTAAATCCTTGGGACTAGGCCATTGAATGACTTGTCTTTACCCATCTCTTGAAACATTATTGACAGTATATGAAACTATACATTGTTGACCCTTATACCTGCATAAATGTCCAAGTCACTTAGGTGTCCAGTATATGCTACAAAATTAAAACTATAGATAGTTAGATACTATAACTCTCTCTCTGCTCTCTCTCTGTGCTGCAGAAACCTTTCTCTGTTTGTTTGTGTTTGTTTGCGTCTGACTCAGTGTCTGCTTTCACCTTCTCCCACCGTACACCTCCTCTCCACTCCCAGCTATTTAGAGGCCGTCCCATGGGACAGGATCTCTCTCTGTATGTGCACTATACCGTGGACGCTCTCTACGTGTGTTTATGAACACGCACTCTTGTGGACGCACGCCTCTCTGCAGCGGAACCGTAGCGCTGTCTCCCTGAGAGAAACCAGCCAATGACACGCACATGCGCGCGCGCGCACACACACACACACACACACACACACACACACACACACACACACACACACACACACACACACACACACACACACACACACACACACACACACACACACACACACACACACACACACACACACACTAATGTGATGATTGACATTACTACAGTGAATGTAAGCTAACTAGCTGATTGACATGAATGTCAATGAGATGATGTGCTGACACTGCAATGCAGAATAGTTCCTGTTATTAAGTACTTAAGATCATAGCCCATTGCATAGCACGGTAGCATGTCCATCGCATAGCACTCTATATGCTATGGTTTGCTAGCAGCTTATGGGCTATGATGCGCTGACATCAATATAGACCAGCTATGACCATCATTACATGCCTTTGGCCATTTTATCTTCTCAAGATCTGTTTATATTGGACTTTTGTTTAAAGAAGCAGCCAGCCAGCATGTCTAAGCGTGGACATCTAAATTCCATTTAACACTTATCACTTGGGGTGTTCCTAGGCAGAACCTTGATCATTCTCACTGCAATCCAATTTAACACTTCCTCCACAAATTGTAGGAAAAACAACAAATGTAATGTTTTAACCCAAATAATGTTTGTAAATAAAAAAACATTGGAAATTGATTTAAATAATAACGCTGTCGTCTTTCAAAGCGCTTGGGCATGAGCTGCATTCACAGCTTATATGGACCGCTCTCTTCCGGACAGAATCCAAGCTGTGGAACATCCGGTTTGTGCTGTGGACAAACCCATGTGGTGTTGTAGACACCGGGGTTTGTAGGCTCAGCAGTGACATGTACTGGCAGGTGATTGGCTGGTTGGCCCATCAGAGATGATTGGCGGAGACGGTGTGGGATGGATGTTTGTAGGACATGTGTGTCCAGTCCTTCCTAAACGGAGCACCCGAAACATCTCCACGGACTACCTTTAGTCACAAGAGAGTGTAACGGACAAGGCTGAATAATCATATGACAAGGAATGTATTTTTATTCAAGCACTCAAGTCATTTGACAAAGTACCATTCTAAGGTATAATTTAGAGCAATCTGAGCGAAAACTACAGACACTTTTATCCAATGCAACTTTTTTTGTAACATGTCATTAAGGAGCAGGTAGGCGTTAGGGCCACTTGCCAGGGATGCCTACAGATAGACATGTGGACAAGGGGTTACAATCCTTCGGCTGGCAGTCAAACACCATTACCATACCTAGACTATCCTTCACCCTCCAATATATATCCTTGGAGACAGATAATGTATTTTTACTGAAATTGTACATTTAGTCTAAAAATGAATCCAAATAATATCAAATGATAACCGTGTTTTCATTTTTTTCTAATCTATTTAAAAGGCTCCATTCCTTTCTCCAATTGAAAGGTGTTAAAGTCAGTAAGCATTCACATTGCCACTGTAGCCACAAAGTCTGATACTGAGGTCATGCCATGACTTATTTATTGTGTCGATTTTCTAGTTGTCTTGCAGACATATCTGCTTCCCCCATATTGCTTTGCAAATGACCTTTGGCCTCATTTGCCATGGCTGGCTTTAGCCATGGCCAATCCTTAACTCTCCACGATGGTCACTCCCCTCACCTTTGTTTCCTTCATTGTTACTGCCCACGATGTAAAAGTTTCCCTAAAAGAATCATGTAAACCCATTGTCTCATTGAAGATGCTTGGCATATTGCTGCCTGTGTCTTCCCATGATCATGCTCTATTAAAATCAAATACTTTGCTGTCAAGAAGTGTCCTAAAATAAATACCTTTACATCAGTACGTGAACCCTCTTTTTCCAGATACAATTCAAACACTACGAGATAAAAAAAAAACAACTGATTTGCGCTTAAGTTCCTGGGAAGGAAGGGGTCCATGTCAACTTTGTGATACTTTTTGCATATCACAAACGCATTGTTGAGCATGAGTATGAGGGTAGTCATGCTTTTTAATGAGGCAGAGATAAGATAAGGTGAGATGTACTGTACTAATCCCAGACGAGTGTCATAGAATTTAAGATAAAACAATTTAAAAATAATAAAACCTAAAATATACATACAGAAAATATGTACGTATACACCTTAAGAGTAGTATAAACGTATATTCAAAAATGTATATAAAACTGTTAAGGAAGACATTATTGACAGCATAATGATAAATTAATGAAACTATACATGATGGACCATTATACATACGTGTCTGAAGTGGATATGAGTGCTGGTGGAACTCCTGGTGGAACCACAGGGAAAAGGACTCAAGTCCACGACTCAAGAGGCAAAAGTCTGGTTAAAAATAGTCTTTACTTGTAGAAACAAGGGTCAGTCCCCGGGTAATCAGTTCGGTGATCAGGCAAACAATACGGCAGGGAGAAGACAAAGGTGTAGTCAGGGAAAAACGAGGAAAAAAAAACCAGGAACCGTATTAATCGCTAAGAAAATGCTGGGACACTTGTTACAAGGAACAAAGATGAACTGGCACAGAGGGAGGGAAACATGCTGACTAAATACACTAGGAGGGGAATGATAATGAGGGACAGGTGAAAACAATCAAGGTGAGGGAGGACAATCCCAGAGGCGGGAAACGCTAGTATCTAAAATGAGGAGACGTACGTAAGACAAGGTGAAACAGGAAATGATGAGAAAATGAATGAAACAATAAAAACATAACTCAATGAGCAGGGCGAGACCTGACAGCTGGTTGTCATGACTAACCTTGACCAGTGTCAGCCCAGTGCTCCGCTACACACCTTCTTCCTCCTGGGTTGTGATTGGTTGTTTGACAGCAAACCCCTGCAAAGCCGCCAGATGTGTCAACACACAAAGACGGTGTCTAGATCAACCGTGAGTCTGTCTGAGAGCCGCCTGGCTTCCCCATCACGTCCTCTGAAAGCAGACTTAATAATTTCTCTTCTCCGTCCACTATGCAGTAATTCCTATTTAATGAAGACATCAGCTTAAGAGGATATATGCAAATTAACTTCTTGATTAGCAATGCAGTGTTGTGAAAAGATAAATTATCTTCCTTTGGTCGCTTCCTTTTGTCCGTTGTTTCATATAGTTACCATAAACACAAGTACATGTTGTTGTATGGGATAAAAACCTTTCCGTTATTATGGAAGATGTTTTCTACAGAGTGAAACATAACAGTTGAGTATATCACTCAATGAAGGACTCAGACTGTTACTCAAATGGAGTATCCTATGAGTGTATTAGAGTATGTCGATATATATGTCCAGGCTAAAATCACGGCTCATCTTAACCAGGAAAGAGTTTGAAAAGGGTGTAGACAGCTATTGGTTTCAGGAGGTTTTGTGATCCAGACAAGGAAATGGCGCAGCCAGCTAAAGTAGTCTGCTCATGCACATGATAGAAGGTATGTGTTTTTACCATTTCAGTGTGGACAGCAGCATTTAAATGGGTCCTTTTTCCTGGAGGAATGTCTGTCTTTATTGGCTAATTGTCTGTCTCACTATGGCACAGGACAATCTTCAGAACAAATAAGAGCATAAAGTGGCATCTTACCTTATCTTAAATCGCTGGTGAAAACGTGAGGACGAAAAGCTTTTGACACAATGGAGGCACCTGGGAAGCCAAGACCCTCCATTAGGAGGGATTCAGATCACCGGACAGCAGCCATTGAAACTAAGCCAAGTCATCCTTAATCAGTACTATCCAATGCAGCTGCTCCTTGATTGGCAATGAGGAACAGCTTCCTCATTCCTAATGACCAAACAAACTCTTTGCCAGCTACAAAGCCAGGACTTTCGCCCTGCTGTTCAGATGCCATGAAGGCAAGCTCCAGAGAAAACAGTTTGCAGCACTGAAGAGCAAACTAAGATGAAGAGAAGAATATTGAGGAGAAATAGTTAACTGTTGTGTGTCTTCCCTTATGTGTCTCACCCACTTCCCCCTGTTGTTGAAGCAGGCTCCAGTCCAAGCCTGAAACCCCATTGGAGGAATGGTACCCTTTATGTTGGATTAACCCCTAAACTCCCCTTTACCCTTGATTATGATTATTTAAAATCAAACCAATTCAGATTGTCTTGTTTTAGTTCTCAAGTCTGCCTTATTGCTGTCAAATGGCCAACAAAATAAAATACAAATTACATTTATCTGGTATATTGTATTACATTGTGTTACTTTAAGATCTCTTTCATTTTCTCAGTCCTTTTTCTTCGAACACCAAACTAGCTTTAGAGAAGAAAACCAGGTCTGGGTGGATTGAATTGTAGATGGATTGGTTTTATTCTTTAGACAAGTTGAACAGTTGCTCGAGTAACTTTTGAACTAAAGTGGCGGAAGTTGCAGTGGAAAAACTCATACAAAACTGTTTTACAAAGCAGCTGCTGCAAAGCAAAGGTTATGAAGGCCAGGTTGAAGCGGTTGAAGCAAAGTTTGGTGCAGATAGGTGAATTCTGGGAAAAGTTAATCTGATGTTTATCCTTCCTTTCATTAGCTGCTTGAGATAGATGACGTTCATTAATGAATTTGGCCTTTACTGTTTAGCGTTCACATCCTAAATTGACTTTGTCTGAGGCTGCTCAATTTAAAAGCATATTATCTAAATTACTTTCCCTGTGGTGCTGTCGCAAACACAGTGAAGGCGGGCAGGCGTCAACATTTGACTCAATACAATGTCAACCAGTAAAGAGTTTTTCAGGGTATTTTTACCTCTCTCTATTTGCCTCTTCATTCATTAATTCCTGCTGTCGTCTTTCTCCTGACTGAGGTTGTCTAAGGTGAAGTTGGTTGGTAGAAATGCCTTGATCTGATAGGCTGGAGCAGTGTTTTTCAGAAGGCTGAATATAATCCAGCCAGTCTTTTATTTCATTTGAATTACTATATTCTGACTAAAGTTTACTGAAGATGACATTGCAAATAATTGATTTCGTGGCCCCATTCCCTATAGGATAATTAAATGAACAGAGACCAACAGAGAAGCATAAATATGATGTATTAAATAAATATGCTTTTCTTTTCTTTTTTCAAGGTAATTGCTTTTTGGCAGCAGAAGCATCCTGTCCCTTGATTCACAGAAAAAGTGTTTTTCATTCACTTTCACGTACACACTTACAAGCCATTTCTCTTCACCTGACCTCAAAAGCTTCTTGGATACACTTGTCATTAAATCATTAACAACCAAGCTGTTAGCACAGTGGTTCTCAAACTAATTGACTAATTCACCCCCTCTTATATATTTACTTCAGCCAAGTTCCCCTATACCAGCACAAAACATTTTGGGGAGGGAGATTTATGTGCATGTTTTTATAAACATGAACAATAAACTGTTTGTATGAGTACTTACAGTTGAACTACAGGTAGAGTTGTGCTTCACTTATGATTGTTGTCATTCATTAGAAAGATTTACCGAACTTGTATGTAAGTATTTCGATTTACATAATTATATGAACGTTTTATTCAGATTCAGATTTTTGTACATTTTCCTAGTAAGCCCTTCAATCCTTCAAAGTAGGGGAATGCATACCCCCATTTGAGAAACACTGCACTAGTATACTAAAACATGCTGATAGAATCATGTACTTTACTGAAGCATAAAATTAGAAAAGGGATTACACCAAAAGGGGAATAATGTCTCTTCTGACCCATTGCATTACGGCAGTGGGGGGGGGGGGGGGGGGGCTTGTGTAGGTAACTACTTCAAGAGCTTAATCTTGGGTGACGGTTACTTTAGAGGAAGACTTTGGAGATGGGGAGAAGAATTTTGATTATTTTAAATCTGATGTCAGTGAGAGCTGAATTGGATGTAGCAGTGCATTCCAGGTTACAACGTTACACAAGACTGACGGGTAATAAAGCTAGTGATGCTGTCAGGGTCATGTCTGAAACCCTACTTCTTTCTCTCTCCATCTCTCTCTCTCTGTCTCTCTCCGTCTGCTATATTTTCCCCACCGAGAAGCTTGTTCTTGTCTTTGTGATGATTTGCTGAGTCATGCTGCCGGCTGGCTGTCAGGACAGGAAATGAATACAAACGCGTAGCTGCTGTAGGGCTGTTTCATCGCATGACGGACACAGGGGGACTCAGGGTTAAATCCCCAACACTCTGCCGTTAAGTATTTCACGATTGAGACGTACGCCACCCTTAAGCCCTCTTAACTTTATTAAGAGGGCTGTAAAGACGAATGTTTCTTTAGTAGACTTTAGGTGTGTAGAAATACACCGTTAGCAAGTTGTCTCTGAAAGGTACAGAATACAGTGTTGCCAAAGACTAGTAACATCTCAGCAGTGCTGAGTGGATCATTCTATTTCAGTTGGTTCATTTCCGTTGGTTTCTTCTAGATTCTGTGATCATGCGTTCTACGATTTTTCGTGGTTTTAACTACTGGCCTCAGCAATCAATGGCAATGTTCAGGGAAACCATGTTGATTAAAGAACAAAATTGTCAATGTGTACATTAACATGAGCGTTTCACATGTGCATTCCTGACAGAGGAGACGCACTCCTTCCTACCAGGATTAGAATAAAAAATTATTTGAAAATAAGCGAGAATATAAATGATAGTTCAGTAAGACAAACAAGCTCGGCTGTCATCATTATGGAACACGTCGGTATGAGAATACAAATACTTCTCTCTAAATCCGCCTCTTTCAGTGCCAGTGTCATAATAATAACTTCAATACTTGTGTAGCGTTTTCTCTACATTATCCAACATTCAGTTTATGTTTGACAGTTCACATACCTTGCTAACGTCGCGGTGTACATCTCTGGTAAGACAGGAAACAAGCTTTTTTCCCCCTGCACCCTGCTCTATGCAAATGGTTACATAATGCAGACGCTCAGCGAAGCACTCTGCTGTTATGATGCTTTAATAGCTCACAAAAGGTGGGGAATAGCCGGAGAAAGCTGACGTGACCTCAGCTTGATTGACAGTCGTGTGCCGGCTTGCCGTGCTCAGAGGTCCCGAGTTTGCACGCCCTTCCAACCGCTGAGACATGCTCTCTGGGAGGGTATGCGAGAGGATGCCACACACACACACATACAGATAGTCTCACAGGCATATGCTCACACACATATACAGTTTCACACACACACACACACACACACACACACACACACACACACACACACACACACACACACACACACACACACACATAGGCATATAATCATGCACACATCCTTGCACAGACACTTTTCCTCTGATCTCCCGTCATCAGGGACCTTCTGTACCTGCAGCAAGATGATGAATGGAGCTTGGTTAGTGTAAAAGACTCTCCATGGACTATGAAATCGTACCCAGGACTGTCCTGACCCACTTCTAGTCCAACCCAGGACTAGAAAAAAGCATGACTAGTTCTGATTATATATGATAAATTGAGCTAGGTTAGTGTAAAATAATATTGTCCAGACTAGTGTCTTGATGGTTTACTGGACTAACCCAGAACTATATTAACCTGGACTAGTCTATCTGCAGGACTAGAATAACCCAGGACTAGTGAAATTCAAGACTAGAATAATACAGGACTAGATTAACCCATGGCTAGAAATAGTCTATCCAAAGGCTAGAATAACCCAGGGCTACAATAACCCAGGATTATATTAACCCAGGATTATATTAACCCAGGGATAGATTAACCCAGGACTAGACTAACCCAGGATTAGATTAACTCAAGGCTAGAATAAACCAGGACTAGTATAACCCAGGACAAGAATAACCCATGACTTGTCTAACCCAGGGCTAGATCACCTGGGACTAGAATAACACAGGACTATGTAATCAAGGACTAGATTAACCCAGGACTAGAATAACCCAGGGCTTGAATAACCCAGGGCTAGAATAACCCAGGACTGTTTTAATCAAGGACTTGATTGACCCAGGGCTAAATTTACCAAGGACCAGATACAGGGAATGAAGAAGCGTAAATATATCGTTAATGAGGTATATCTATTGAGTGACATGAAGTTAATAGTAGATTTTTCTTTCAGGATGCTTACAAGATCAGGTAACACTTTACAATAAGGGTACAATAATTAACCATTCAACATTAATCAACATTAGTAAGCGCAGTAATAAGCATTCAATAACAAGTCACTAACAGTTAATGAACAGTTTACTAATGGCGTTCATGTAAACTAAGGTATTCATTTATACATTATTTAATAGCTAACACAAATAAATAATGAATAAATGAATACCTTAGTTAACATGAATACCATTAGTAAATGATTACTAGACATTAGTTTACTGTTAATTAACTATTAGTTAATTGTTAGTCAAATGTTAATTAATGGTGAATTATTGTACATTGTAAAGTGTTACCCAAGATCATAATCAACTTAGTTAGAAGCACTGTAGAATAATTTAAAGTGCCCTGGGGCTTAGAAGAACCAGTCCTTGACCCAGTGACCCCAAACTCTGTTCTTACAGTGTGAGATCTCTCTGTGAATTGTGTATTCTGTAATCGCCTCAGCCACTGCACTCAATCAGTTTGTGTGTTTTGTCTTTACCGGAGAGTGTAAAGAAGACAAAATGGAGGCTGTTGCCGCTTTGCGCTTCATCCGCACCAACAAAAGGATGTAAAAATAGATATAGAAGCAAGAGTTTATCGCAGGAAACTTTGAGGTCGGCATGGCGACAATGTTGTCATTGTGCTGCCAGTGTCAGAGAGTAAAAGTGAAGTAAAATTAATTTAAATTGTCATTTAAAGGGGTTTGAGTCAGGCTGGATTAGACTGACTGTAATTCCACAGCCTTTTGGCAATTTATGTTTCCATGGTTACCTTGAACATTCAACATTCACTTACCAACTGACATTTTGTGACAACTATGGACCATGTGGTTCTCTATCTAAGAAAGTTCTGAATGTAGTTAACTGTTTTTGTTGGTTGTACACACAGTATATGAGGATGAGAACATGACTGAATGACATCAGCATATTTGCGTTTGTCTGACCAGTCATGGACAAGAGATGGTAGATACTTTGAGCTTGTTTTAACTTCAAGAGTTCCAACTGCCTTGATAAATGAATCCAGATTCAAACATTATTCCAGACAAGCTTTAAGTTTGTCGAATACCACTGGGACATCAGAAGCATCAAAAAAGAGGAGGAGAGAGAAATTATGTGAAAGAGAGAATGAGAGCTAGTGGAGAGAATAATAGAGAGAGAAGAAATTAACCTAAAGAGTGGTGAATGATAGAGGGAAAGAAAGAGGAACATAGAGAGGGATAGAAAGAGAAGGAGAGGTACATTGTGATAGAGGGAAAGACAGTGAGACAGAAGTCTGAGATATATTTAAGGTAAAGAGAGGCAGTGAGAGAGAGAGAGAGAGAGAGAGAGAGAGAGAGAGAGAGAGAGAGAGAGAGAGAGAGAGAGAGAGAGAGAGAGAGAGAGAGAGAGAGAGAGAGAGAGAGAGAGAGAGAGAGAGCGCAAGATTAAAGACTGGTGTTGTCAGGCCATTATCTCTACTGTGTCTTACTATCACCTGATGAGCACATACACTGTGGAGTCAAGTGTGTGTGTGTGTCTGTATGTGTGTGTGATTGTGTGTGTGTGTGTGTGTGTATGTGTGTGTGATTGTGTGTGTGTGTGTGTGTGTGTGTGTGTTTATTTGTTACAAAGAGTGACTTGATCTCTTGGAGAGCTTGCAGTCGTTTCCCTAATTGGCAATTCTCTATAGAAAAAGCTTTTATCAGTTGACCTTCTAAATGTTAATGAATCACATTGATTTAATTTATTTTATCCTTGTTTTTCCTTATTAACCGGTTTATTAATTTTACCCTGTTGTTTTGGTTTATTGTGAGGTACTTTGTGTTACTGGAACCTGGTAGTGTAGAGAGAGGATTGTAATACAGAGTATTGTTGTAGAGAGCGTAATGTTGTAGAGTATTGCTGTCGAGAGAGTATTGTTGTAGAGAGAGTATTGTTGTAGATAGATTCTTGTTGTAGAGAGAGTATTGTAGAGAGAGTGTTGTTGCATATCTATTATTGTTGTAGAGAGAGTATTGTTGTAGATAGATTATTGTTGTAGAGAGAGTATTGTTGTAGATAGATTATTGTTGTAGAGAGTATTGTAGATAGAGTATTGTAGAGAGAGTGTTGCTATATATTATTGTTGTAGAGAGTGTTGTTGTAGAGAGAGTATTGTAGATAGAGTATTGTAGAGAGAGTGTTGTTGTATATATATTATTGTTGTAGAGAGAGTATTGTAGAGAAAGTGTTGTTGTAGAGAGAGATGTGAAGCTGCCTGTCTAGCTGGTCAGCTTCCACCGCGTATCCAGGGTGTAGGTGACAGCTGCCAGCATGCTCATTCTCTCTCTGCTACCCAATTTCTAGTTTTAACATATGTCAACATTTTGTATTGGATGCCTGCAACTGCAGGATTGTGTGTGTCTGTGTAAGTGAGTATGCGTTTGCGTGTTTGTTATCACATTGAAAATTGCATTACATATGTGGACAATATAATGTTATAGGTTGGAGTGGTTGGATTTGGCGACCACACCAGCTCTTCTGGTTAGGGCTCCACTGTTTGTTGTTGTTGTTGTTGTTGTTATTATTTTTTTTAACTTGTTTACTGTCCCTGCACTTCCTCCCGTCTCCCCCGTCCCCCTTGATCTGTGAGTGGGATTCAGGGAGCTTGACACCCATTGGTTAAGTTTGGTGGGGGTAGCGAGGTTGACACCCTGTGGGGGGGGGGGGGGGGGGGGGGGGGGGGAGCTGCCTCCCACTAGGTCCCACCTGCAGTGTTAACAGCTCCTCTATTGGTGGTGACAGGGTCGGCAAGGTCGGCTTGCAGACGCGTGACAAGATGCACATTTTATTCACTAGCATATTGTAAGCAGAACACAATGAGATTATTTCAGGCTATACATTACATACAATCTATGCATACTTGTGTTGTAACTCAAATGTAGCTCCTGATCATGCATCTCTTTCTGCAGATATATTTTTGTGTTTTATCCAATCGATACCGATGTTCTTGTGAAAAACCCTCAGGTTCTAAGGCTTGATTTTTATTTGAAGAAAAAGGGAAAATGAATCACAGCATGTCTTGTGAGATTCTACTCGTCTGTTTATATGGGGCTGGGAGTTGCCAAATGTTTTTTCAGATGTATTCACAGTCCTCCATCATCACAGATAGGGCTTTACCCGCCCACCTTTCAAATGATCTTCTCAGATATTTTCACACGTTGGATCGTCTTTTCTAACAGGTGTATTAATGTCAGATCTACGATCCATTATCCGCTTAAAGCCAAGAGAAGCCTAGTGTTTGAAATATATTGTTAATGTTATGGAATTGCATAGGCTAGTAAATCTTAGCATAACATCACGCATTTGGAAAAACCCATTACATTTTGTGTATGTCACAGTTTTGATGGGTTATTAAAGTTAACCCCATCAAAATAAGATAAGATAGTTTATTGATCTCAGACAGGAAATTTGGGAAATTAGACATGGAAAGGGGACAGAATGATTAACAGAGGAAGAGGGATATTTGGTAAAAAATAGTTTTTTACAGATTACATTTCTAGCTTTTATTATAATCTAAAGTTCCTGTTGTGAACATTAGGAGACTCCAGATGGTGATGACAACAAACTTTGTGGATTGTCAGCTGACGTCACAAGAACACACAAGATTAATGAACTGGGACGGACTAAAATTAGACAGAACAAACAAGAACTAGATAGACAACCCTCCAAAAAGATACTAGAGCCATCACAGAACCACCATGCCGCAGTACCAGGGAGAGGTAATATGGCCAGGGACACCAGTCCAATGTGCCTCTTTGTCAGGACATGTGAGGACAGAGAGGTGAGTGTGACAAGTAAGGACAAACAGGTGAGGGTAGACAGGGGATGTCAAACAGGTGATGCCAGTGCAGGTGAGAAGAGGTGACGTTAAGACAGGTAAGGTTAGACTGGTGCTGTCAGGAGGGGTGAGGTCAAGACAGGTTAATTCAGATCAGGTGAGGTCAGTGCAGGTGAGGTGGGTTAAGGTGAGGATAGAAAAGGTGAGGATAGAACAGGTGAGGCAAGGACAGGTGAGTATAGAACAGTTGAAGTCAGCTGAGCGGGAGTCAGGTGATGTCTGGACAGGTGAGGTTGGTTCAGGTGAGGTTAGACAGGTGAGGTTAGGACAGGTCAGGTTAGAACATTTGAGGTTAGACAGGTGTTCTGGGGTCAGGTGAGGTCAGGACAAGTTAGGTTAGACGGATGAGGTTAGACAGATGAGTTTAGACAGATGAGGTTAAACAGGTACGGTTAGACTGGTGAAGTTAGAAAGGTGAGGGCAGGTGAGGTATGTTCGGTTGAGGTCAGGACAAATGAGGTGTGACAGGTGAGGTTAGACAGGTTCCACAACACCCTGGGGGTGGGGGGGGGGGTGTTGACATCTGAGAGCGAGATCCCTGGTCACCATGACCAGGCTGCACTTATCCTATTAGATATAATCAATTTCTAGATGTGACGGGCCATGAAATGACCAAAGGTAGGAAAACCCTGCACAGTTTTTTTCCTTCTCCCACTACCCAAGAGTTTAGACACACAGGGCCTGACTACAAAACCACTCTACCAGCCTGGATCAAGAAAACCTCAGCAAAGAGGATTAAGCTTGCTGCTTGAGCACTACTAGTATCCACTACCCCTGGGAAATGATATATAAATGGAGGGATGGATGGATGGATTGATGGACAGTTGGATTGATAGATGGATGGATGGATAGATATAGATATAGAACTGACACTAATGGAATTTAACTTTGGCCTTAGGCATTTTTACATTTTTAAAAACGGAATAGAAAGAGGACAGATGAGTGCATTGAAGAAATTCATTTTCAGAGACGTATGCATCAGTCCAGCGTATAAGAGACGAAGTGACAGGCTGAAGAGGAGAGAAAACAGAGGATGAGCGAAGGACAAGAAGACAAGAAGATATGTGAGGAAGGCGGATGAGAGGAGCAGAGAAAGAGCATGTAGGGGGAGAGAAGCGAGGAGAAGAGGAAAGGTGAGGAGATAAAGAGGGGAGATGGGAGGAAGCAAGAAGAGGAAGTGAGGGCAGAGAAAGAGAGGATGTAGGGGGACAGAGGAGAGGAGAAGAGGAGAAAGGTGAGGAGAGAAAGAGGGGAGATAGGAGGAAACGAGAAGAGGAAGTGAGGGAGGAAGAGAGGAGAGATATAGAGAGGGGAGAGCGAGAAAGAGAGGAAGAGATTACTACCACAGTGGATCAGGCGTAGGTTCACATCCCTAATGGTAACCATGGAAATAATTATAGAGCAGCCACACAGACCAAGGAAGATAGTTTAGAGAGGCTTTGGAGGAGGAGAAAGAAGGGGGGACCAGCAGAGAGAGAGAGAGAGAGAGAGAGAGAGAGAGAGAGAGAGAGAGAGAGAGAGAGAGAGAGAGAGAGAGAGAGAGAGAGAGAGAGAGAGAGAGAGAGAGAGAGAGAGAGAGAGAGAGAGAGAGAGAGAGAGAGAGAGTGCAACAAAAGAGCAAGATGGAAGGAGAAAGTATAGAGGGATGTCGGGCGGGGAACGGAGGATAGGACAACAGCCAGCAGGGGGTAAACTAGCTGTCGTTATCCCAGAATGCTGCTAATAAAGCCAAACTATTTCAGGGGCTTGTTTTCACCCAGAATCACAAGCTCACAGCAGTGGTTGTTTGGCGGAAAATGTACTCCACACCTTACAATGTGCTTTTAAAAAGAAGAAAAAAATTGTTGTCCCACGCGGACAGTTGTCATGGAAACAGATCTATAATATCTCTTATTTTTTCCCCCTGTGAGAAACGGTTTGTTTATCTTGGGCTGAAAGTACTATCAGTGTTGGTGTGTTAAGATTGTAAGAAGCGAGATTATTGCTTGGTGTGGTGCAGGATATGCTGATCTCCTCATACAGAGTTTAGGTGTGCACGTTGTGGTTGATTTGCATAATTGCTTTCATGACTGGCGACTGAGGTTATGGTGTGTATATATCTGAGTAGCATTTCTGAACATGTTTCTATTAAACAGCACAGGAACACTTGGGAAATTATGAAGAGTGCACGTCAACAGCGAAGAAATTAGCATTGTAATTCTGATTGCTCATGATTTGGTGATTTTCTTTTGCCTGTAGTATATGTGGGGGTGTGTGCAGGCGTGTGTCTGTGTGCATGTGTTTGTGTGCATGTGTGTGTGTGTGTGTGTTCATATGCGTGTGTATGTTTGTGATTATGCACGTCTGTAAGTGCATGAGTGTGTGTGTGTTTGTGTGTGTGTGTGAGTGAGTGAGTGTGTGTGTGTGTATGTGAGTGCACTTCATGCATGAGCAGGCTGCATCTCTCTGCTGCGCGCTCAGCCCTCCCACACACTTGCCCCTAGCTCTGAACCTTCTACTTCTGAGTGTGAGAGAGAGTGTGTGTGTGTGTCTGTGTGTGTGTTTATTTTGCGGTTGCGTTGGTGTGTGTGTGTGTGTGTGTGTGTGTGTGTGTGTGTGTGTGTGTGATAATGAGAGGTTGGGGCAGTGGTGTAAAGAAATGGGAGGGAGAGAGAGGTTTCTTATTTCTTAAAATCGCTTCACATCCCATCTGCCTGCCCCACCCCTACTGAACATCTCAGAGAGAGAGAGAGAGAGGGGGAATGGGAGAGAGAGAGAGAAATACATGGAAGGAAGCGAGGGGCCATGAGCGAGTGGAGAAGGGAGAGAGAGAGAGGAGTCAGAAAGTGAGAGAACGTCAGAAGCCAGAGAGAGAGCGAGTAGGAGGAGAGAAGGGAGGGAGAGGAAACAGGATGTCTGCGCGAGGCATCGCTGCTCTTCTGTGAGCCGTAGTGCTCACCTGTGTGCGGTCGCTTCCCTTCAGACAGGAGGCTGCACAGTGCCAGCCCAGTACGCGGTGGATTACTGGAAGATCAGCGCACTACTGACAGAGAGAGATAGGGACTCAAACACCACCATCGACTCCCTTGCGTTGTCAGACATGGGAAATCGTCCACTTTGGGTTCTGCCGATTGCGGAACAGACTGCATATTTCTCCAACGGTCTTCGGCTTGATTTTTGGTCGCACTATTGGCTGGTTTACAGGTTTCACTGAAGTCCTTGACTGTGTTCTGTCGTTTCTTTCTGGATTTTTCTCTCTTCTAAATAACGATTTGGATCTTGTCTTCTACGTGACCCTCCAGAGACGTGGCTGCCCGCGGCGCAGGCGGGACACTCACGTTGCCATCCTGTGCCGTTAATTGGCACACACACCTTCCCTCTCTCTCTCTGTCTCTTTCTCTCTCTCTCTCAAACACACACACACACACACACACACACACACACACACATGCATATAACACAATACACCCATGGCAACATACACGTAGACACGTAGAAATACAAAAAGGGAGAGAGACACACAAGTCACATACACCCAAATCAAGTGGATGCAAAATGCCAAGAATTCGGTTGTAAGAGAAAAGCATTTAGAAAAAGGAATCTCAGCAGGGGGGGTTTTCTCGTAATTATTTTTACATTATCATTTCAGGCTGTCGGGTGCAAAGAATTGAATCAGAGAAGAAAAACACCACATTGTGAAAGACACACACATTCCTATTCTAAAAGATGATAGAAATTCGCTTCAGTGGATCTCTTGTAGGTTACCGAGGAAACGGCAGCGGGGTTGCTACTCAGCGCGGGGCGAGGGTTGGGGGCTTCAGGGAGGGAGGTCGGGGGCTTCAGGGAGGGAGGGCGGGGACGCGTCCGAGAGGAGGAGCTCGTCACGGAGCTGCCGCCGGTGCAGGAGGAAACTTTGGCTGCCGGAAGGAGGAGGTGGTGGAGGAATGAGCGGGACATCAGTGTGAATTTCTAACACTCTATCCTGCTTCGGGACTGTTTGTTGTTCCCTGGGTTTTTTCTCCTTGCTAATTAGAGCGAGGATGGGAGATGAACTATGAGTGTCCTAGATACCGCCTTTCCGCCTTCCCCAAGTCCTATCTAAGTGGCACTTTGGGGCCACGTCAAATTCAGCACTTTTCTGGAGAGGGGTCCGGGACTGCACATTTCTTCCCTGCACCTTTAAAACTTTATTACAGATCACTTAAAAGTATGCACATTGACCATTTTGCAGAGTTTTAAGAATCGAACGGGTTCAGTCATTTAGGAATAGTTGTTTAGTTCCTCATGAATATTAATGTCACTTAATATATTTCTGGAGACCTTTTAAAATGGAGAGCCCTGTTTGCAGGTGTCCTCAGAGTTGGGGCTGAAGACACATTATTAATTCATAAACCTATTTGTGAGTTTAATATTTAACGGTGGCAGATTGATTTTAGATCCTCACCCATCCATTTGAGAGCGCTGGCAGGGTGACGTGGGTGGTGTTTGGGGATATTTTTGGAAGCTGCACCAGCGCAATATATTTTCACCGGCTTGGCTTGTAACTGAAATATTTTCCTCTTCATTGCTTCAAAGCTTATTGGCACTATTTCTGTGTTCACAATATCAATATCGTCACCAGGGACTGATCATGTGATCAACGACAGGACGGAGACACACGTGTGTGTGTGTAATCAATCGCACATGGTCACAAAGACACAGCTACACGACCGCACAACTACCGCCCCCTTGCCGTGCTTGTGAATACACACACAGATCGACCCCAGTGGAACCGCACAACTCAGTTGTTGAAGACGATGGAACGCAGAGCTAAAGCGTGAGGAGGGACGTTCTTCACGTTGTCAGTCTGTTGACTGTTTGTTACTGACTGTTGCTGTCTGCTACTGTGGGCCCAGTGGAATAAAGCACTCTTCACTGATTGGATCTCCAGTAGGAGGTCACTGATTGCCCCGAGACCTGACTGGTCTCTACTGGACTCTACTGGACTTGACAGAAGTATCTAGAAGTCTGGACACAAAGTTATCTCAGCCAGCCTCGGTAGGAACCATACCAGCACTTTCAAGCCCACATACACTATGCATGCGTCAGTCCATGAAAGTCCAGAGAGTGCAGTATATTGAAAAAAGTTGATGATGATTCAGAGAAATACATATTATATTCATTATGCATGTAGAGATTCTGCTAGTTTGATTCTCTGCTTTGTTGTCCTTGAGCAATGCATTTAATTCCTAACTGCTTCTGACCGTGTCAGGAATGGGGAATGGGTGTTGCCATGTGTGCATTTGTCTATGTAGGCACGTGTGCATGCATGAAGAGAAAACGGCATGGAAGGGAACTCGGAGTGGCTAAAAGTGGCTAAATGCATGCCATTCAGCATACATTTACTCTATTTTATCATATATATGATGTATATATACATACAGTACAATATCAGAGTCAGTACCTGAGCTTTTGGCCCTTTTAGAGTGATGTCAATAATCTGTGCCGGTTGCCATGGTTCTGCAGGGTTTGCGATGATGTCAGCACTCTCCTCTCGCAGTGATGTAATCTCGGAGGGCTAAGTTATGTCATTTGAAGTTAAACTCTTCCTTGAGAGACTTCCACATAGGAAACGCATGCTTCCGTCAAGTCCACTTTGTTTCGTGCAAACCGTTATTACGTTGACACTCCCTGCATGCATATATGTACTCTTGAATCAAATCATTGTCATGTCACATAGCATGATAGCCGTTGCATCTGGTTATGTAATTATGTACAGTTCCTGCTTGCATGAGCAAGACGTTCAAATTAAATGAGCCATAGCACATCTTTGCGTGATTGCTTGAATTCAGACAGATGGGAGACATGAAGGTGGATTACTCCGAGATAAACCCCCGGTACTTGAGAGAGGTACTCAACCATCGACTCGGAAATCGCCAACCTTGGGCTTTGCTGATTTTGCCATCGTACTTCTGGCATGATTAAGACTTTCCAATGCCACTGAAGCAGATGATTCATAGAGCTTGCTGTTGTGCAGTTTCACCTCATGATTTAGAATAATGTTGGTGGCTGTGTGTCATCAGTGCCCTGTGTACCTATTAGGTACACTGCATCTGTTGGGTACAGTCTACCTATTAGGTACACTGCATCTGTTGGGTACAGTCTACCTATTAGGTACAGTGCATCTATTGGGTACAGTTGAGCTATTGGTCCAATCTGTGTCATTGGGCTTTAAGATTGCCAACAGTTGGCAGGAGGATGTGGGGGTTCAGGTATAGGTGTGGGTCAGGGTAGGGTTTGGACTGGGGTTAAGGTGGGGGAAGTGTTGGCGGTAGTAGAGGTGGTAGAGCTTCATGATGGTAGAAGCGGGCTAAAATACCCCATGCTGAAAGCAAGCAGGATTATGCAACAGGGTGGGGTTGGGCTCAGCGTGGTGGTGGTGGTGGTGGTGGTGGTGATGGTGGTACAGCAGCATGTATCATGATAGGAGTAGGCTGAGCAAACTAGGTTCCTGGTTCAGCAGGCAACGAGCAGCCAACTGCTCATCTTACAAAACACACAGAACCCCCCCCCCCCCCCCCCCCCCCCACCACCACCACCACCCATCGTTCAGGCACCATTTACACACCCACACCCATCTCCGAACCTTTATCTCTGGCTTTGCCCCCTTCTCCTTTTCCTCCTACTCCATCGCTCTCTCCCCCTCTCTTTCTCTCCCTCCCTGTTTCTCTCTCCTTTCTCTCCCTCTCTCTCTCACCTTCTCTCTCCTTCGCTCTTTCTCTCTATCTCTGTCTCTCTCACTCTGTCCCTCCTACACACACAACCCCTCTCCAAGCCACACACACACACACCAACACATACACTAACATGCAATTTTAAACACAAGCACCGTAGCCTTGTTTCTGCCTTGTTCTCTCTCTCTCTCGCTCTCGTTCTCTCGCTCTCTCGCTCTCTTGCTCTCGCTCTCTCTTTCTGCCTCTCTCTCTCCCTCTTTGCACCACATCCCTTTATTTTCTCTGCCTCGCTCTACCTTCATCTCTCCCTCTCTCCTCCTCCTCTGCATCTGTCTTTCACTCTTTCTGTGTTGCCTTCCCAATATATATCAGTGCATTTCTCCCTCTGTGTGTCGGTTCATCTGCCTCTCTCTACCTCTCTCCCTCTCTCCCTCCATCTCTCAAGGCTGGAAGCTGTGCCGCCCACGCATGCTCTCTCTCTCTCTCTCTCTCTCTCTCTCTCTCTCTCTCTCTCTCTCTCTCTCTCTCTCTCTCTCCTCAGTGTTCAGCTTGACATCAGATTTACATTCTCAATGAACAAGTGCAGCATTTCAACACACACACACACACCTACACAAACACACACACCGTCCACGGCCAGTCGCCCAGCACATGTAAGCATGTGCACACATAGCGTGATGGCAAATATGGGCACTCTTGTAGGCGTTGCGCTGTACCGCACAAAGCCCATTTTATGAAGACACACTGGGCATCTGCTTAACAGACACAAACACCTGCTCTGCATCTACCTCATCCATATCTATCCATCTACCGCATCAATCTCCATCCATCTACCTCATCCATCTGTCATCCATCTACACACATTTACCTTATCCATCTCTCATTCATCTCTATCCATCTCTCTAGCCGTCACCCTCATTAATCTCTCATCCATCCATCCATCCCTCTATCATTCTACTTCAACCATCTCTCATCCATCTCTCTATCAATCTCTCTAGCCATCTACCTCATTGATCTCTGATTTATCCATCTCCCTTCCTCTGCTTGCTTTGAATGCATGCTGTGACTTTGTGCATAGCAGTAGTAGCAGCAGGGGTAGCAGTAGAAGTATTGGTAGTATGGTACTACAAGTATAAGTAATGGTATTAGTAGTAGTAAAGGTTGTAGTATTCATAAGATGTGTTATTATAGTAGTAGAAATCCTTAAACATGCTTCTGCATCTCCAAATGTGACACCAAACGGACTCATGCATTAAGGAAGTTGGATCAGGCAAATCCACTGGAGACCAGTAATGATCATAGTACTCATATCATTATTTATAACACACAATGATGCACTGAAGCAGTGTAGAGCTGAAGAGATGCTTAATATATGCTGTGTGTTTTCCTGTATCTCACTGCATGTGTTGGGGGAGGCCGTGGAGAAGGTGGTGTTTGTTGAGGAGGTAGCTTGTACAGAACCATACATCTCTTTGTTTGATGCCTTGCTCTACGGCTGTAACTTCAACGTTACACTACATAGGGACGAGGAGGAAGAGGAGGAGGAGAAGGAGGAAGGGTGATGTGGATGGGGGTTACCATGGCAACTAAACAGAGTGCCTGGGTTTTGATCAAAATGAGGAGTGAGTGAGTGAGAAATTGAATTAAATGGACCTATCAACCTTTTTTTCCCCCAGTACTTTCTTTTATTTTCCTGTTCAGACTAATGCTTTTATCAGAAAGATAAATTAAAAGGTTTCATGAATATCCAGAAACTGCATAAAGAGCCATTAATGGATAGCAAAAAGAAAAAGAACAGAAGAATGACTGCAGCCTATACACCAGTCTCCATGTTGAATGCGCTGGCCCAGAGAACACTTGGTGGATCAACCCGCTCATGTGCTCACCCATAAACAATACACCTTTTAGTGACCGACCGCAGCTTCTGTGGTCAAATGTCAAGACATGAAGTATTCGCTTTGTTTGTTATTTTTTTCACTATATATGAAATCGGAACATTTGGAATTGCTAATGAATCAGTTGAAATGGGATAATGCTGAATAATATACATACTTAATATAGCAATGATCTGCTATAAATGAGAGTACAGAGATCATTATTGTCCCCACAGGGGCAATTCATATTGCAGCAAGCAGTACAAAAAAACACAAACGGAATCAATGAATAATAGATCAACATTAGAACTAAAACAACTCCACATACAGTCCACTTACACATTAAGACTACAGACAGCCTCTGGCATGAAGGAGTGACTAATCTATTGCTGCCACAATGAGGCATCCTAGATCTACACCCTGAGGGAAGAAGGGCATCTCGGAATAAAGAGAGGGACGTGAAGAATACCCTCAGCTTTCTTAATAACACTCCTCTGCTAGACGTGTCTTAGTTTGTTCAGATCACAGATCTAAGATCTCTTCTCAAGCAAGTTCTTATTCCTTAGGATAATGTTACCAAACCAACAGGTACAAGCAAAGGTAAGGACTGACTGGCTGATAATACAAGATGAATGAAAGATTTTCAGCAGTGCCTTGACTACCTTTAAACCGCGAAGCTTCCATAAAAGAAAAAGGTTCTGTTGACCTCTTTTAAAGATTGTCTTCACATTGGGCTCAAAGCTGAGGCTGTTATGATGGTGACATGGTGGAGGTGGTGGGGGTGATGGTGGTGGAGGTGATGGTGATGGTGGTGGAGGTGATTGTGGTGGTGGTGGTGGCGGCGGTGATAGTGGTGGTGTTGGTGGTAGAGCTGGTGGTGGTGTTGGTTTTGGTGGTGGGGTTGTTGGTGGTGGTGGTGGTAATTTGAGGTGTTGTTGTCGTGTAGATGGTGGTGGTGTAGGTGGTGGTGGTGGTGTAGGTGGTGATGGTGGTGGTGGTGGTGATGGTGGTGTAGAAAGTGATGGTGGACAGTGGAAGGAAACACTGGTCTGAGTTATCCTGAATATGTTTCACATGTTCGAGATGAGATGAGATAAGAGCAAAGCAGTGGTAGAGGAAAGTCTTCACAAACTATGAACCCACATTGTTACTTGACATCTAAAGGGCTGGATTGATGAAATGATTAGAATGAAAATGCAACACTTAAAGAGCCCCTGCAGAGTCCCTTAGTGTAGTTGTAGTAGTATTATGCAGTTATTTACTATGTACTATTTAGTAGACGTTTTTGAATCCAAAGAGACACTGGGAATTTTGTACATGTCATTAAGCAGCAGGTAGGGATAAGTCAACTTGCTCACAGATACCTTCATGTAGACTGCATTGGCGTTAACTTCCTACTTTTGCTTCACCAGAAAAATATATCACTAATCTAAAATCAATTGATCCAGACAAAACATCACCATGAACCCCCAAGACAAATCACAGATGGCGTTAAAACCTATTATGTCTTCATGTGTTGTTTTTACACCTCTGGGACCAAGGATCAGCCATTTAACAGTGTTTTAACCGGTCAACTCAAGTAGCCTGCATACGTTCCCCTCACTTTTACATGGTCATACGTTCCTGCTGTATAGTCATGCAGAAGGTACTCCTAGTTTCGAGTGTTTAGAAAACTCTACTTTTAGCTAGTTCATCTCAAAGGAGACAAGCAGCAACGCAGATACAGGCGTAAATGAATGAATGGTAGCAAAGCAAGGATGCAGTTGCTTTCTGTAGATCTGTCGTCTAACACCCACTCCTGGACTCTTGGCTCGCTCTGACAACATGAATGCCTTTAAAGGAGAGTCTGCAGTAACTAAGTGCGTAAGCAAACTGCAGTATAGACGTAGGATGCAACCATTACTAGATAATACAAGCAATAAGACGAAACCCAGTATAATCAAGGTTATATTAATGATCTTATCTGTGTGCGTGGTCAGTCTATTCTTATTTTCCCCCTTGTATTTTCTATTCATAATTAGGACAGAATGGTGCATCGATGATAGCCCCCCCCCCCCCCCCCTCCCAGCAGAGCCAGGTTCCCTCCAACAGCCAACGAGACGATTAGCATCCGTAGCTTAGCATCATCCGAGTCACGTCGGTGTCGGAGCGAAGCTACAAGCTATAGCTCTGGGGGAGAGGAGAAAGGCTGTTGCAGACATCAAGACTGAGATCCCAGTTCTATTCGGGAGTCTGTTTGCAGATGCTGAAACTAAACGCTTGTGATGCACAGGGAGCAGTCTGCTTCACTGAGTCTTACTGAACATTGAGAATGGGCGGAGACGGCGGCGGTCGGTGTCTGTACTGTTATCCCCAAAGTGCTGGTTCAGTGTGCTATCAAAACTAACTGTGTATTCTGTACAGTGCTATTATGTGCAGCACGTTTAATCTGATTTTAGTTAGATCGGTAGTAAATAAATCGAATCAAATTTTAATAATGATAAATCGTTAGTTATTTATCAAATACAAATAACTAACATTTGATGCTAAATGTTGTGGTTCAATTTAAATATTTGGTTCATGGATCATTATAAAAGGAATAGTTAAAATTTTCTTTGCTGCTTGTGAGATAAAGCAAGGACATTTAAGATATGACTTTGGACTCTACCTTTGGACTCTCTTTGAATGCATGTGCTATTACTTTCAAAGACTAAAAGATTAACTAATTAATCAGAAAAAATAATTGTTAGTTGTAGCCCTAATGTAAAGTACTATTGTGTATTGTGTGCAGTTACTGTGTGCGTTGTGCAGTTCTGCTGTCCCTGTGTATCGTGCTACTGTGTGCTATGTGCGCTACTGTGTATCGTGCTACTGTGTGCTATGTGCGCTACTGTGTATTGTGCTACTGTGTGCTATGTGAGCTACTGTGTATCGTGCTACTGTGTGCTATGTGCGCTACTGTGTATAGTGCTACTGTGTGCTATGTGCGCTACTGTGTATAGTGTTACTGTGTGCTATGTGCGCTACTGTGTATCGTGCTACTGTGTGCTATGTGCGCTACTGTGTATCGTGCTACTGTGTGCTTTGCGCGCTACTGTGTATCGTGCTACTGTGTGCTATGCGCGCTACTGTGTATCGTGCTACTGTGTGCTATGTGCGCTACTGTGTATCGTGCTACTGTGTGCTATGTGTGCTACTGTGTATCGTGCTACTGTGTGCTATGTGTGCTACTGTGTATCGTGCTACTGTGTGCTATGTGCGCTACTGTGTATCGTGCTACTACTGTGTTCTGTATCTAGTACTACCTGAATGTCAGGTGAGGGACAGTAAAGCGGAATGGACAGGCACTTAATATAGTATCACAGTATTAATGTGCTGTAAAACAGATTTCCCATTGTTTTATAACCTTGAACAAGTCAAATTAACATGAGTTGTATGGGTTGTCTATCTCAACTGGCAGAGCATGGCATACACTGCAAGTGTTAGGGGTTTGAACTGAGTGCAGGAACAAAAAGTATAAATACAAAATCAACAAAACTAAAAAAAAAAAGGTTTTAAGCACACAAAGACTTAGCATTAATCCCCTAAACATCCACTCCTCCCAAAACAAAGCTCTCCACTGGAGCGTGATGTAAAAGCAGTGTTGTTCTTTGCAATCTGATGGGAAGGATTTCAGAATAAGACTATTTTTTTTCACCTTAAAGGCATTGGGTATGTGTTAAGTGTCACAGTCCGCCTACTTTTGATCGTTTCACCATTTGAAATAATGAGTGCAGCACTCAATCAGATGTGTTTTTAGAGCCCCCTTCTTTTCAGAAATTGAAATTTTGATTATAATGATTATATCGGTGGTGCTATTTTCTATGACCTAGGCACATTGACACATAGCCTATGAATTCATAAAAGGCAATTCAGAACCAAGTGTCTGCTGGATCAGGTGTTACTAAACTTGGACTGTAGGTGTACCACTAAATTGTCATCAAGACCTTTCGCCTCATATCCAAACTGTAAAAAGTGTATAAATACAAATGCAGTGGCTGAGCAAAGAGTCCCAGCACCCCCTGTATACACAATTATTACCGCAAGAAGGCTATGACCAGTTGGAAACATTGAAAAGAGAATGTCAGCAACGTTGTTTATGCTCAGTGTTTTATATAGCAAACACAAATTAATACAAAACAATGGAAAAAATTACAATGGAAAATAAATGATGGAATGCACAAAGCGACATTTCTTTTGAATTAATAATAAACCATAATGTTTTATTAACTGAACAATATAAATATATATATATATTGTTCAGTTAATAAAGCATTATGTAAGCATTATATAAGCATATATATATAATATGTAACATCTATATTATCTTTTCTATTTAAAAAATAAGGGGGGGGGGGGGTATTCAGCTGGTTGCAATCTGCAACCTCACCACTAGGTGCCATTAAATATTGAACACTACATCTTTAAGCACTCACGGGAGTTTTTTCTAAAATAAAGTTGTAAAACGTTTTACCTAACTATGAGGACCAGACTCAATATCTCCTACAATTACTCATGTTCTGTAAAATGAATGGTAAAAGGACATAATTGTATGTGGTTTTAGATTTTAAAAAATTACAGCACCTTTCTAAGCCTTTCTAAGGTCACGCTTTGACATTTCACGGTTTTCAAAAACTACAACACTCACACACACACACACACAAACAAAATCGCTCTGTCTTACACACACACACACACACACACACACACACACACACACATACACACACACACACACACACACACACACACACACACACACACACACACTTACACACACACACCCACACACTTTCTCTCTCTCACACACAAACACACATACACACAAACTCACACAAACACACTGTATTATTGAGCTAGGAGAATGTTGAGGATTGAATTCCGCCTCCCACCACTGGCCAGAGGACCTGTTCCGCCTCCTTTTACTACTATTTAGTCATTTAGCAGATGCTGGGATCCAAAGTGACTTCAGAGTTTATTCAGATACATTTAGTTGATGAGCAGGTAGGGTATCTTGCTCAAGGATGCCTACAGGTACGCTGCGGACATTGGGGTTCAAACCCAGAACCTTTCAGGATAGGTATGCCACTATCCTACAAAGGCATCCAGGCTATTTTACATCATCCACCACAGCCCACCTCATCTTCACCCCATGCCAACCCGCCGACACTTGGATGAAAGCCCTTTGAAGTTGTGGACGCCTCGTCACCAGTCTACTCTGACTTTTGAAATGGCTGCCATTATGGCTCCTTTGTTTCCAAACACACTCCTCCTCTTATAGGAGCCAGGGAGAAAGTGACAGATATGTAGAGGAAACAGGCACAGAGCCAGCGGGAGAAAAAATAAAACACAAGATTGCCATTTGGAGGAGCAAATTGAGAAAAATGGAGAAAGAGAGGCTGTGTTTGTGAGAGAGACATAGAGAGAACCAGAGAGATGGTGAGAGAAAGACAGAGATAGAGACAGACACAGTGAGCGAGAGAGGGCAGATTGTGATTGAGAGTAATACAGGGAAAGATAGAGGTGGCGACAAAGGTGGAGGTTTGAACCATTCTATAAGGGTTTGGATGGTGGGGGTGATGATGATGATGATGATGATGATGATGATGAAGATTACCAGAATGAGAGAGAATGAGGTGAGATGACAGGATGACTGAATAAGAAAGAGAAAAAGAGAGAGACGTAGAGAGACAGAGTGAGAGTCAAAGTGAGAGAGAGAGAGAGAGAGAGGGGTAAAGAGGCAGAGGTAGAGAGAGGTAGAGGAATAAATGAGTCTGAATTATGTAAAATTGCTGCGTAGGAGAGGACAGAGAAGAGGAGTTTTTGTGTGTGTCGGTGTGTGTGTGTGTGTGTGTTGGTGTCTGGTTGTGTGTTTGTGTAATTATGTCTATGTGCCTTACAGAAGGGGCTCGGAAATGGAGTGAGTGAGTGAAAGACTGTGTGGGTGTGTGGGTGTGTGAGAGAGAGACTCAAAAAGAGATACTGAAAGAAAGAGTAGGTGAGAAATTGAAAGGGAACTGAAAGAGAGTGAGAGAGATTGAACAGTTTGGATTAGACGTTCAGGAGACAATCAACAAAGACAACATCACACGCAGATATTTTTAACTTCAAATATTTTCAGCCATCACAGATCTCAGACAAGAGAAAGAGTGACAGAGATATAGACAGAAAGAGAGGGTGAGAGAGTGACAAGACACAGACAGAAAGAGAGGGTGAGAGAGTGACAGAGACACAGACAGAAAGAGAGGGAGGGAGAGAGAGTGACAGGGAGAGAGAGGGAGAGAGAGAGGGAGAGAGGGTGTCTGAGATGTCAAGCTTGTATTTTGTGTGGTTGTAGTTTGGTGACGTGATTAAGGTCCATGCTGTGGGATGGCTGTCCTCTCTCTCTCTGTAAGACAACGCTGTAGCAGAGGTGTATCGAGTTATTGTTCCATGTGATGCACGTTCCAAGTTCCAATGGTTCATTTCAAGACATATTTGACAAATAATGCCATTATACGATTTTTATGAGCCTGTCTCCATGGGATACCTTTTGATAGTTTGCTGTGTGTGAAATATAATATAGATACCTAATATCCTGGTAATAATGTGTGTGGCATTTTCCAAAAGTGCCCTACCACTGCCTTACATTTCTTGTTGGGATTGTGGTGTGCCTGAACCCCATACAGGTTGGGAAACGGAGGATTCTAGTCTTCTTGAGGGTTGAGAATGAGTTGAGACTGATGAAAGGTTGAGACCGAAAAAGAGACCGTCTGAAAGATAGGCTGAAAGAGAGAGACATTAAGAAGGTGAGATAGATTGAACAAGGGGCAGTTAAAAAAAATAAGAGAGAGAGAGAGAGAGACAAACACACACACGCCCACCCACTGAAAGAGAAAGAGAAAGTTTAGTTTGGATTAAATGTCCAAGAGAGAATCAACAAAGACAACATCACATGCTGATGCTCTACCACAAAAAATTACCACAGCCATCACAGATGTCAAACAAGAGACTGAGTGACAGAGAGACACAGACCGACAGAGAGACACAGACCAATAGAGAGAGAGAAAGAGAGAGAGAGAGAGAGAGAGAGAGAGAGTGACAGAGAGACACAGACAAACAGAGAGAGACTGTCTGAGATGTGCAGCAGCTGTAGTTTTGGGATGTGAGGCTGGTCCATGATGGTCTCTGTGTAATGGCTGTCCTCTCTCTGTAAGACAATGCTGTAGCACACAGCAGGCCTCTAGTCTGTGGCCTCTAGTCTGTTAGCCTCTAGTAGGTAGACTCTAGTCTGTGGCCTCTAGTATGTTATCCTAGTAGGTATACTCTAGTCTGTGGCCTCTAGTATGTTATCCTAGTAGGTAGACTCTAGTTTGTGGCCTCTAGTCTGTAAGCATAAAGTAGGTAGACTCTAGTCTGTCCCCTCTGGTCTGAAGCCTCTACAACATTTAGTGGGATTTTGTTCATAATCCTGACATAGGTTACTTATGTTATTGCTACTATTTACGATTTGCTTTACTATTGATGAATTTTTCGACATAATGCAAGTTCGAGTTCTCCATTTCAACACATATTTGACAAATAATGTTGTAACATTTTTATGAAGCTGTACCCATGTGATACTTTTTTACTTATAGTCTGAATGTATAATAATCTAGTATATATAATATCTTGGTAATAATTGGTATGACATTTTTGAATTCCTTTTTGGGATTGTGGTATCCCATAGCCCCAAAAAGGTTGGGAAACTTCTTCAGTTTCTAGTCTGAGAATGATGTGAAGGATATATGAGGGGATGAGAGGGTGAAGGGAGGAGGGAGAGGTTAAAAGAAAAGCGGGAGAGGGTAAAGGAAAGGAGGGGGGTTGAGTAAGAAAGTGAGAGGGTGAAGGGATATTGTTGAGAGTGAGAGGATGAGATGGTGGATGGAGTGAGAGGGTGAATGGGTAGGTGAGGGATTGAGAGAGTGAATAAAGTGAAAGGATGAAGTGAGGAGTAAGTGTGTGACTGTGTGAGATGTTGGAGGGATAAGTGAGACAATGATAGGGAAGAGGGAGGAGTGAGGGGGTGAGGGGGTGTATGAGTGAATGAGAGGAAGTCCAGGCGCACAGACTAAGAATGATTCCTGAACTTTCCTGTTGAACTCTAAAGGTCAGGGGAACCTTTACAAGACAGAACCCAATCTATTCCCAATCCAAATCCTTTAATAATTAATTTGTTCTCATCTATGGAACTGCTCTACGTTATCTAGGGGGATGCAGACTATATGGTCATCAAGGGTCGCCCTTTCCATTTGAAAAGTATACTGCTCAAAAAAATAAAGGGAACACTTAAACAACACAATGTAACTCCAAGTGTTCCCTTTATTTTTTTGAGCAGTAATATATATATATATATATATATGCGTAAATATTTAAACGCCTCTCTTGTTGGAAGCGTCTTGGGTAGGAGGTCTGGTGGTGTCAATGTCGGCCTTGGAGTTAAGGACAGGCGGTTATTAACTGGCGTGATTACAAAGTGTAATCAACAGTAACACAGGCAACAGACAACAGAACAAGTCACGATGCATTGTAGACCATCTGACTGCATGTTATAAACATGTGATGTTATTGTCAGTTGTCTGGTTTAACAATAAAGAGTAAAGGACATGTAAGCTTAAGACTGCAATCAAGGTATTTTTCATGATCTTTAAGTTAAAGAGGATAATGGCTAGAATGGATAGTGGCTAGGGTCTTTGACTGCCAGCCTTTCCACAAAGGGGAATCGAACTCCCTAGCCGCTACACTCCCCTACTCCTTTCTTGATTTTTAACCAAACAGCTTACTCTTCTCTCACTGACACCCATCCACCTCACCGGGCCACCACCTTGGCAGACAGGAGTCAAATACGTGGTGGTGTGTTAAATTAAATCTTTCCTCTCTTCTTCTTCTCTCAAATATGTCCCTCTCGTGCACCTTGCCTTCCTGCTCCTCCTCCACCTCACCTGTCTCCCTGCATGTTCTGCCTGTCTGATACCCTGGCAGTTTATCCATTCTCCTGGTTCTCCTCTCCCATGATGGAGGCAGGCAGGATGTGCTTGCCTCCATCATCATCATCATCATCATCATCATCACCTGCTTCCATCACCATGAGGCAGGTGGGGGTGAGGACTTGGATTGGGGTCGACAGGGTAGATTTGGCCCTTTAATTCAGCTTTCCTAACCTTTAAACTGTATCATCTCCCTGCTGTCCCTCCTTCCCTCCTGCTCCATTTTGTTCAGGCAAGCTTTTGGATAAAGTTGCTGCCAGTTGGCTTGAAATGTCCACAAAGGTTTATTTATTTGACAAGTTTCTCTGTATTGCACTCTTTCATTCTATCGCACTTACCTATACCTCACTCTACCAGCCTCTCACTCTACAAGTCTCTACTCTACCAGGCTTTACTCTACCAGCCTCTACTCTACCAGTCTCTACTCTACCAGTCTCTACTCTACCAGTCTCTTTTCTACCAGCCTCTACTCTACCAGCCTCTACTCTACCAGCCTCTCACTCTACCAACTTTCTGGTTTCTGATTTACTCTTCATTGATGATGTAGAAATATTTGAATGTCCTGAAACACAACTGTATATCCAGTGAAACATTACAGTACCACACCTTCAACAGCAGTTCAGTTAAGTTTGATTACTGATAGGGAGGATGTGATAACCATGCAATCCGGGGATGAAAAACTCAGTGAGGGTTGGCTTGGAGCTGTGGGTGGACATCTGGCGGTCTTGTGCTCGATGTACGAATCCTCCTTCTGGACCCGGACAAATAGATAATAGGGAGGAGACGGGGAAGTGGAGGGTGCGAGGGAAGAAAGCTACGAGAGACCGGTAGAAAATGGGATTTAATTAATGTGTGTGGTGTAGTCTTTCTTCTAAAGCACATTTACAGAATTTACAATCCAACTGGTTTTTGGTTACAGGTTACTGGTTTCTGATATTTCTACAATGTTGGTTGCAGGTTTTCGGTGCTAGCAGAATACTGGTTTTACTGATCTAACTGGTCTAACTGGTCCCCCCCAGATCACCGCGCCCGGCGGAAGAGCATCGCCACAGGGAAGCAGCCCAGCATGGAGATCCCTCCCACCGCCCCTCCTCAACCCTTCCGACAATCCGTGAGTACCCCCCCTTCCTGCTCGCGTCCCCACACGCTGCCCGCCTCCCTCTCCCTCTCCCTCCCCTCCAACGATCTCCACCCCCCCGGGGTCCGGCGCCACAGCGCCACGCCCCACCACCCCTTCACCTCCTCCTCCCCCTCCCTCTCCCTCGCCATGGCCGTCGCCTCCTCCCCCTCGCTCCTCTTCCCTGCCCCTCTCCCTCACCCGCAACAGCCCCCTCCCCCGACTCAACAGAGACATTGGGGACACCAGGGCTCAAAGAAGGCGCCGTCCACCCCTCCTTTACCTCGCTCGCTCCCCCTTGTCTCCTCCCTCTCCCTCCCCCTCCCCCGCTCACCCGCCACTTCCACCACCGCCTCCCCTTGCTCCCCCTACTCCCCACCCTCCCCCGTCTGCTCACACTGGGGCGGAGACTGGAGGGTTGCCGGTTCGATGCCCATGGCAGGACCGTATATCGCCCCGCTGCCCCCCTTTGAGGTATGTGGTACAATGAAAATAAAAACATTAAAACAAACTACTCTGCTGCACTCCGATGCCGTTCCTCTGGCCTCAGCGCTGCAGGCCTGACAGACAGGATGGCTAATGGAGTCAGAGTCACTCATGTGGATCATTAGCATGGGAGCAGCAGATGGAGTCTTTAGCCCCGCCCTCCAGACGGACTACCTGTCGTTCCTGCTGACTGGGTGTGAACTTCCTCCAGTCCTTCTCATACTTACTAACACGATTAGTTGATCTGTATTTATCTAAGTTGATCTAAGTGTTTCATCTAAATTTTTCTGTTTGATATGCTTGCTGTTTACTGTTAGGAGGTATTGTAGTGTGGTGGCTAGGGGTTTGTTCCACTCCCAGTTGAAAGGTGCGAGGGTCTGATCCCTAATGTCCATAGCCTAACCTGTTTACATCCTAGGCTCCTTATTGACATATATCGGAATTCACCTTGGATGAAAGCATCTGGTAAATGAGTTAATGACACCACTTTGCTCTGAGGAGGTGATGATCTTCTATTGATATCTCGCTGTGTTTTCAGTTGTTTCAATTTATTACTAATTACTGCTACTATTCATTCAGCAGACACTTTTATCCAAAAGGACTTACAGTGAGATACATGTTGTTAAGGAGCAGGTAGGGGCTAGGGCATCTTGCTCTAGGGTGACTACAGGTAGATTGTTGACATTGGTGTTTGAACTGAGAACTTCTCAGCCAGGAGTCAAGCAGCCTAACCACTAGACTTCCCCACTATAATGCTCTGTGGTTTTCGATTGACAGATTGATGGTGGGAATGGGTGTAAAACCTTAATGTTTGCTCATAACTTTTTCTAATACTGATGATTTCCACCATCACTAATATGGATTTTAGACTCAATTGCTTGTATCTGAATTTAGCGACATAAGTGCAACGATTTAAGCTCTAGTTGAAATGGTACTTGGGGTACGAAATTAAATATCCAAACTGAGACTTACCATGAAATAAAAGTCTATATGTTCTAGAAGTCTGTATCTAAAGACTGTAGAGTGTATATTTACCACGTTAATGTTACGCAGGAAATTAACACTAGAGTGATGCTATCAATAAACTGTAAGTAGGCTTTAACTGCCGGCTTTATCTATTTAAACATTAAAAGGCTATTGCCTTAACGTTGGAGGACAATCGGAAGGAAAATCAGGACCCTAAACTGAATCCATCTTGACATTGTTTAGTCCACCACTATTGATGCGGAGACATAATTTGATTTGAACAAGTTCTTGATGTATATTAATTTGTTGTTTTTTATTCAAATCCACTCCCTGTTTATCATACATGTGTATTGTCTGTAGTATCAATCCCATTGGTTCATTTTGTGGATTATGGAAGCATGCAAAAATAGATTGCACTGACAACTGCGATATCAAGAGCCATAATACGGCACGTCAATGCCCTCTTCTGGCCGTCGTATGTCAGTGCATGTTTCAGAGCTGCGTGGGCGCACCAAGATAACTAATGCCTCTCTACTCACATCCCACACCATTATTTTATCTGTTTCATCTGTTTGTCCCCACATCCATCTATTGTTTCCTTGTATTTATTATTTTGTTTATTTTCCCTTGGATTGTATTCCTTCCTTCTTGTTCCTTATTCTCCATACCTACTCTCAACTGTTCTCCTCACCCCACCATCCTCTCACCCATCACCCCCTTACACCCCTCACCCTCTCACCTCTCACTCCCTCAACCTCACTCTCACTCCTTCACCCTCTTACCCTGCCCCCTTCACCTCCTTACCCTTACCCCCTTGACCCTTTCACCGTATTACCTTAACCCCTTACGCCCTCACCTCCCTCACCCCTCACTCCCTCGACCCTTCCCCCTTCCCCCTCTCACCCCTCACTCCCTAACCCTCACTCCTTCACCCTTTTACCCTTACCCCCTTCACCCCCTCACCGATCACCTTCACCCCTTCTGCCCTCACCTTCCTCACCCATCTACCTGTTACTCCCTCACCCGCTCACCCCATCCCACCACCACCCCTCACCCCATACCCTCTCACCCTTCACTCCCTCACCCCACCCCTCCCTCTCTCAGAGCTTCCTGAGCAGGAGGTTGAAGGGCTCCATCAAGCGGGCCAAGAGTCAGCCCAAACTGGACCGCAGCAGCAGCTTCAGACACATGATCCTCCCCCGCTTCCGCAGCGCTGACCAGGACAGGTCAGTCCCTCTGGGTCTGTCTGTGTATGTGTTTGTGCGTGCGTGCATGCGTGCATGCATTTTCATGTTTTCTAGTCGCTAGTGTTTTCAGTTTGATTACTATATGTTTAGTATCTGTGTGTCTCTGTGTGTGTGCGTGTGTGTGTGTGTGTGTGCATGCGCTTGTTTCTATGTGTGTGTGTGTGTGTGTGTGTGTGCATGTGTGCTCACGTATGGGATGGTGGGAGTGTGTGCTGGATGTATGATGTGGTTTTTGTATGTGTGTGTTGTTATATACTATAGTATTTATATTTCATTCTTTAAAGTACTACTTCAAAGCACTAGAATATGTGATACTCTGATGCCGTTCCTCTGGCCTCGAAGCTGCAGGTCTGACAGATAGGATGGCTAATGGAGTCAGAGTCACTCATGCGGATCATTAGCAGATGTGGTCTTTAGCCCCGCCCTCCAGATAGTCCATCTGGAGGGCGGGGCTAAAGGTTTGGGATATTTCCGGGTGGCGACCTCCAGTCTATCTATCTACCTGTCATTCCTGCTGACTGGGTGTCAACTTCCTCCAGTTCTTCTCATACTTACTGACATGATCAGTTGATCTGTGTGGGTTTTTCTTTGTTTGAATTGATTGCTATTTGAAAGGGCTGGTGCTTGTGTGTTGTGTGGTTATATAGTATTTTATTGATATTTCACTCTTTAAAGTACTACTTCAAAGTTAAACAGGACATGAGGCAGGACTTGCTGGGGTTGTTTTGATGATTTAGAACGGGAGGACGCCCCTACAGTGTGAACATCCTTATTGGATCACAGCTTCCCTAAAGACGCAATGTACAGGCAGTATATTTGTGTCTTAAGTGAGAGTCTCTTCAATTAAGGAGACCTCAACATGGCATTTTTGAGTCTGTTTTGTGAACTGATGTTCAACGATGAGCGTCTGGGCAAAGCATTTCATTTCTTGAAGCATTTGGGAGCTTTTAAAAAGCATCTGACTAAACCCAATTAAAGCTTATCGTC
>JACYXH010000826.1:5032723-5150223 GCA_026745465.1 Lota lota
TTTAAAACACTTCCTTTTTTTCAACTCCAGATACGACGATTCCCCAGAACAGCTGGCATGATAAAGCCAGGTGTAAATAAGGTCACGCAGACACCAAGTGATTTTATATCTATCCGCGAAAAACGTCTTTCGGCAGAAATAATCGGACGCTTTTGATCCCTGCTTTGTGTGACCGAATAGCAAATACATTTCTGGGCGGCCCCCTCCTGTCACCTGTGTTGTTATGGAGATAGGGAGGAAGGAGGTCGTGGGGAGGGGGAGGCAGCTGGGTGTGTTGGGAGACAACAGGGGGAACCACATGTTATATGAGCCTCGTCGGGGGTTCAGTGACTCACCAGCCCAGATGCTCTGGCCCCAGGGTTCCAGGGCTCATTCAACCACCTCCACCAAGGATCTGGCCAAAAGAAGGACCAAACGAGCCCTCCCTCCCTCTCCGAAATCTGGCGCTATCCACATCCGAACCCCCAGCCAGCCAATAACAGCAAGCACTTTGCATCGCAGGCCAGATGTGTCTACAGAGATTAGGAAACAACCGGTTTTGAGATCAACATAATTATTCAAACACTTGGGGGCAGAGGATAGCCGAGTGATTAGGGTGATAGGCTCATGGCTTGAAGGGTTCTGTGTTTGAATCCCAATGTCTGTCGACTACCTGTAGGCATGCTTGAGCAAGCCCTACCTGCTCCTTAGTGACATGCATCTATCCTTCACTGTAGGTCGCATTAGATGAAACAGGTAAATACCTGAGCTGGTTCTATCAGGCTTTAAGTTCAGTCCTAATGGGACCCGACCTCCCAGGTAGAGTTACCATCCCAATAGAGATACCATCGAAACATGGACTGGAGAGTGATGGAGGGAGTGACCCTGTACGGAGGAGGAGAAGATGGAAGATCATGGTGGTGATCACAGCCCAGCTGGAAGTCCCAGCTTCACGAAGTGAAAGTGAAAGCATTTTCAGTCAGCAATCTTGACGGCTGGAGCAAGAGGACAGGAGAAACGCACAGAGGATCTCAAAGACAACATGAAATTAATAATGATTCACTTTTTTTGCTTCCCAAAAGAATAATTGATGACGTTACTTTGTCGTTAATAAACTTAACATGTCCCACCTTCTCAACTGAACTCCACACCGGGCTGACTAGCAATGACAACATGTTTTGTCACTTCTGGACCATCCAATCAAAGTCCTCGGTAGATTGAAATACCAAATCCTCCTACGATTCGCCCCCGCGCTTATATCCAATCCTTACTTGGGGAGAAAAAAGAAACTTTGGATCTCAGAAGGAAGATTGGTTCTGGGTGCTATTTCAACGGGCTGTTGGAGGGTTTTGTAAGCTTGGCGGTGCGGATGTGTTTCAGCCAGCTGTCAGAGGAGCCAGGGATTGAGAGCCAGGCTGCGGAGGAGGAGGCTGCCGCTGTGGCATTTCAGCCTGACTGGTGTGACTCAGCACCTGCTGGCTAAAGCACTGCTCTCCGCAATCAACACAGCACTCCCGCCTCGCACGGGACATGGATTTGTCTATTTTTACTTTTTGATTTGTGGTGTGAAATCAGAAAAATTTTGTTTTGTGCATAAGCTCTGGACCGTTGTGCTCTCTGGATCCCGGGGTCTTGGCTGTTTAAAGGCCACCGCTTCCCTATCGTTCCTCCTTGACGTTCCTCCTTCTCTCACCAATTTGTATGACTTTGACATTTTCCCAAAGCTGGTAGCTCACAAACCTCCTGCCTTTCAACTGTGCTGCTGTTGTGAGTCTCGTAGTCGTGGTTACCGAACTACCGCAGTGGAGCTCCTGGTCTAGCTGGACCTCCGGGCTTTCTGGCTTCCTAGTGTTCATTTATCAAAGGAACTGGGCTGCTGCCTGCTGGCTCCCTCACTCTCACACCACTTCAACGCGCTAATGTGTGGGCTGGCACAAATGCCCACACATGTCAAATAATACACACACAGACACACGCACTTACACACACACACACAAACACACACACATACACACACATACACATATACACACACACACACACACACAAAGACATATACACACATACATACATACACACACACACACACACCCACACCCACACCCACACACACACACCCACACCCACACCCACACACACATACACACACACACACACACACACACACACACACATACAAACAAACACACACACACACATGCACTTACAAGTCAATATACATGCATGTCAACGCACACACAGGAAAACGCGGTGGTCCCATCACATTGTTTGTGATGTTTATGTTTCATGTCCTCCTCCTCACATGTTGTCTTCATGTGCCTTCACGCCATCCGTCGCTGTTGGGCGTCTTAGCGACCTACATATCGAGACATCTAGATGTTCCCCAGCATCTGCACCCTATCTCTCACACCCTGGTTCCCCCCCCCCCCCCCCCCCCGGTGTCTCCTCAGGACAACAGCCGGCGCGTGGACAATGTGCTCAAACTGTGGATCATTGAGGCCCGCGAGCTTCCAGCCAAGAAGCGCTACTACTGTGAACTGTGCCTGGACGACATGCTGTACGCGCGCACCACCAGCAAGCCCCGCACCGACACCGTCTTCTGGGGGGAGCACTTTGAGTTCAACAACCTGCCTGCCGTCCGCAACCTTCGCCTTCACCTCTACAAGGAGACGGACAAGAAGAGACGCAAGGTGAGGAGCACGAAACAAGCGAAACAAAAACTCTAACCCCAACGTTAGGCTAAGGCTAACACACGGCACGTGTTGCTTCTTATTTGTAGCATGACCATAAAATGAAATCCAATCAAGTCTATTTTGGAACATTATTTTGCGTCCGTCCCGACATGGCTGTGTGCTTTGGGCTTTACCCTAATCCTGCTTGAAACCCAAGTCCACTGGGATAACAAAGTAACAGTGGTTTCTATGTTACTATTGATTGCTTTGATTCTATCCAGACAGACATGTTTTTTTATAGTAATCTTCTTGTAATAGTGGGGGCCTTCCTCTTATCTCCAATGAAAGTTGGGACAGTGAACTTGCTAGGATAAAATGTTGCGCCAAAACATCTTGATTTGCTGTTGATTCACTATTGATCATAGTGCTCTTCTATTTTGTATATTGTATGTTGTGTGTTGTGTGTTGCGTGTCATATGTCTTATGTTATATGTTCTATGTTGCGTGTCGAATGTTGTATGTTGTGTGTCATATGTTTTGTGTTGTATGTTCTATATTGTGTGTCAAATGTTGTGCGTCGCGGGCGGTATGTTCCGACGTACAGGAGAAGAGCACATACCTGGGCCTGGTTAGCATCCCCATCTCCAGCATCACAGGGCGTCAGTTTGTGGAGCAGTGGTACCCTGTCATCCAGCCCAGTGTCCTCACCAAGGGAGCGGGCGTGGGCGGGGGGAAGATCATCAACGCGTCGCTCCGCCTCAAGTCCCGCTACCAGACCATGAGCATCCTGCCCATGGAGCTGTACAAAGAGTTCGCAGAGTATGTCACTAACAACTACCGCACTCTGTGCGCTGTGCTGGAGCCCGTGCTCAGCGTCAAGAGCAAAGAGGAGGTGGCGTGCGCTCTGGTTCACATCCTGCAGAGCACAGGGAAGGCTAAGGTAGGTCAGGAGTCCGGAACTGTTTACCTGCTCAAAATGTGTGATGCTTTTATCCAAAGTGACTCACAAGTCAGGCTGAGAACGATCATAACAACAGCATACCATCAAAGTTGGGGTAGTTACAGAAGAAGCTAACGTGATGAGCAAGCTAGTTTAAAAACAACAACTGGACAGAGTGCAGAGTAGCCATACGAATCAGAAAAACAAAGTTAGTAAATAAAGAACCTTAATTAACGTTACAGGCAACAATGAGCATGGTATAAGGAAATTAATAAAAAGCCTATTAATTTGGTAGATTGTTAGCTTGGTTGTATAATTAGATATAAATATTAAACATCAATGTCTTCAGTCTACTTTGAGACACTTTTGAGCAAGATAAGTAACCCCTACCTACTCATGGTAGGTTGGGGTTACCATCCGCAACAGATACACATGTATCTGTAGGATCATCTGCTAAATTATTGAATAGTCAAAGTAAAAGAAGGAATTGTAATTGGGAGAATGTTCTTGTTTTCTGCAGGACTTCCTGTCAGACATGGCGATGTGTGAGGTGGACAGATTCATGGACCGAGAACACCTTATCTTCAGAGAGAACACTCTGGCCACCAAAGCCATAGAAGAGTACCTCAAGCTGATCGGACACAAGTACCTCAAGGACGCTATAGGTATGACTACTATTACACATTGGCCCTACTTACCTTTTTTTCAGGGTATTTTTAAAGATGTAAGGTTGCTTCATATTCAATTTGATTAGTATGTTCAATCCCAGTAAAGATTCCAGAAATATCAGAGCCATACCTTATTTGACTGTAGTGCTGTAGGTAACCAAGCACTCTGGCTAGGTAATGCAGTAATAGCCAGTATTGTACTCTAATGTTTTGGCATTTGAACTGTATTGTTCTAGCTAATGGAGTATTATTCTGGGCGCTAACACACTACTGTGTATTTCCACATTATTGTACTAGCTAACAGCACTGTGTATTTGTACAGTATTGTATGCCTACTAGCTAAAAGCATTGTGTATGTGTACAGTATTGTAGCAGTAATGTGTTTTTGTACAATATTGTATGACTATTAGCTTACAGCTGTTGTGTATGCATACAGTATTGCAGCAGCTAACGTACTGTGTATGTGTACAGTATGGTAACAGTTCTGTGTATTTGCAGGGGAGTTCATCAGAGCCTTGTACGAGTCAGAGGAGAACTGCGAGGTAGACCCTATGCGGACTCCACCCTCTGTGCTCCCTGACCACCAAGCTAACCTACGCATGTGCTGCGAGCTGGCGTTGTGCAAGATCATCAACTCCCATTGGTGAGTAGTGTGATACACCTTCAGAGTCTGAACCTGGCTATGTGAAAGTAAGAGAACCGACCCTAATGAAGACCTAAACCTAACCCAATCAGTGTGATAGGGTTACATAATATAGACTGGTGGCTTTATTATGTATCTTGCCATTACAATCATCTGACGTTCCTCCTCATGGTTCTCCTAATGTTGCTATTCATTTTTCTTCCTTACAGTTCTCCTCATGGTTCCTCCTCATGGTTCTTCCTTACAGTTCTCATCGTGACTCTCCTCTTAGGGACATCCTCATGGTTCTCCTTTTAGGTTCCTCCTTATGGTTCTTCCTTACAGTTCTCCTCATGGTTCCTCCTCATGGTTATTCCGTACAGTTCTCCTCATGGTTCTCCTCTTAGGTTCCTCCTTATGGTTCTTCTTTACAGTTCTCCTCATGGTTCCTCCTCATCGTTCTTCCATACAGTTCTCCTCATGGTTCTCCTCTTAGGTTCCTCCTCATGGTTCTTCCTTACAGTTCACCTCATGGTTCTTCTAACATTCCTCCTCATGGTTCTCCTATTGTTCCTCCTAATGTTCCTCCTCATGGTTGTCTTAGCTTTCCTCCTCATGGTTCTCCTATTGTTCCTCCTAATGTTCCTCCTCATGGTTGTCTTAGCCTTCCTCCTCATGGTTATCATAACATTCCTCCTCCTGGTTATCCTAACATTCCTCCTCATTGTTCTTCTCTAACGTTCCTTCTCACGGTTCCTCCACATAGTTCCTCCTCATGGTTCCTCCTCATGGTTCTCCTAATGTTCCTCCTTATGGTAATCCTAACATTCCTCCTCATGGTTCTCCTCTAACGTTCTTCCTCACGGTTCCTCCTCATGGTTCTGCTAATGTTCCTCCTCATGGTTATCCTAACATCCCTCCTCATGGTTCTCCTCTAACGTTCCTCCTCATGGCTCTCCTCTAACATTCTTCCTCACGGTTCCTCCTCACGGTTCCTCCTCATGGTTCTCCTAATGGTCCTCCTCATGGTTATCCTAACATCCCTCCTCATGGTTCTCCTCTAACGTTCCTCCTCATGGCTCTCCTCTAACATTCTTCCTCACGGTTCCTCCTCACGGTTCCTCCTCATGGTTCTCCTAATGGTCCTCCTCATGGTTATCCTAACATCCCTCCTCATAGTTCTCCTCTAACGTTCCTCCTCATGGTTCCTCCCCAGCGTGTTCCCTCGGGAGCTGAAGGAGGTGTTTGCGTCGTGGAGGGTTCGTTGTGCTGAGCGGGGCCGGGAGGACATCGCTGACCGTCTCATCAGCGGCTCGCTCTTCCTGCGCTTCCTTTGTCCTGCCGTGATGTCCCCGTCACTCTTCAACCTGACACAGGAGTACCCCGATGAGCAGACCTCACGCACCCTCACCCTCATCGCCAAGGTGGTGCAGAACCTGGCCAACTTCTCCAAGTCAGTTCCCTTCCACACAGGCTTTAGGTTTCTTCTGCTGCTTTCAGTTTGATGATTTGGGATTTGTTGATTTTTGCTTATACCTTTAAATAACTTTGTTTTTATCATTTTATTGTAGTTATGTGTGTAGTTCATATATTGTAGGATGGATTTTATACTAACCTTTTTTATACTTAGTGCTTTTCTTTAACTTAAGCTGTCATAGATACATGAGTTTAAATGATGCCGTGCAAATACTTTATTCATTATTATATATTACGATGCCTATATTTTAGTATTTAGCTTATGTTTATATTGTCTTTACTTTGTCTTTTTCCTTACTTTCCTCATATTAATCCCTTCTTTCTGTGATTCTGACATCTTCCCATTGCTTCTCCTCCTCCTCCCATCTCCTCCTCCTCCTCCCTCTTCCTCATCGCTCCAGATTCGGCAGTAAAGAGGAGTACATGTGCTTCATGAATGAGTTCCTGGAGATGGAATGGGGCTCCATGCAGCAGTTCCAGTACGAGATCTCTAACCTGGACAGCGTGAGCAATGCGGGCAGCTTCGAGGGCTACATCGACCTGGGCAGGGAGCTGTCCATCCTCCACAGCCTGCTTTGGGAGGTCATGGCCCAGCTCAGCAAGGTTAGCGGGACAACGGTGAATGATCCCCGCATTTGTATATCTCGCTTCTTACTCGCCTTTTACTAGCCGCGATGGCCACTTACAGCATTTGATTTATTTTGTACGCCTCATGTTTGCAGAGATTCACACACAGACACGTTACAGTGGCGCAAGCAGCTCACTGATTAGGTTCAGGGTCAAAGGTCAGAACTGAATATTATTTTAGCACACGTCTTGCTTCTGTTATGTGACATATTTCCAAGTAACACAGGATTTGTGAATGTAATTTAATCCATACCACATCTATTATTCATTATTGCATGTTTATATTTACATAACATAATCAAATGAATATGTATAATTTGGTGGACCCTTGCGCTGTTAATGACCAAAGCGAGCTAGACAGAACCAGTTCAGGCTAAAGAATACTTATCTTATATTATTTGTCCAACTTTACATTCAAAGTTAATGCAATTATAAAATAGAGCAGACATTATCAATTCAAGAAGTTGACCATTGAATATTAATTTTGTATTTATTTCCTGTAACTCCAGGACGCCATCATCAAATTGGGCCCGTTGCCCCGCCTCCTGAATGACATCAGCATGGCGTTGCGTAACCCCCACCTCCAGAGGCAGCCCAGCCATCAGGGGCCCGGCCGCATCCAGGAGAAGCAGTCCGACCGCCTGCTCTCCCGGCCCAGCTTCAACAGGGCCCCCTCCTCCGAGTTCCAGAATCTCATGATGAGGGATCTCAATAGGTACGACAAGTAAGTTGGTTGGTTCTTGGGTAAGTTAGTTGGTTGGTGAGTTGTTGGTTTGTTGGTTGGTGGTTGGTTGGTGAGGGGTTGGTTGGTTTGTTGATTGGTTGGTGGTTGGTTGGTAAATGGTTGGTTGTTGAGTGGTTAGTTCATTGGTTTGCTGGTGAGTGGTTGGTGGTTAGTTGGTTGGTTGGTGAATGATTGGTTGGTGAGTGGTTAGTTGGTTGTTGAGTGGTTGGTTGGTGAGTGGTTGGTTAGTTGGTTGGTGAGTGGTTGGTTAGTGGTTGGCGAGTGGTTGGTTGGTTTGTTGTTTGGTTAGTGTTGGCTGAGTGGTTTGTTGGTGAGTGGTTGGTTAACAGTTGGTGAGTAGTTCGTTGGTTGGTGAGTGCTTGGCGTTGACTGGATTCCTACATTCACGTGAAGACCCCTTACCCGTCCATCTCTTTCATGTGTCTGCCACGTGACCTTCTCCAGCTCTATAGATATCACTCGCTTGCCTTCCCCCACCACTGGGGTCCCCGGTGGGGGGGTCATGCCCTCACGCCCCCAGTTGAGTTTCCAGGAACGGGAGCACCTCCAGCGGGCCAACTCCAAAGATGTTTTCTACGTAACGCGTCCCCCCCTGGCGCGATCAAGTCCCGCCTACTGCACCAGCAGCTCTGACATCACCGACCCGGACCCCAAGGTGAGTGTTTGTCCTGAGTCTGTCCGTGACGTCGTACATCGGCCGGATGTCTGCCATCCCATCCCAGTCGGTTAGCATTGTTCTCGCTGAGCCCAAACGATCGGTTAATGCATGGCGATCGAACGCATATTCGCTATTGAGATGCTAAAATCAAACGGCAAGGACAGCAGAAAGCTCGGGACGTGACCGGACACCAATTTCCCGATCATAGACCCCAGTAGCGATAACCTGAGGTTCGCGAGACAGCGTAACAGTGTTCCTGCAGGTTGATTTTACAATACGGTCCCTCTATGCGGTAAGTTATCATGACGTGGTCATATCATGATCTGCTTTTTCCCTAATACTTCATACAACCCATTTTAGGAAGTATTTCCCGGGAAATACTTTGAAGCGATCCAGTGTCCGGGTGTACCTAGGTAACTAAAAAAACACACACCCCTACCACGCTTCACCCATGTCATCCGTGGCCTCGTCACCTTGATGGAACAAGTGACATGCAGCACGCTGCTGCCGTTTACAATTACCGCTTACCGCTCATAACGCTCATCATTTAGCTGCTCAGTGTCAATAAAAAGCGTATCTATAATGGACCGCCAGGATTCCCGAATGAACAGCGTGTCTAACCTGCGGTCGGTGGACATGCTCAACTCCTCCCAGGCCTCCATCGGCGGCGGCATGGGCAGCTTCGGCGGGCTGAGCAGCGGGGGCGGTGGCGGCCTGGGCTCGGGCCTCAGCAGCCAGCTCCGGGCCGGCGGGCGTCTGTCGGCCGGCTCTGGGGGCTCCAGCATGTCTGGCGGCCTCCGGCTGAGCCAGATGGGCGCCACCACCGACTCGCTGTCCCAGCAGCAGCAACAGCAGGCCGCCGCCATGCGCTACCCGCTTTCCTTCCAGAACCCCCTCTTCCACCTGGCCACCGCGGACGGACCCCAGCAGCAGCACCAGCTCCACCACCAGCACAGCAGGGCCCAGCCCCCTCCGCCCCTGCTCCTGGCCCCCGACCCGGAGCCCTCCCACCAGTCCTACGTGCCCCAGTTCGCCCACGGAGGGTTCTCCCGGAGCGAGGACCTGTCCACCCTCAGGACCCGGGACGGGCACCTGAACCAGCCCAGCATCATCCACTCCCACAGCTACAGCGACGACTACACCCGTGCGGAACAAGGACGCAGGCAGCTGTCCATGCACATGCAGGTACGTGTTGATGCGGGTTTTAGGTTTCGTGGCAAGACAGCGAAATAAGGTTTGTGGTATCTCTTTTCTTGCTGATAAAAGCGATAGCATTCCACTTTGCAAAATGACGGATCATTTAAATTTGTCTATCTGTAAGGATAACATCCCACCGCAACACATGATGGGAATGGCGTCCCAGACGGGGACCTCCCACTCCTCCTTGGCCACACCCCCTTCCACAGTCCAGCCAGTGCGCCAGAGTTCCATCGCCCCGCCTCCCGCCCAGCGCGTCAAATCACAGACCTCGCATCAGCTGTCTGTCAGCGCGGCGGCCACCCCCGCGGCTCCGGCTAAGACGCGGCCTCAGAGCGGGAACCTCCTCCAGTCCCCAGAGACGGGCTACGCCGGCAGGCAGCAGGGCCCCAGGCAGCTGTCCGTCAAGGGCAGCACCCCCCCGGGCCTGCCCCACCAACAGAGCTCTGTCCGGGAGAACCAGAGTCCGCAGGGAACCACTAATCAGAGCACTCAGCAGTCGCCACAGCAACAGCAACCCCAGCAACAGCACCTGCTGAAGCCCACCATGAGCAAACAGGTACCATCAGTTTGAATTCAGACCAAGTGTTATTCCCCTCTTCCTCTTGCTGATATTTCCATCCTCTGTTACTGCCTTTGTTACCAGCTGATCCGCATCTCGTGCCTTTGAAGTATGCCAGCCCTCAGGGTGTCAGACGGGATTCTTTTACTAGATATGAGTCGGTGGCTCATTGTTCTGAAGCTTGTCAGGATTACCAAAGTGTGGGCCAGTAACGAATAGATTAATTGAGCTGTAAGGCCCCAATTAATTAACCCCCCCCCAACCCACCAAGGCTTTTGGCTCACTGCAACTGACTTGTGATCTTCTTGGTCATTATATTCAGGGTTCTCAGACTCCCTCCAGCCTCAACCCCCCCACCCCGGCCAACGAGCGGACAGTGGCCTGGGTGTCCAACATGCCTCACCTCTCGGCGGACATCCCACTGAGTGCCCGGTCTGACCGCGAGGACTTCAAGCTGAAGGAGTACTCAAAGAGCATGGACGAGTCCCGCATGGAGAGGGTAGGTGTTGATGTTCCTGGGCCTGTAATGGAGCAGGTTTTTGATCATGCTCCATTTGAAATTGTAAGTGGGTACAAAAAAAGTTATTAGGTAACATAAGGTCAAGATGTCTGCTCACTTGGTACCTTCATCCCTAGAAAAGGGGTTGTGGAGTGTGTGTGGATGATGGCTGGTTTAAGCAGCCTCACCTGGCCCGAGTCGGACTGATTGGACTCTGGGGCTGGGTGAAGCTGCACACCTGTTGTACATTGAGCAATCAATGTGCACAGGTTAAACCAGCCATCACCACACACACTCGGGTAGATCTCCTACTTGGCAGCACGGAGCACCATCTGTTTGTATCATTATACTCAACCTCTACAATAAACCGGTTTTCAACATCACCACCCTGTGTCCTTGATCTGGAGGAGCCCAGAAAAGCCACCTAGGTGGAGTGTGGCAGCCACCTAGGTGGCATGTAGCATGGACATTGTAACAGGGGATAATGGAATTTTGGGGCCTTTGAAGCGCTACGGTTGGCTACGGGGGCAGCATGATGTAATGGCTAGGGTGTGTGACTCCTAGCCCAAAAGCTACTGGGTTCGATGTAAGCATGACTGTAAACATACTCGCGCAAGTTGCCTAACCCCAGGACCTGTATCTGAAATTACTGTGAGTGGCTTTGGATACAAATGTCTGCCAACTGACTAAATAGTAACTACCAATAAAAAAAGCCTTTTCTGGTATGCATTGTCTTGGTTTAGGTGGATCAGAGGTTTAAAGGGTTGATTTATACTTCAGTGAAGGCTTAATATCTTACCACTGCAGTCGTCATAATGAAGTAGTTTTAAGTTGACCCATCCTTTCTTGGACGTTTTTAAACATTCCATTGCGGTTGGTACACCCGTCATGACATTTAGAAAACTAAACACTGCTTACTATAGACACAAATGAAATCACCCGAAAATTGGTCCATAAACGTATCTACTCTCCTCATTTCTGAAGGCTCAATTGTCCAAAGAAAACAGTGAAATCTGAGCCTTTTCTCGTTCTCCCAGTGTATTCTCCTCCTCACTGCCCCTATTGCCCCTCCTCTGCTCCAGGTTAAGGAGTACGAGGATGAGATCCACTCTCTGAAGGAGCGGCTGGTGATGTCCCACAAGAAGCTGGAGGAGTACGAGAGGAGGCTGCTGAGCCAGGAACAGCAGACCAGTCAGATCCTCCTGCAGTACCAGAACCGGCTGGACGACAGCGAGCGTCGGCTCAGGCAGCAGCAGCACGAGAAAGACTCCCAGATTAAAGGGATAATCAGCAGGTAAATGGAGGACCGTCACCACCATCTCGCTGTCGTTGTTGTTGATGTTGACACTGTTGTTGTGAAGGAGGAAAAGTAAAGAGACCTCAAAAGGCTTTTGAACTTTTGCTTGGGGCGGATGAGTCATTTTTCATTTTGTCCGGCACCAATACCATGAACCCCATACCATTGGTGAAACACATGACATTTGACATTTGATACGCTGTCTGTGAAATGCATTAATGCTAACATCCATGATTTAACAAACCCATACACCACATGAAGAATATGTTTTCGCTAAAAGGAGAATTGCATTAACAGATGTAAGTGTGCCTGATCAAGACTCTCTTTGTGGATGACCATGGAAATAACTGCAGAAAAATGAATGGTAGTCCGTTGAGTACTACTACTTCTACTGCTACTACTACCAGATCATGTGTGGTAGTTCCTTTCTTCATGAGCTAATGCAATGTAAGCAATTGTTTGATCAACAATGGACTATCCCAGCAAGTCCTTTTGGGAAGGTAAGAAAAACAAGGCTAAATGGATTTCAGTTTTACACCTGAATGCAGTACAATGTGGAGACAATCCTCCATCAACATCATTCTGGTTTTATTAGTGTCAGCTGTTGGTTTCTGGAGAATTTTGGTGTATGAACTGGAATTTAATGAGCACTTACGTTGAAATGTGAGGCTGCAGCTTACTTGTAGCGACACACTTCATAGTCTTTATTGAGCCACTTCAAAATGAAGTTGTTGATAGAAAAGGGGTAATGTAGGCCATTGGGTGTTTCATTGGGATGCTTGGGCAGCAACGCAGATGCTATGGCTTTACTGTAGCTGGTCTGTCTGAAAACTGTACATGACTTACTCCTTCTTTTCTGCTTATAAGTAGTGTATGGTCTGCAAAGTGTAGATATGTGTGACAGAGAATATTACCACTTTAAATCCACTCCAGGCAAGAAGAAATGGGCGGAAGACAGTGAACACTGGTCTGCTTTAATTGGAATAGACCCTAAATGCCCAAATCCTTGTACAAAACAACCAACCTTTGAACATATTTCTATATCCTTTGTGCTTCAAACTCACAGAGGAAAGGAATAGACCTCATTATTTCTTTCTACGAAACAAAGTTTGGAATGAAAAAAACGATGGGAAAAACGTGTTCCTTTTTTAACAGGATCTCTAGGGGATTGCAGGTCATCACATAATCCACATCGTAATCTTCAACTAACTCTTCTGTGAGATTTTAAAGATTCAAAAGCGCAGGAGGAAAGGCTAAGTCCAAGCTTAGTCTAACAGAGCTTTGGTCATGGCTGACTCTGGAATACAATGGCATGACACCAGCTCTTCCATTTTAGCATCCATGTGATCAAGTACAATGCTGTGTACTGAGGAGGTATGGATTACTTCTTTCTTTGCCTAAACTGAGCATGAGCACTGATACCTCTGTTCTTTTAATTAACTACATACTCCTAAGGTGTAGTCTCTCAAGACAGAAGTGTGGCTGGCACAATCTTTTACAAAATGCTCCGGTCTTCGCGTCTTATGAGTAATTAGTTCCATAAATCCATAACCAGATCCAAAGTATTTTGACCAATTACGACACTATGTTAAGCTATGGATTACAATTACCTGTCTTGGTTACAGCTTGGGTAGGCAATTTATTTTAAAAGCATTTTTGGTCATTTGTTGAAATTCTCTTACATCTTGACAGCAATCAATAAATAAAATGTTCTACATCTGTGGCTGTCGCAGGCTTGTAATAAGCTTGTCCAATCACCTCATTCGGGCCAAATGAAATAATTTGATGCATTACCTGTCTGTCTTCCTACCTACCTGGCTACCTGCGTGCACTCTGCCTGTGCACTCTCATTGCGCTGAACCGGAGTCTTCCACAAGACTAGGCAGATATTGCTAAAGCTAGCAAGCTAGTCTCTTGTTTACAGGATGTGAAACTCCAAACGCAATTTGGAGTTTCTCCAAATTGCCTAACCTACCTTTAAGCTTCCACATGGATATATATATTTTCATGTCAATGGTCGAACACCTTGGATCTACTCTGGATTTCTGAATCCGGTTACTTTAATACGTTTGGCTGCCTAAAGTGCATACATGTAGGCTACAGCATTTATAAAAATCATGCAATCCCCTATCTAAGGTGCAGCCACTATCTAATTTAGGGAGTTAGTACCAAGAACATCGAGACCGCAGGGGCACAATCAAACAAATGAGTGATAGAGTGGGAGGGAGAGAGAAAGTTGAAGAGAAGGGTTATATTAAAATTTCCTTTGTGGGCAATTATTATGCATGACATTTTGGCGATTCCTTTTATAATGGAGTCACACTTAGACAGATTCACTCAAAAATATTTAAACTTTTTGTACATACAAGAGATTGACATTGTGGACTTCCAAATGTTGTTACATGAACCTAACAACCATATGTCCAATGTCCGATTGGGTTGGCAATTGAGACCAAATCCTTGTGTTTTTCTTCTTGGTGTTCTACAAATGTTCAAATTAGTGTACTGTTTACACTAACAGCATGTACTACTAAATTAACCTTCAATTCTAAAAGTTATGTTAATTCCCTTCCAGTATTAAATGAACCCCAAACAATCCATTGGTGTAATGGGTTGAACTACACATAAAATGTTGTGTTTAAAATCCTTTGGATACATAACTTTAAAGGTCCCCTATTTACCAGCTGGTGTGATGATGATCAACAATTACAAGCCATTTCAATACCCCACGTGTGATGTCACTCTAGATTTGGAAAAATATTGTAATGGTTAATCAACATCACACCTGGCGGTAAAATATGGCCCTTCAATAATTCAGGATTAGTGGAATTTGTTCTACTTTCCTGCTAGAGCCAATGTGAAAGCTGCCAAATGGCCGGGGCATTTTTAGTTTAAACCAAAGACATATAAGATCACTTTATCATAACTATATTTATTCCACTTAGATTGAGCATTTACACACACACACACACACACACACACACACACACACACACACACACACACACACACACACACACACACACACACACACAAACACACATATTTAAAAACAAATATATAGTATTATCTTTGACCTGAGCTGATTAAATAGCCTACTGTCAACCCATGTTTACTAAATACTTAATATCTAAAAGTATTTTTTAAAGTCAGTGATGTAAGACCCAGAGTATACATATATAATATTGAGATAGAAAGATAAAGAGAGATATAGAGAAACTGTAGATGTTGTACAAGTACATTCTCATAAAGAACAATATAAAAATATAAAGTGTAACTATTTAATTCTTGCAATAGCCATCTTTTTGGTCTGAGAAGTGCAATAATGGATTTTAAGTATACTTTAATTATACTATGTGCAAAAAAGGTTAATGCAATATTCAGAATGCATAATGTGTATACACAGAGACTCAGCGGAAACGTTTTGCCAACATATTTTAAATGGTCCAACAGTTTGAGCACAAGGGAGTTAAAATATAGCATATTTTTATTAGAATTCATATTCATATCATTTCCCTCAACCGTGACATATGATACTGTATACTGTGCGAGCTACCGTTAAGAGACCACAGTATGCTGCCTTTGATATGTCTGTTTTGTGCTTGTGAACCTTATCTGCATATCCACTGAATGACTTGATGGACGTTCTTTGCTTGATGGATGCTCTTCATTAAAACAATACTTTTCTAATATCAATAGACTACATCGCTGTTTTCTGCTTGGGTTTTGAGATTTGAATTCTGAAGTACGTCATTGGTAGTGTGACAAAGTTGTGACAACTTACAATAATGTAAACAATGCAGTTATGGTATTATTTAAGTATTATTTCAATATTATTACCCTTAAAAAGGGCAAAAATATAATAAATTCTGCAGAGATATTGGTCATGTTTTGTTGTTGGTTTGTCTGCCATCTCGTGTAGCAGAGCTAGGCTAACGGCTGAATCGATTGTTCAATAACAGCTTCTATAATGCGAATCTCTTCACGATGTATTGTGTTTTTGGCTCAATAAGCATGTGATTGGTTTGAATACCAACAACACCGGCCCAGGTACTACATTAACTATATAGGTTTCCATTTATTATATGCTTTTCCATTTGTTATATGCCTTTCCATTTAATGATATGCGCCCGGACCTGGGTGAAACCGTAGTTGAAAGTAACTTGCAAAGTTTTCGTTTTTATTTCATTTGCAGACAAAAGTTTATCCTCAGGCTTGTGCCTTGTCTCACTACAACCCACATAACTATATTTATATTTTACTCCGTTTTTCTCCATATATTATATTAAAGGTGCTTGTTCAGCCTGCTACCATTTGCTGTGCTGCCAAAGCATATCAAAGCACGCAATGTCGCCACAACTCCAGTTTCATCCAGGTCTGATATGAATGTGTCCTTTGACTTTGCCATGAACCTCACCTGCTGTTGTACATCGCCTGTCTTCTGCCTTTTCTCTGTGTAGCAAACGATTCATCTTGACCCTGTGTGTAATGCTACGGGGCCAGCATTTTTTTAACTGCATGAATGACTTGATCTCATAAGCTACTACTACTTGAATAGAAAAGAAAATGTATTTAAAGGTCTGCAGCCTCATGATTCATTGTGTGCATTTGGAGAGTTTGATGCTGTACCCATGTGACATTTCCATTGAGACCGTGCCAATATTTACGTCAGTGCTTGTTTGCTCATTCTCTTTTTTCCCCTTGTTTTTGTTATTTATTTTGTAAAGTACCTCAACATTGTATATTATTAATGGAATAAAACATCCAAACACCTATGTTTAAAAAAACTCCACCTGTGGATTTGTTTTATTTATAGATGTCTGCAACCTTGTGAATTAGGAGGTTTTGAAAAACTTTTGGAATTAGTCTTCATCAAGCAGAGACACAAAACAAAGAAAACGAATTTGTTCTGTGAAACAACATACAAAAAAAGAGCAACACTCATTTGATGACTTGGTGATTATAATTGGTATCTGGTTTCCCTTACAGCCTACGATGACGTCACATGTAGTGTTTTGATTACAAGGCTTGGGAAAATAATTGCACATTTAAATAATCCCTTTGATAAGGCAGTCGATTGACTTAATCCTCCCTCCTCCTCATGCTAATATTTCCCCTGATGCCCATTTTCATATTTAATACAGTAGCGTACAGTAGGATGATCCACAACCCCCTTCACAGCCATTTCCTTCCCCAAGCATTTAAAATACACTTAATTTAGATTTTAATTCATTTTGTCAGCAGCTGTCTGACTGAATGACATCTGAAAAGGCACGTAAAGACAGAAGTATGCGCGCGTTGTCAAGAGCAATCTGGGTCACTCATCATTTTCCTCATTTTCGTAGCCAGGGTGTAAACACACCAGAATAAACCGGGCCAGTTCATTTCTTTTAAATGAACTGGTCTAACCTTTGAGTTGGACTAACGTGGGAACTTGGAAACGGTGGACAATGTCTGCTGTTGCCGGTGCACGTTTCATGTAGAAACCGAAGATAGCGCCCAATCATTTCTGCTAGTGCGTTCTTTGAAACGGCTCTAACCACGTGACCGGCACGGCGCAGTAGATGGCATGCATTGTGTCCAACCGGAGATTCCCCAGGGATTATCCTGATTGGCTGGTAATCAGGCCAACCAGCACCAGACAACAACACTGACGTAGATTGCCAACAGTTTGAAGTTTTAATAATTGCCGGGTAGAAAAGTATCATGAATTGGATACTGGAGCTCAAGAAGACAGAGGTATTCAGGTTCTTCAAAGAACTTGGATCGCACAAACTGTCTTTGTGGGGTTCAAATTGAATAAAATGGCAGACAGGAAATCAGATACCAGGAAGAAAGAAAAAAAGGGATAACTGGGGTCTCCTCATGAGTGTGTTGGGATCAGATGCAGGTGATGTGGTTACACCTGGATGTACTGTAGTTGGCTCACTCTCTTTAACTCACCTTGGTTCTTTTCCTTCTCTCCCCCATCTCTCTTTCTCTCTTCTCCCCTCTCTCTCTGTATCTCTATCTCTATATATCTCCTCCCTCTCTCTTCTCTCCCCCCTCTCCTTCTCTCTTCTCCCCTCACTCTCTGTATCTCAATCTTTCTATATATCTCCTCCCTCACTCTTCTCTCTGCCCCTCAATCTGCCTCTGCCTCTCTCTCTCCCTCCATCCCTCTCACTCTCCCCCCTCCCTCTATGTGTGTATATCTCTATTTCTCTGTCGCTATCTCTCCCTCCTCTCTCTCCCTCTGTCTGTCTCACTCTCCCCCTCCCTCTATGTGTGTGTATCTCTCTATTTATCTGTCCCTATCTCTCCCACCTCTCTCCTTACATCCCACTCACTCTCTCCCCTCCCTCTGTGTGTGTATCTCTCTGTCTCTCTCTCTCCCTCCCTCTCTCTCTCAGACTGATGGCTGTGGAAGATGAAATAAGAGGAGCCCCGGTGGTCATTGAGCCCAAAACCAGAATGTTTGCAGATCAGGTCTGTCAACTCTTCCTTCCTCTTTCTTCCTCTTCCTCTTCCTCTTCCTCTTCCTCTTCCTCTTCCTCTCTCTCTCTCTCTCTCTCTCTCTCTCTCTCTCTCTCTCTCTCTCTCTCTCTCTCTCTTCCTGTGGTGGCCTGTGCTTTTCCTTCGCCCTGCAGCTCTAAACTCTTTCTCTTCGCCTTTCTTCCGTTAAATCCACTGCCGTGTTCTGTCTTACGCGCTCTCTCTCTCTCTCTCTCTCTCTCTCTCTCTCTCTCTCTCTCTCTCTCTCTCCGCCCGTCTCTTGCCCCTCCCCTACCTGTGTTTTGGTACGGCTGCCATCTTTCCTCCAGCATATCAAAGATGTTTGAACCGTATCTCCAAGGTTCTCCCTGTTTGCATTCCTCCTCTTGCCGTTGAGATGTTCTACTTCACCTGGGCTGTGAATTCATTCCGGCTCTGTGATGGTGTTGAAATCGGTGTGTGTGTGTGTGTGTGTGTGTGTGTGTGTGTGTATGTGTGTGCGTGAGTGTAGATAGGTGATGTGTGTGTGTATGTGTGTGTGTATGGGCTTGTATGGACATTTACACACATTGAGGGTGCGCTCTTGACCTTGAGCTGATCCACCAATCCAGATGCAGGGTTATCTCTCCTGAACTTTGAGCTCTGAGCATTCCATTTCATGCTGTCAATCAAAGTCACATCCGATCAAGCCCACGTAGGCATGTGTCACTGATGTGTGGATGTGTGGGTGTGCTTTGTGTGTGTGCTTTGTGTGTGTGTGTGTGTGTGTGTGTGTGTGTGTGTGTGTGTACGCTACACAGCTTCTAGAATGAATCTCCCACACAACTGACATTTACCCATCATGCATTGTGCTATTGATCTATACATTAATGACTGAAATTCAGTGTTATCAATACGTTTGATTGATACAAATGAGTTGACAAATGACAAATATTTCTTTAGTCAAACTGAAAAGGTCCAAAATAATTATGAGAACCTAAAACAAATAGTGTTTTTCCCCCAAATGTATATATTTCTAATGTTTAATTCACTTTCTTATTTTAAGGAAAATAAATATTCAATAAATCATAAAATAGGATTAGGGAGACATATTCCTTTGGAAACAGTAAGATATACTATTCTCTGAATGCTTTTATATGTTCGATTTTTCCGAGTTAAACTTACCTGACAAATTAAAATGGTATCGCTAATTTAAAAAAGGAAATATCTCAACATTTCAAACAATGGCTCCTTTAATGTGTTTGGTGTGTGCTATCATTATCAGGATTGATTATAGAGGATATTTCAAACCCTGACAGACTAGGAGGACGCTATTAAAATGCTCTGGGATGAACTAGATGATTACAAATAAATCAGGAAGGCAGTGACAAGACGTGACAGTGATGGTCTTTATTGCAATTCCAAAAGCAGATAATTAGGGAAAAACATCACGTAAGGACCGACTACTAGACCATGATGAAAACCTTCTCTTTTACCTTGAGAATAGAATGAAAATAAGGATTGAACACTACTTTCCATGTGTTTTTAACGTAATGCATAATATTTGCAAATCTTATGGACTAAAATGCTATGTTTGATTTTAATATTTATTGAAGCTAACGCACTTTGAATAAAAAGTTCAATCAAACTAGGATTCATGCAGTAGCTACAAATGTATTTAGAAGATGATTCATCCAAATGAACTTGCAGTGAGAGGTAGATAAGGGTAGGTGGGGCTGGTAGCGCTTGAGCACCTTACTGAAGGATACCTACAGATGACATTGGGGATTGAACCCAGAACCATTGCTCTGGAAGTTGAAAGGGGTGTGTGTGTGTGTGTGTGTGTGTGTGTGTGTGTGTGTGTGTGTGTGTGTGTGTGTGTGTGTGTGTGTTGATTTTGCCGTGGTTTTGGGTACTAATCATTATAAATAAGTATTTGTGTGTGTGTGTGTAACGCACACTTGTTATGAGCAACTTAACACCTCTCCGGTCTTCTTGTGCACACCTCTACCGGTCTGTACATGCAGACAGGTGCATGTGTCCTGGTGGTTGGTGTGTTTTACCTTCTCTCTCCTTGCCTTTTAAACCAGGGCTCACACAGGGCTCCGCCCTGGGCTGCTGTGGGTGAATGACATCATTGTGATTAGGGAATGTGCGTCGTAACGCCTCCCTCCTCTGCATGTCCTCCATTACGGCTCTTATGCATGGCAGCCTGATCCAAAGCTTCCCGCTGTATCCAGCGGATTTCTAACCAACTGCAACCGTCTGTGTGTGAGTGTGTGTGTGTATCTGGTGTGTGTTTTTTAAGTGGCGTGTACGTACAGTGTATGTTTGTAATTTGTATGTGCTGGTGAATGTTGTTTGTCCACTGCGTTATGAGTTGTGTCTTTTTCTCCCTCAAACCGTTTTTCCCTTTGAATTTTCCCCAAAATGCACAAATACCTCCCCTCTTGGTTCCCTCTTGCTCTGGTCTTTCTTTTCTCTCTCTCTCTCTCTCTCTCTCTCTCTCTCTCTCTCTCTCTCTCTCTCTCTCTCTCTCTCTCTCTCCCTCTCTCTCACCTGCTCTCGCTCTATCCCTTTTCCTCCTGTCTCCCCTTCTCTCTTTCTCGATAACGTTCCTCCATCTCTCCCCTTTTTCGGCTCTCTCCTTTTCTATCTTCCACCTCTCTCCTTCCTTTCTCTCCCTTTTAGCTTCATCTTTCTATCCCTCTCTTTACTTGCCTTCCCCCTTCTTTTCCTCTCATCCTTCCTTCCTCCCCTCTCTTTATATCTTTCTCTCTTCCCATCTCTTTCTCCCCATCTCTCTCTCTCTCCCTCTCTCTCTTATCCCTGTCCTATTCTGTGTTGCCTCTCTCGCCCTCCTCTCCTCTTGTGTTGACAAGATACGGTGATTTCTCTTAGGGGCGTCGTCAGTCTATCCTAGTGCAGCCCCGCCTCGCTCCCGCCCCGCCCCGAGTCTCCAGGTAATACAGCACACCTCTCTCTCTCTCTCTGTCTCTCTGTCTCTCTCTCTGTCTCTCTCTCAGCCATCCATAGCCCCCTCTCCTCCGCCCTCCTCTCTCCCTCTTTATGTGTGCTCCTATTCCTGTCCATCGACACCACAGCAACCTGTGACGAAATCTCCGTATCTGACCCAGTCAGTCCCGATATTGATCCACTGATCCATGCGTAAAAGTCTTTTTTTGTGTGTGTGAGTCTGTTGGTGTAGAAGTGTAACATTTATGTTGTTTGATAGCTGGGATCATCTTTCGTCTGACTAGTATAATTAAGACCAACCGTCACTGTGTTTGAAAAAGTGTCATTCTGTGTTTTTATTTAATTTTATTTCAAATGTGCTTTTATTTAATTTTTGTTATTATTCATTTAATTATCCTTGCTTCAAATTATGTTTTTGCTGTATTTAAGGCTGCTGTGCTAATATACATCTACTAATAACCCAGATAGGATAAGAATAAGAGAACGCCGTGTGTTTGTCTTTAAATGTTTTATGTCCTTGCTGGTACAACCTTAAACTCCATAAGTATAAAAATAACCTCTCTCAAATAACTTTACAATGGGTTATGGCCCAAAACATCAGAACTGTGCCTTCAAACTGTGTATGTTTGTGTGTTTGTTAAAATAAGAGAATGTCAGTTACATTTAAGATAATAAAACATTGCTTTGTTCAATATAATATGTATTCCCAGCTTAATAGTCATGTGTAACGGTGTACACATGCATATTAAGCCAGAAGGGGGCATTGTAGTGAACTGTGGTTAGTTGTGGTCATTTCAACGACATCCTGTTACTCCAATACACAACTTCTCGTCCATAGCACCAGTAATCACCGAAAAACACTAAGCCAATGCAAATGTTTCAATTTTTTTGTTTTGGTTCTGATTGAGAAGAGAAAAGTTCTGCGGATTCACATCCAATTTTTGCAAGGTGTTTTGTTTGTTTTTAGTAAACGTTTTCCAAAACACCCATTTGTCTCAGTGGATACACCCATGAAGTAGTGTGTTTAATGTGTGGTGTAGAATATGCAGGATGCAGACCAAACCACCAACTACCTTGTAGTAACCCCATCCCCATTTTGTTTTAATCAAAATAATTTGTACTTTTTAAAAAGCCCTTTACACAGTGAAATCTGTTGCACAATAGATCCATAAGAACTATACAGTATAAGATTTTTTTAATTGTTTTACGGCCCGATAATCCAAATGTTTTCTCTTCCCACTGATCCATGCAGACTACAGTGAAACCGACTGGGAGTGAACAAACAAACAAACAAAACAAACCTCGTTTAAACTAATACATACGCTTGATGTTACCCTGCGCCAATGTAGGTAAGAAACGAAGACCAAACCAAACACTGATACAGCACCAAACCAAAGTTTGAACCCAACTCTGAGCAGAGACTCATTTGGTTTCAATGAGCTTGGGTTAGAAGTATTGGTTGGTGAGGAGGCCACTGTTTGGGATGTGTGTAGCATAGCGCCAACAGGGCTAAGTTCAAGCTCAAAATTGTGTCTCTTATTTAGGCTCTAAATGTAAGCTCTAAATTAAGGCTCTAAGTTTTATGCTTTAAGTGTAAGCTCTATGTTTCAAAGCTCTACGTTATAGCTCTAAGTTTGAGGCCTCGGTTTAAGCTGTTAGTTTAAACTATAAAGGTAAGCTCTAAATTTAAGCTCTAAATTTAAGCTCTACGTTTAGAGCTCTACTTTTGAAGCTCTAAGTTAACGCTCTAAGTGTAGGCTCTAAAATGAAGCTTTAAGTTTAGGTTTAACGCTTTAATTTCAGGCTCTTAGTTTTAAGCTCTAAATTGAAGCTGTAAGTTAAAGCTCTGCATGCTCTGCTACGTTGTGATTTTAACACTATGTGCTACAGTCATGTGTGCGTGTAGAGCCTTCCCCCTAAGTGTGCGTAAGCTACAGTGTTCTTTACAGCTGTCTCTCCAGTTCATCTTACTTCCATAGAGGCTTAGAGGGGGATCGTGTGCAAGATTTGTACTTTCGTTTTGGGGAAGAATGACTCACTTGACCTCCTGACGTTTTACCCCAGTCACTGCGGAAACAAAAATCAGCGCTTCTCGGCACAAGGAGGATCAGGAACGCTTTTGACCTCAAGATTTTTTAATTCCTTCCATCCCTCCTTTCTCCGTGTCCCCTTTTTTCCTATTTCGCCATCGATGTTGGTGTACGTACGTCACGCATTAACTTTGTGCCTCATTTGTCTCTTTTGTCTGTTCGTCTCTCTGCCTGTCTCTCTTTCCCTCTCTCTTTCCGTTTTGTTCCTCTCAATCCCCTCGTGACTGCCGTCTTTCATCCTCCCATCCGGCCTTTTTGTCGTTTCTGTCATAACTTTGCACTTCAAAAACATCTCTTCTTTTGGTGCTGTATTCATTTCACATGCTTCGAAATCCCTCCCCTACACTTCCACCCTTTCCCTCTTCAACTCTGGAAACATACTTCTCTCTGTCTTCCCTCTGTCCCATTTCACTACCCACGCCGCCTTCTAATTCATCTGTCTTTTCACTCTCATTATCTCCTGTCTCCTTTACACCCCGACTCATCCCACCCTCTCTCTTCATCGTCCTCCGAATGGCCCTTCTCCTCCTTGCCCTCTCCCCATCCCCCCTCTCCCCCCCTCTCTCTCTGTCTCACTAGGAAACCGAGCTTTCCTCCGTGGGTTCAGCAGACCCCAGTGTGAAAACAGAAAGTGGAGAGGGAGGTGGAGAAGGAAGAGGAGAAGGAGGCTTGGACCACCATCAAGGAATTCCTCCCCTGGGCGTGTCCTTGGATAGCCCCGCCCACTGCACCCCCCCTCAGAACGACACCCACCCTCCCTCTCTGCTACCTCACGTCACGTCACAACCCACCACCACCACGACATCATCAACCACCTAGTCTGAACAGAGAGCTCCATGGCAACCAAATGTCCTCCCACGTGACAACCGCACAGGCGCTCAGCGTCATGGCAACAGCAGAGGAAGAGGGAGCAGGTCAAAAAGCAATGCTCGGAGAAAGAGGACCCAATTAAAGAGGAATTCAAATAAACAAAAATACTGTGTCTGCACTCTTCCAAATAAACAAAAAGGGTTGTTTTTTCTGTGATCCCAACCCTGGCCCATCTGAACCCCAACCCCCCTATTCATGAACCCTTTTTTGGAGAGTAAGAGAGAGAAGAAACGTTTGGGAGAGAGCTTCATGACACACGCCATGCACACCACTAAGGGCTCCTCAGTGGCTCCGCCCACAGGCTCCGTGCAGCATCACTCTTGCAGGACAAGGTGGTGACCGCCTCCGCCCCCCTCCCCCGACAACACACTGTTTTTAGGGGACAGCACCGGACACACACAGGCAAACCGCAACCATAGTAACCGCACCAAGCCGACGCGCATCCCGTGTGCCGGCTCAACTTAATGGAAAGAGAGGAAAGATTACCCCAACGAACAAAAAAAACCTTCCATAACAACCCGATAAAACTTCAGTCCAGTGCTGCAGCTACACTCACAGTTGGCAATGTCCCTTGCACCCCCCCCCCCCCCCCCCCATCCTCTCTTTTCCCCTTGTGCTTACAGGTGTGATAGCTGCACCTGTAGGTGGTCAGGTAGACCTAGTACCGTAGTCCATCCTTTTAGTGCCTTTGAGCGTTATTCAACAGGGTCTTCAAATAACTATGATATGATGAGGTCACAGCGGGAGAAAGCAGCAATACCATCGCTTTTATAAGAAAAACTGACTCAGTGCTGAAAAAGGGACTACTTGTATTTATTTATTTTTTGGGGGGGGGGAGACTGAGTTCATACAATTTTTCTCTTCTCAATCGCAGAACTGACATGTGATCCACTGGTGCTAAAGATAAACTAATGGTGCCATTTCCCAGGTCCAAGTGTGGTCTTCGTCTGTCTGCGTCCTCCATCTCACCTCCTCCATCTCCCTGTTTTCTCCAAGGTCATTTCACTGTTGATGCTGTGTCTTTGTTTCCGCTTCTGTGTTCCAGTTTTTTTGTACGTCTCTCATCGTTTGCTAATCCTGTCTCCGTTTGTCCATTTGTCTGATGGGTTAAAAATATCACAGTTCATGGTAAAAACCAAAGCCAAACCTAACATATAGTTTTGTTATTTCTTTATTTAACCTTTGTTTTACCAGGTTAGTCTCTTGATATGAAATAATATATATTGCAAGAGAGACCTTGCCAAGATAAGCAGTATGTAACATTTCAAACTTGGTTACAACATATAACAGACACTGGAATATAGGAAAACCATAGGAAAACCAAAGAAAAACTCCTCTAATCTCAAATTTGGTCAAATAATGTTAACCATTAAAAATATCTCTCCAATGGTCTATGCTTTGAGGTTATATAACTGCAAATAACAGTCCACAGATGTATCTGTCTCTGTTCTCTCCTCTTTTAATCCTACACATCCTCTACACTGGATTCTTCTGTCCATTCCTGGCCTTATTTTATAGATACTTAATTATATTAATTAGCAATTTAATAATAAGGGACGTTTATGAATTGTCATTTGTTACGCTCTTTCTACAGTTGATGGGTTGTGTCTAGGGGGAAATGGTTGACCGTTGGAAGGTTGGAATCTCTTTCAAATCGATTAATAGTTTGTAGCTTTTGGTTGCCGTAGTTGCATTCATTAGAAATAAATAGCTCAGTATCAACAAAACCTCTGACGAGGGCCTACCACGCTTTCACCTTGAAGGTCCCAGCATGACGCTCATTGGCTGGCATTCTTAATTTCAGAGACAACTAGACCATTCATCACTGAATTCATCACCCCCAGTAGGACAGCCATGATACTGAGAACACACAGAATAAAGAGAGGCCGGGGCTTAAACGTTGAATCATAAAATCCTGCATTCAACTCTAATTCCGCTGTTCTTTACTGAAGGATGAATACTTTTAAAAGACCGATGCCTTTTCTAGGAAAATCTAAAATAAAAATATATGCCCGCGCTAAGAATGTAAAGAATGTACTACCTCACGGCATTGTAAGATGCATTTGTCCAAAGTGTCATACGATACTGTGAGCGTTTACATTGTTAGCATAACTACCTAGGTATTATTTAATATATTATTTTGTTTTCCAAAATGGATTTAATATATTTATCCGTTCTTAAGATACAAACTGTCTGTTGAATGTGTTGCCATGTCTTTTCATGTGTTTGTTAATTTTTTTCAGTATGAAATGTCTGCTGTAACTTGTCCTTATGTGAATTTGTGTCACTGTTTCTGTACTCATTCTGCACCAGCTCAGTGAATACTCCCAGTAGGGGCATGCAGAACAAGAGTCTCAGATCCTTTTGTTTCAGCTTGTTTTAAATGATAGGATGAATGTCATCTCTTTCGGTCCAGGGTCAAAACGACACATTGCCATGTATCTCTTGGTCAGTTCTAGGGAACTACAATATAATAAGAATGAAGGGGTTGAATTCAGTAATTAACTGAAACTGCGGACAAATCTAACACTAGCATTGTGTTTGTAATGCTAACATTGAGCCAGAAGTAAAAACAAATCTTTGACTTCTATTTCCACAGAGCTTGTAGGGCTACTTCTTTTGATGTGTAAAGTATTTCACAAGCAGAGACAGTGAGATCATAGTGACGCTAGAGATGAGGGACGATAGGTCATTGAGGAGTTGTAAAAAAATACCTCAGTGAAATAAAAAGTGGAAAGACTCAGGTACACAAGCAATCTCCTCAGAGCTGATGAGAAACCTCCCTGAGATGAGGATGCCTTCAAACCTGTGGTCAACCCAGGGACCATCTCATCTCCTCACTCTGCTTCGGTAGCCCCTGATCAAGTCCCCTCGTCTCCTCCTCCTCCTCTTCCTCCTCCTCCTCTCTTTCCTCTTCGTTTCTCCTCTCTCTTTCTGCCCTCTTTTTGTTCTTCTCTCAGCCACTCACAAAGCTTCGTGGAGGACATCCTGGAACCTAATTGGCTGGGCCGTGTGAAGTCCAAAGGGTGGCACAGCCAAATGTCAAGGGCCCTCTCTCGGGACGCGATTGGCTGACGAAGGGGGTGCTTGGGTCCAATTGGTCCCAGTCCTTTTGCTCAAAGGATGGTGCAGCGAACGCCCAGCAAACCGACTAAAGATCTGCTGGGTGCTACTTTTTTAATTTATTTATTGACCTTCCTTTACTTGGGCCCTCTCTCTCTCTCTCTCTCACTCTCCCTCTCTCTTTGATTGGATCCACTGGAGTTCTTTTATGCATCTGGCGCTTCATGATTGGATATATTATAGGACTTTTCTTCGGTGGACAAGCCGAGCGTTGCGGTTATCCGTCTGCCGGCCTGGCTTGCATGTGAAGACTAGCTATGCAGAATAGTGATCAGTTGGGACGAAGCAACTCTAAGGCCACGGAGGTCAGGTGGGGTCACAACACGAGAGAGAGGTGTATTGTACTGTAGGTGACACGTATTTCAAAGGTGCTTGACTTTTCTTTTTGTTTTTCGATGAAAAGCTATTTTTTAAGCTTTTCTTGACTCCTTTCTCTCTCCCTCTCTATCTCTCTCTCCATGTTACTTTTTAATGACGTCATCTCTTCTTTTGAGAACTTTTCTAATTATTATTTAGACACTTACTTAAACTCCTAGTTTTAGACCTACTTGCTATTTTTCTTTTTCAATTGTTTTTCTTAATTCATAGTTTAGCCGTTCTTTTAAGGAACTCTTTTTTGACTTTGATTTAAAGGAATCTAAATATGCACAGCCTATACACAAAAAATCTGCTTAGAAAAAATATTCAACACAATCTTGAAACTGGACAGAATGTTGCTATTTATATTTGTATGATACTGCTTATTCTTATTGTAGTACATACAAACCTATATATATATAGATATAGATATATACTCTACATCGTAAATCTTTCGGAACAGATATTTATTTCTTGATAAAGTCGGAAGCCTCTATCTGATGGAAGTTCATAAAGGATCCATTTTTATATACAATCTACGTTTTCTTATTTAGACAATCTTAAAGTGAACACTGAAGTGTGGGACTGTGCCCTGGAAAACTTTCTGACAAACAGGAACAATCCTGTTCCCAGCTGCTCCTCCTTCACTGACTGACAACAACAAAACGTTGCTTTGACCTGCGACCCCTCTTCCTCTGGCGTGTCATCGCTCTCCGGGTGATGCGAGTACACGGACGATGGGTACATTTTTGTTTTGTTTCGTGTTTTTACCCGACAATCGCCACGGGGCTCTCCGTTCACAGACGATAATGAAGCTCTTTGGAGAAGGACAGTCCTCACAGTGTGTGGGTCTTTTTGAGATTCCAGTCCAAGCGCTTGTTAAGGTCTCCTCTGAGTTTCCAGGTGAATGGATGAATCCTTGGTTTCAATGAAAACCCAGTAGACAGCAATCTGGGAGCCGTTCTAAAGCTGTTTATTTCAATGAATAGGCTCAAACGAACACCCCCCCCCCCCCCCTCCCCCCTTCCCCATTATTCCTGACTTTGAATCCCTGGTGACAGAGAGAGATACATTAGAGGCTCTGCCAAAATGAGTGAATGTGTCTGTATATAAGTGCGTGTACTGAATCAAATTGTGCGTGTATATACTGGATAAATGTGAATACATAGAATGTCTATACAGGTTGTTCTTTTTTAGACATACAGAGCGTATATAATTATTTCCCCCTTTACTGTATCTCTCTCTGCCTCCACCTCTTTCTCTCTCGCTCTCGCTCTATTGCTCTGTCTCTCTCTCTCTCGGTTCACGAATCCTGAGTGGAGGAGATGGTTTTCTAGGTGAATGGACAGCTGTGAAAGGCACTGTGTGTGCAGAATCACATACTCTCACCCAGGGCTGCTGTCTCTTTGCTGCGTCCTTCAAGCTGTCAGGCGCATCACTTCAAGCGTGCGCTCATGTTGACCAACTCAAAGCTTTGTTTCCTGCAGGAGATTTGGGTGACCAAGCAATGTTTGTACATAGATAGACGAGGACAGTTATTTACACAGATCCCGATCTACAATTTTTTTGAAGGTCAAAAAAAAGATTTCGATTTTCAGTTCATGCTGTGTATGTTTGCGATGGTTGTGATCCAGAGGTATATTTATTCAGACAACCCTTATATATAAATAAATAAATAAATAAATAAATATGTATATATATATATATATATATATATATATATATATATATATGTATATATATATTCCTTAAAATTTAGTTCCGTAAATTATGCCCCCTCAACGAGCACCGCTAACCTTTTATCAGTTGAAGGTCTGGTTCGGCTGGCGAACGCTGCTCATGGAAGTACTTTTGCAATTTCCCATCGCTTGTTTTTGTATTGGTCTTTTAAAGTAAGTGTGCCTCCTCCTGGTCCCCCCCCCCCCCCCCCCTCCTCCTCCCTTCCCCCTTTACGATACTTAATAACCTTTGACCCATCAAATGGCGCCGGTTACTCATCTTCACCCCCCCCCCCCCCTTGACAAGCCATAGCCCCCCTCCTCCTCCCCCCCCTCTAGAATCTTCTATTGTTGTTTTCAAAAGGAAAGACATTTGGTGATTTTATGTATATTACTGAACGAGTGGTGAGTGTATTGCAGTTGTATACAGATTTATTATGAATGTGGATATTCTGATCATTAAATTATTATTGTAATAATGATTTTTTGCCACTTTAATTTTGTTGATGAATAATTCCTTTGATGCAGTTGATGATAATTCCATCGTTTACTCCTTTTTTTCTTTTTAAATAAAACCGGAATTTATATTTTTCGGCTGGGTGATTCTTGGAGATAGAAATATGTAAATAAATTAATAAATAAACAAATAATTAAATTCTTAAGTTGGTGTTGGAATCTGTTCTGCTTTTCTATTACAAGTCACAGACGTTCTGCTTCAACAGAAGTCAATGTAAAGATGAACTTAAAAGAAAACGTGTAATAGTGCCAACCTTGCATTCTGATGTCACAAATCACAATTCATGATGATATATTACATTATTCAAAAAGTATTTAAAACTATTATTGTATTTATATGAATGTAAAATACATCCCAAAAAATCATAAATATGAAATATAACGACCGAGAGAAAAACTAAAACTGACTACATGTCCACCAATTCAATAATGGATTGATGTATATTGATGTTCAATACCAAAGCAATACAGAATAAATTATCAGTAACCAAAAAATAAATATTATATCTATCTAGTAACAGTCTATCTCAGTCCTCCTCACACACACCTACTCACGAAGGACACTCGTAAACACACACATACACACCTACACCCACACACTTATCTCATTAATTCTTATCTATGCCTTGTTGCTTTTATAGATTAACTTGAGTAGATCAAGTTGTCTATTTTGTTGGCAGTCTGGGCCTTTTAAGAAAATACAGCAGAGGGAGCCATATCCACCTTTTCTCTTACTTTATACATTATATATATATATATATATTACATAAAAATGAGGTCGATAAAGGTAAAATGGTTATAGTAACAATTTGTATCATTGGTGAATGAAATCCCAATGCGTGCCTACTCTCTTGTATTATATATTTTATATATTCCATAATATTTACTGACTATTTTGTCGGTAATTCAAATGTGCTCTATTCCAAAATGTCAAGTAACCTTGTTTCTATTTGTATATGTTTGCTTCATGATTGTTCATTATTCCAAATCTGAATTACTGGTTACCCTGTATCACAAATGACGGCTTTATCTCGGGGTTATGGAATCCCTGGCAACCCCGTTTTAATATCGCAAGTACCATGTGTATTCTCGCGACATTTGGCTAGCCACTGCTCAGAAATAATGGCTGCCTTCGTAGCAATGGTCGGAAGAGGGAACAACACAAGCAAGATATTAGAGCGATTTAGCTGACCAGCAATAGTATACGTACCCAGGCGCCCCCTTCTACCTGAATTCCAGGACGTATGGGTAGAGGGGGTATTGCCAAAGGACACAATAACGGGAAAAATACTAAGATAGACTAACATTAGCTGGGCAGCTAACAGTGTCTGGCTACCAACACGGTTGTCACTGCCGGGAAACAAGCACGAGTGGCGGGGAGGTGTTGAGTGACTACTAACTAAATTGATCAAACATCACTACGATTGCTAAGATGAGTGGACCAGGGCAAGACAGCGAGCCAGAAGCGAAAGTCCTTCTCATCAAGCGTCTGTACAGGTGAGTAACGTTAAGCAAGGCCGTTTTGCACAAACTAGCCCAGGGAGTCTTCATGTGCTAACCAACCTGGGTTATTGTATTGTACTAACGTTAGCGCAAGTAGATCATTACCACTGTTAACACCGCTGACGTGATTCTTGAAGTCACTCAAACAGCTTTGTGTAAGGTAAAGAAGGATTGATCAGGAACATCTTTATCGTGTGACCTCGAGAAAGCAGCCTCACAGTTTATCCCTAATATGATTTTGATAGTTAGCTGGTGTTTGTTAACCAACATCTCAAATGCATAAGTGATCATTTTTTATCAACCAGACGAAAGTGAATCGAGGAAAGACACTGCCGCGCTACGATGGACTTGGACATGGTCACCACACTGACTCAAAATAATTGGGTTTTATAAAAAAAAAAATTGCCAAGTCACAGCAATGCTGTTCTCTTCTCTTCCAACGTTTATCAGGGCCGTGGTGGAGTCTGTGCATAAGCTAGATGTCATCATCGGCAGCAAGTCATCTTACAGGGAGGTCTTCAAACCCGAGAACATAAGCCTTCGCAACAAGTAAGTCCAGCTGTTTAGGAAAGGATACTATAAACTCTTGATTAGCATCAGTAAAGCCACGTAGTGTAAACAGTGTGGACTTCTGTTATTGACAAACTTTCAGCATGCCCTACATGTTTAGGACTTCGAAGTGTAGGTGTTGTGATTCTGCTGTACTGTTTACTGGTTTACATTCCCTCATAAGCCAGTGCTCCCCTAGGTACACACCTTTTTGCTTTTATTGCTTTCAGAATAGCAATATATTATGCCATTCTAACCCTGGAGGAAGCTCGTAGTGTGTGTCAATGCATTAACTTTGATGCATACAGCACTGTGTTTTGGGAGTGTGTTTTTAAATGTTCCACAAACCTTTAATGTGGTTTATATTGTGTGTGTGTGTGTGTGTGTGTGTGTGTGTGTGTGTGTGTGTGTGTGTGTGTGTGTGTGTGTGTGTGTGTGTGTGTGTGTGTGTTGTCAGATTAAGGGAGTTGTGTGTGAAGCTTATGTTTCTCCACCCCGTGGACTACGGGCGCAAGGCGGAGGAGCTGCTGTGGAGGAAGGTCTACTACGAGGTCATCCAGGTCATCAAGACCAACAAGAAGGTACAGAGCGGCGTGAAACGCCATACGACAACTGCCATATGGTATCTGAACAATAAACAAGAGGGGTCTATGGTTATGGTGAGAGTTGGGTGTTTTGCTTATGATTTGAGAAGGTTGTGGCATTAACACTGCTAGCTGTAAAGGTGCAGGACGGTATAGTGGCATGGGTGTTCGACCCCAAGTAAAAAAGTACTATTCAATCCCCAATGTCCACTGCTTAACCTGTAGGCATCCTTTCGTGAGATGCATAGCCCTTACCTGCTCCTTAAGGACTAAATGGTAAAATTGGAAATAGTAGCTGGGGGTTCCATTCTCATTAGGGCCATCAAGAAATGGAGTATTGTAAGACACTTTGAAACGTTCCACCAAATTACTTAAACATTACTGATGTGGCTCACCTAGCAACCCTGTCAGTTGTCAAATGATCTGTTTGCTTATGAAGCCACTGTGACATTTGTGCTGGCTTGATTATCCGGAACCTGGCAGAAAGTGTATGGCTGTTCTAATTTCTGTGTCAGCTGGTAGTTTTTTTGCATGGCTGTGTTAGTGTGGGCGGAAAGTGGAACATGAGATATTTGTCTTGATTCAAAGCTTTTGTATTTGCCTTATCTTTTTGTTATTGGAAATCTGCCACGCAGCACTGATTGCACCCCTAGACATCCCTCCTATGTGTTCCTTTAACATGTCTTTGATTCCCACCAGGTTTTTGAGAAAATGTTCATGTCCTTTTTGCAGAAGTTTGAAACTGCAAATGTCCCCCCTATTGGGACATGTCATAACACTGGTGTTCTGTTGATGCATATTCTACTTAACACTTAATTTAAAGACCCAAAACCACTTTTTTTGGTTTTTAACCTGGTCATCGTCTTATATGATCGTCAACATAGTAGTCTATGTCATTTTATCACTGTTACTGAAATAAGTCCCCAATTTAGAGAAAAAAGGGGTAAAATCCTATGTTTTTGCCATTCTCCCCAAAACACTGTGAACGTTCCGCTCTGCTGCGAACGCAGGTGGTGTTCATTTCGTTACGTCACGACCAAGGGGCACCGGCGGCGTGGTTTGTGTGGACGTGTGGAGCTCTGTCTGGGCAACGGTTGACTGCGGTGTCCGCGAGAAAGTTGGGCTTTTCTGACACTTATTGTATAATGCCACGGTGTGTGTGGATGGTGAAACTTTGTCTGAGCAGCAATTTAATACCCACGTTCAAGAGGTAGGCTTCCCGGACACATAGAGTATAACGCTACGGTGTGTGGCGCATTTCATATACGTCATTGCTTATTATAATGGTCATAACAATTACACAACGACGGTACTAAAAAGTTATCCTAAAGTTGGTGTGGGTTGTAACCATGGGATAATACACCCCCCTCTTTCTTAAAACTCTCAAACATTTTTTTTTTTTATCACATAGTGTTCGAATTCCAGCTGAAACAGTGGGTTCACTGGCTCTTTAAGCCGTTGTTCGGCTGATTTTCTCAACAATACTCAAATTAAAATGTAGCCTGAATGATGAAACTGAAGCGCATTCACAACTGAACTCTAATTGAACTTATTGATGTAAAACTGCTGTTGGTTTTTAGATATGCATTCTGTTTCGCGACAACAATTCTACATGTCTGTCAGCCGGCGGACTAGGGCAAACACTGCCCTGCAGTGACAAGGGCCGATAGGTTGCATGTAATGTGGGCCTGTGAAAGCCGCTGGAGACAGTTATTAATTGTCTTGACCTTTTCCCTTCCCTACCATCTTGTAGCACATCCATAGCCGCAGTGCCCTAGAGTGTGCCTACAGGACCCACTTGATTGCCGGGGTGGGCTTCTACCAGCACCTGCTGCTGTACATCCAGTCCCACTACCAGCTGGAGCTCCAGGACTGCATCGACTGGACCCACGTCACAGACCCCCTCATCGGTCAGTTAACACACAACACATGCACTTGATGCCTGAGATACATGAGGGCACAAAGTCACTGATCAACACCAAACCCAACACTCAAATGTTTTTTCGGTTTTCTAATTCATCTTCAACAAGTTTGTAATACAAACTACATGAGACTATTACATAAGAAAAATTTCAATGGCAATAACTTTCAAGAACAATGTAACGTTCAAGCGAATGTATGTTCGTTTCAATATCATAAGAGGTTCTCACATGACGGGAAAATGTATTGTCTTCCAAATTGTCTTCCGGCAGGTCGTAAGAAGCCAGTGTCTGCCTCCCCCAAGGAGATGGAGTGGGCCCAGATGGCTTGTCACCGCTGCCTGGTCTACCTCGGAGATCTAGGTAACGCCACGATCATAATATCTCCCCTAAATGTGACCCACTCTGCTCACATATAGTTTTCGTCATGTAGCGTATATTGTCAATAATTCCCATGCAGCTGGTTAAAGGCGAGTCCGAAGTCCATCTTCCTACCGGCCAGTTCCAGGAAATAGTTTCACTAACTCACTTGTATTCCGACATTACCTCATTTGTTTGCTACTGTCTATAATGTTAACATATGTTTTCGCTTCTATATTTCTACCACAATATTTTCTGTCTTTTATTTTAATTTGTTGTCAGTTTTGACTTTTGTTCTTCTACTGTCCTCTACCTGCTGCTGTGGTACACCAATTTCCTGTCTGTGATCAATAAATCGTATCATATTCTATGTCATATGTGCCCCCGTATGCACTTTGGCCTTGTTCAGGATGTATTTTATTAAGGTTATATGTGGTTGAATGTGGTTGATTATGGGGTAGTGGTACATTTAAGTTGGACCAACACTGATTCAAGTTAGCAGTTCAGCTCTTTTTCTGCACTCAGTACATGTAAGGAGATAGTTTCTACTCTGTTTTCTGTAGCAAAGCGTTAGAGTTGTGATTATGTTCAGATTTGACCATCTGTTTAACGTGTTAAACATCCATGCCCCTGACTTCTATGTCAAGTTGGGTTATACAAATAAGGCGGTGTTTCTTTTCTCCCCCAGCCCGGTACCAGAACGAGCTGGCAGGGGTAGAGGCCGAGCAGCTGGCTGAGAGGTTTTACCACCAGGCCCTGTCTGTGACGCCCCACATGGGTGAGTTACTTCCTCCTAAACTCCTAGCACTCCAACATCTGTATACTTGTATCTACATGCACAGACCTGTAGAAGCCTGGCCCAGGAAGAATCAGGTCAAATATTTCAGAAACCACACGATCATTAAGTTAAAGGAAACATTAAGGAATGTTAAAGGATGTTTTAACTACATTCATGAAAAATAACTTAACTAGTTTGCTCTATGTACAGGCATGCCTTTTAACCAGTTAGGAACTCTGGCTGGGAGCAAGTTCTACAACGTGGAGGCCACCTACTATTACCTGCGCTGGTGAGAGCTTTACTTCCTGTCCTCACCAACACCATTCCATACAGCGTCCAATCATATTCATCCTTATTAATATAGTCAAATCATGTCCCTCCATATAATGACTACCTATGCTGTTCAGACTTGACCCTTACTTTACCACAGCACTTTTGTCCAATCATAACGTTCCTTTCTTCTGGTGTGTCCCCAGCATACAATCAGAGACCCCCTTCGAGGGCGCCTACGGCAATCTGAAGCGCCTTTTTGACAAAGCGTCCAAAATGTACCAGCAGGTGAAGAAGCAGGAGATGAAGAAGCTCTCCCCGTCGCGACAAAGGTCAGTGGACGGATTCTGAAGGTCTGGGGAAAACCTGTTGAAACTAACTGAGGAACATTTGAAACAAAACACAAACCAATCGCTTTATTCCCTCTAGAACAGACTTAACCCTCTAAAGGTTCTGTAATGTCTACATTAACTTTTTCTGCATGCATACATTCTATGATTCATTGAGAATTTACCTCTTTTTACTATTATTGTCCTGTACTTCTGCCGTTTTTGTGGTTAAGTCACCAAGCTTGACCCTGCTGGCATAACATTGCAAGGACCCTGTATGACTGTCATATAGTCATATATAAAACTCACTCAAAGCAACAGACTGTTAACACTTCTGGCATGTGTGTGTGAACTTTGACCCTTTCCCCAGGTCCAGAGACATCAAGCGTCTGTTGGTGAGCTTCATGTACCTCCAGAGCCTGCTGCAGCCCAAGAGCAGGTGAGATCTGAAGGACCATACGAGACATGCCTGTCTGATCCCATTGTTAATAACTTGGTGATAATGGAAACATATTCTCCATCTCTACCGTTTTGTCTTCATTTGCCTGTTAGTTTTATATATTTTTTATTTTTCTTTGTCGGCAAAAGCCTCTCTTTGCTCATGTGACTCCTTTTATTTGTAAATGTATTTTAAGTTCCACTCTCATGTGGCTGTGTCTGAATGTCTCTCGCTTTTTCCTCATGTGTGTATTTGTCCGTCTTTCATCCTGATCTCCTCACCTGACCGCTCCTCGTTCTTTTCTCATCTGGCTGCGTCTGAATCTTGCTTTCTTTCTGTCTCTCTCATTCTGTCTTTGTCTATCACTCTCTCTCTAGGTCTGTCTTTTGTCTCTGTCTCTCTGTGTTGGTCCCTCTCTCTGACTTTGTCTATCACTCTCTCAAACGTATGCATCTCCTGCTGACCTCTTCTCCCCGCCAGCCTGATGGAGGCGGAGCTGACGTCTCTGTGCCAGTCAGTGCTGGAGGACTTCAACCTGGTGCTCTTCTACCTCCCCCCGGCCCCCCACTCCGGAGTGGGCCCCCACTTGCCCAGCGTGGAGGAGGAAGAGGAGGAGCCGCAGCAGCTCCAGTTGGCCCACAACGCAGACCCCACAAGCCCCTCCCCCACGATGCCCGACGCACTGGTCTTCAAGATGGTGGTCACCTGCCTGATGGTTGTGCACAGCCTCAAGAGAGGAGGTGAGGGGATGGCCGTTGTCATCTGGGTGGAGGTGCAGAGTGGTCATGATTATTGTTCTTTGTTATTTATATTTTTTTTGGGGTGATAATTTTGTAAGGCAAGTTTTATGTCCGTCACACACATAAAGGTAATTCAGATTGCCATACCAAGACAATCAATAAAAGACCAACATCTCAGAGGGAAAAGTATATGTAAAAATAACAAAAATGCCAGTGCACATTTTCAACACACATTTCTATGAAAATCCGTCAAGTCAGAAGTTCTGGAAGTCTGTTACCAGAACATTTTTAATCGGTCTGACGCATGCCTTGGTGTTGTGCTTGCAGGGTCGAAGCAGTACAGCGCGTCCATAGCCTTCATGCTGGCCCTGTTCTCCCACCTGGTCAACCACGTCAACATCCGCCTGCAGGCGGAGCTGGAGGACGGAGAGAGCCAGGTCCTAGCACTCCAGGCTGACAATGCAGGTGAGCACCTCCCCTGAGCTTCCTCAGAATCAGGCTTGCAGTAGGAAGTCACCTTGTCAAGCTCTCAGAGGGATGGCTCCAGGTTGCTCCACAGATTTAAATAAAGACATTACAAATGCTACTGTGTTCAGTAAGGGTTTGGTCGGGGTGGCCTCTAGTGCAGCTTTCCTATTGGGAGAATCTCCTGACTAAATGCCCACACTGACTGCAGGCAACTCCACAGTTTCTTCCCAGTGGGGATGCATGGCCTGATTCTTTGTACACGTGCGTGTGTGTGTGTGTGTGTGTGTGTGTGTAAAGTGTTTTCTCAATGACAAGAGATGTGGATGAGTATGTGGGAAATGCCTGTTATATTCAGCAATATTCTAGAGTCAAACAGAAAAGTACTGAGCTAATTGTTATATTTGTTTAGACTCTGACCTTGAGTGTATGTGTGTGTGTGTCTCTCTCTTGTGTGTTTGTTTGAATCTGGGTGTGTCATGGTTGAATCTGTCTCTTGACCCAGATGACCAAGAGACGCGGGACCTCTTGCAGCCGCTGGCAGACCCCAGCGAGACAAAGCCCCTGGTGAACGGCTCCCTGGAGCCCGACCGGGACGCCCAGGAAGACGGGGAGAAGGACGAAGGTCAGGGCCTCGAGATGAAGAAGAATGGTGAGGAGCGCAAGGTGGAGAAAGAGGAGCAGGAGGAGGAGAAACAGCGGCAAAAAAAGAAGTACACGCGCCTTTCCCACCTTCGCCGGCGCCGCTGCGGACGCAAGGACGTCCATGCGGAGGACGAGAGCGACCTGAGCGAGGGCTTCGAGAGCGACGAAGAGGAGGAGGAGGAAGAAGAGGACGGCGGTGAGAGGAGCTCCGTCGACCCCGCTGAAACTGCTGTCAACTCCTCCAAGAAGGAGGTGAAGAGAGACGAGGTCAGCTGGGCCACCGGCTCGGAGGAGGAGGAGGAGGAGGAGGAAGAGGAGGGCGGCACCGCCTTCGACGTTGAGACTGACTCGGACATGAACAGCCAAGAGTCCCGCTCAGACCTGGAGGACATAGAGGAGGCGGAGAGCTCGGAGCTCCCCGAGGGACGGCCCCGACAGAAGGGGCAGCGAGACGACGAGGAGGGTGATGGGGCAGAGGAGCAGAGACGGAAGGAAGGCGGTAGCGACACCCCTCCCGCCACCAATGGGCCGCTGTTGCCTGGCAACGACGCCAGCATCATCAGCAGCAACCTCCAGGCCATGTCCTCGCAGCTCTTCCAGGCCAAGCGCAGCTTCCGCCTAGCCCCCACCTTTAGCAACATGCTGCTGCGCCCCCCGGGGTCTGCCACCTCTGCTAGCCCCGCCCCTGCTCCCACTGCCACCGCATCCCCTACCCCGGAGAACCTGCCCCCACCCGGGGACACGCCCCCCAGCGACGTGAGCCCTGGCACCGCCAATGGAAACAATGAAATCGGTAAACCAACTGTCACTCTCTGTCCTCGAACTATGAATAGGGAGTCGACTGATCTGTCTCAGTTTTTGATCATCATTTAAAAATGCTGTTTTGTCTATACTGATTTAGTTAATGTAAAAGCATTTTATTTAGAGTACTGCACCTGCTTTTCTACAGATTTGGACTCTGATTCAGAAGGCAGCCAGCACAGCAACCCATCGGCATGTAGTGAAAGAACCCTGTCAGAGAAGCTGCAGATCCTGACCAATCAGGGCCTTATTCAAGTGGTGAAGGTCTTTATTGATTGGCTGAGAACCAATACAGATATAATCCTCATGTGTGCCCAGGTGAGATCCCAACATAATGAATTTTCTCCATGCAGCAAGAATCTCTTTTTATAAAACATGTATGTCAGTATTTCTTTGTGTTCTTTTTGATAATCATTTTAGGTGCTATATAAATAACACTTATTAATATACTCTGATTGATAGCCTCCATCTCTACCGACTCTGACTCTGATCATCTGATCTGCTGTTGTCTTGTTGTGTGCTCAGAGTTCCCAAAGCCTATGGAACCGACTGTCAGTCCTGCTAAACCTGCTCCCAGACGGCAGCAAGATGCTGGAAGCAGGTGAGCCTATTGTCTCTCCCTCGTTGAGACGAACTCATGTAATGTGTGGGAGATGTATTTGTGCGTGAGGAAGCTCTGACATTCAGGTTTTTATTGTAGGGTCTCGTCTTAACGAGCTCTAATGCTAAAGTTCTGTGTTGTAGTCAAATGTAAACCATTTCTACTTTGCCATCCGAATCAGGTTCCCAATCCTGCGTGACCATGTACAGCATTAAGAGGCAGGTCAAGGACATTCTATGCATTCTCCCTATTCATCTACCATTTGGTCATTTGGCAGACTCTTATGCAAAGAAACTTTGGATTAAACAGCATATTAGATGCATCTCATTTGGGAGCAAGTAGGCATTAGGGTATCTGGCTCAAGGATGGGGGATTGAACCCAGAACATCCTCACCACTGGACTGCACCGTACTTATTATGTCCCTAAGCGCTTCACACAATGCACACATCTCGTGTGTGTGTGTGTTTCCTTGGCAACACTACATTGTTCAAACAGTCTCATTCATGCTGTTGGTCAACATTCCAACAGGTGAATGTGGACCAACAGGAGGAGAGTAACGCTGACTCACCTGCGTTCCTGCCTTGTGTCCTGTTAAAAGTCCTTTACCTTGTCTGCCCATGTCGTCTTAACAGATCTGTTGACCGACTGACCAGTAATATGGTTACTAATGGTTAGAGTAGTCCCAAGTCTGTCATTCTATGGCCCAGTTCCTTGAAATAGCTTGAGTCACTCACTCATATACCCATTTACCACTTATAAATCATTGATTTTTATTTTGTCTAATTCGTGATCAGACTTGGCTTTTTAATTACAAGAGAAGTTGGAATTATTGGGCTATATTATAATATATACTTTATCATATATTGGGCTGTATCATAATGTAACGATAACCAACTTCCCAGACAATAAATAATCTCCTATTATGATGATGATGCTAGGTCAAACCAAAACATAGCCATCACGATATGCCCAAACTTATTAGTACGATGTGAAGATAAAAGCTTGGTTTCTCCATTTCCCTGTTAGCGTGTAAGACTTGTATACAATAGAATAACAAAATTAACTAGAATAAAGGCACCAAAGAAAATAGAGATTTGTACTTGATAAATCCCAAAAAGGAAATACAGGAGAAGAGTAGATATAGATATAGATGGACACAATAAATGTATCCACATAGACAATATGAGTAGCATTATTGTACAGGCACATTAGAGAGGTACAGTGAAGCTGAGCCGGGTAAAGAATAGGAGTGGACCTGTGTACCTCCATGATGACCGGTGCTGGCTGTGTTTCAGAGCTGGCCCTGAGCCCGGAGGTGGCAGCCCTCCTGGGGGAGTGTGAGCAGCCCGGCCTTGTCCAGAGCCTGCTGCTGCCGGAGGACGTGGCTTTGCGACACCTCCCTGCTCTGGGCCTCGCCCACCGCCGCCTGGACTACTCCCGCCCCCGGCCCTCGCTCAGCCCCCTGCAGGAGGTGGGAGCACACACACAGGCACACACACACACATGCGCGCACCCCATACACAGACATACACACACGTGCACCATACACACGTGTATACACAGCATCCACAAGCACATCACCCACACACACGCACATCACCCCCACACACACACACAGCATCCACAAGCACAGCATCCACACACACACACACACACATATTCCACACGCACTGCATCCAAATGGCATGCACGTACACATATTACTCACACGACATTTCATTCCAAAGCCCAGGTTTAGGAGATTCACACCTTTTGTGTTGGCGAGATGTTCAGCAGTCTGTCGCATATTGGTATATTCATATACCATGGAGACTACACTGCTAGAGGGTGTGCATGTCCGAATGCATGTGTGCACTTTCTTCACAACAGTTCTTGTCATGCGTAGCATATACGTACATGACAGGAACTTGGCAACCAAAGTAAACTAAATTAGTGTCTTATATTACATTTCACTTTCTGCTCACTTCCTTCTCGTCCCTCTCCCTGTCCCCCTAGTGTGTCGTGCGTGTGTGCTGCATTCGCAGTTTTGGCCACTTCCTCACCAGTCTCCAGGGCAACGTGCTGCATTTCAACCCAGAGGCGGGCATCTTCACCAGCGTCAGCCAATCAGAACAGGACAACCTGGTGCAGCAGGCTAAAGCCCAGTTCCGCATGGTAAGTGACCGCTCAGTCACTGACTCATACTACCGTATTTTCCGCACTATAAGGCGCACCGGATTATAAGGCGCACCTTCAATGAATGGCCTATTTTAGAACTGTTTTCATATATAGGGCACACCGGATTATAAGGCGCATAGAATAGAAGATACTGCAGTCAAACGTTTGACTGGGTTTGCGGTAGTTCGTGTGCGGATGGAGAGATTACGTCTTTTCATAAAACGAAAGCACCAAGAAGGACCGCCTCGAAATTCATCGATGTTCATGTCCCGTGCTAGCGCTGTTGCCTTCATTCTAATAGTGACTGTAGATACGCTTCTACTTGCTGCTCTCTGTTCAACAACCCACTGTTGTTGTTCGAGTTTTAACTGTGGCCATCTCGCTTTGTTCCCTCGGAAACTCTGTTTAGTCTTTTTGACTTGGCGCAGGTCATCTTCTTGCTTCCTCCACTTCCGTACCATTGATTCATTAATGTTGAATTCTCTCGCTGCTGCTCTATTCCCATATTCTACTGCATGACCGACAGCCTTGAGCTTGAACTCTGCGTCGTAAGCGTGTCTCTTGAAAGGTGCCATTTTGGGGTCTTTATACACACACAAGTGGTGTGGGACTGTGAGTAAGCACAGTACCGGTGTTTACTGACTACGGTAGCCGTAATGCTGCAAGCGGTGCGGCTTTGTAGTTTACCAGTCGTACTGAAACATTTTATTATTATTAAATTGGTTTTTATTGGTTTTTCATACTGAAACATTTTGACAGAGCGCCTTGATCCATATATAAGGCGCTCCGGATTATAAGGCGCACTGTCGTTTTTTGAGAAAATTAAAGGCTTTTAAGTGCGCCTTATAGTGCGGAAAATACGGTATATTATTTATTATATTAAGTTGTGTTAAATCAATCCAGGAGAAGGGAATTCACAATGCTATTAACGCACCATGACTTGGTACATTATTGATACTATGGAGACTGGTTGATGTGTTTATAAAGTATATTTCTCCCGTTTGTCCAGGCAGAGGAGGAGGCTCGTCGGAATCGCCTGATGCGGGACATGGCTCAGCTCAGACTACAGGTCAGGAGGTCATCACTCATTCTGTTCACCTGGGAGCATGTGGTGGATGGACCAAAATGTACTCTAGTGGTACTGTGTTTAAAAAAATAAAGATGAGGGAAATATTAATGATGACATTCTTTTATGGATTACATTGCATCTATTCATGTATAGAAATTCTTCACTTGGTGGGGTAGATTCATGTGTATTTGATTTTATCTTCAGAAAATTGTGTTGGCCGTCTGCATTAGCTGTAAAAACGATTGCAACAAAGCAATTGGGATATTCCTTCCTTCCTTCCTTAATCAGTCAAACTAACTTTTCATTCATGATTCGGGAACTTGAATATGGCTGTAGTATTGTAACTTTTGTATATTTACATAAAACCTTCTGCGTGTATTGCTCGTGACTCTTGCATCATGGCTCTCCACCTGCAGTTGGAGGTTTCCCAGCTAGAGGGCAGCCTGCAGCAACCCAAAGCCCAGTCCTCCATGTCTCCCTACCTGGTCCCAGACACGGCTGCTCTCTGCCAACACCTGCACCTCGTCCGCCAGCTGGCCAGTAGCGGCTGCTTCATCGTCATCATCCCACGCACAGGTAGGAACCCCTGGGCAAAGGTCAATACCTAGGCCCCTCCCTCTTGGAACATTTTGGCACAGGTCAGTACCTAGGCCCCACCCTCTTGGAACAACTTGCACAGGTCAATACCTAGACCCCATCCTCTTGGAACACCTGGCCCTAATTTCCTGTCTGGGATTATTAAAGTACATTTTATCTTGGGTACCTACACTTTGGATTACATAGGCACAAATCAGTATCTAGCCGAGTAACTAGTATGGTGGGTGTTCGACTCCCAGCCAAAAGGTACTGCATTTAATCCCCATGTCAACTGTCTACCTGTTGCCTTGCGCCACATCCCTGCTCCGGGAGGGATGTTTTACTATTCTCAATCATTGAATAGTAGGAGTTATATTTTTGTCCCAGCTGGTTCAGCCAAAGTGTTCCAGGTCTCTTACTGTTCTTGTGTGTTGTAGTGATTGATGGACTGGACATGCTGAAAAAGGAGAATGCGGGAGCGAGGGATAGCATTCGCTTCCTGGAGTCAGAGTTCCGCAAAGGCAACAGGTGAGGGGAAGTAAATTAAACTGTTCTTTAATTTCTGTTTGTTGAAATTAAAGTTCTTTCTGTTTGTTGTAAAGTTATCTTCCAGGTGGCATGCCTCTGATGTAATGACTCAACAGTTATGTTTCTGTTCTCGGCCCAGGTACATTCGTTGCCAGAAGGAGACAGGGCGGAGCTTTGAACGAGACAAGCTGAAACGGCAGGACATTGAAGCATGGTAAGCCAGCAAAGGGATAATGGCTGCAAGCATCCAAATGCACCTTCTGCACATATCGGAAGTTATTGTGTTAACACAACCGCCAATGAGAAATGAGGAAAGGCAAAAGAGGAAAAACAATGCAACCAATCCACAATAGTGTCAAACATTTGCCCACTACACTGATCATGCACAAAAGTGCATCTTTCTGCGAGCAGTTGGATATTCAAAAGAGTAATACATTTCAAATGTACTCACTTGTGTGTCATTTTTGTTGTTGTTTATTCTCTTTCCTGATTGGCTGCTCTGTTCCCAGGCATCTGTACAAAATGGTGGACAGCTGCCGCCAGCTCACCATCTCCCAGAGCAACGGAGATGATGACACGGCCGGCATGGTAACCATTCTGACCAGTCACACTGTGGAAGAGCTCAGCTCTCGCTCTGCGGCCATGAAGGTCAGTCTCCCAGATATAAACCTGCCTGTCAAACTGTCATAAAACCTGTCCTCTCAAACTCTAATCAACGATCAGTTCGTTCACAATTATTTGGTTCATTGCCGTCCGAGTAGCAGGCACCACAGAGTCGTCGATATTGATGGAGAGCTTGTGGATGGGAGATGCCTTCCCTGGAAGAAAGAGCAGCTCAGTCCTGGCCTGTCCAGATTGAGCTTCAGGTGGTGTGTCGACATCCAATGAGAGAAGACGGCCAGACAGACACACAGAGATTCGTGCTTCTATCTGGGTTTCAGAATGCGAAAAAGACAGACTTAGTTGTGTCGTCTGCATAGCTGTGGTAGAAAAGGCCATGTGAGGCCATTACAGAATCCAGTGACTATGTGTACAGAGAGAAGAGGACGGGACCCAGGACAGAACCCTGAAGGACCCCAGTAGTGCGACTACAAGGATCAGACACAGATTATTTCCAGGTTACTATGCAAGTGCGATCCGTGAGGTAGGATGTGAACAGGGCAAGTGCAGACCCTGAGATTCACAGTTCTATGAGGATAGAGAGGAAGGTCTGGTGGTTCACTTTGACAAATGCTGCTGAAGGGTACTGCAGAATGACAACAGAGGAGATAGAGGCTGTTCTAGCAGTGTGAAGTTTCTCTGTGATGGCAAGGAGGGCAGTCTCAGTTGAGTGGCCTTGATTCCAACCTGCTGAGGGACCAGAAGGATGTTCTGATGGAGGTGTGCAGAGAGTTAGGGAAAATACAGCCCGCTCAAAAGAGTTTTGGAAATAAATTGCAGAAGAGAGACAGGTCTGTAAATCAGATTGGCAGAGTGTTGGTTTCTTTGAAAGAGGGTTCACTCTTGCTGCTATGAGAGTGTTTGGAAAAAAACTGTAAAAAAGAGGTGTTAATGAGATGGGTGAGGAAATTGACTCGTGCACCTCTCTCCCCAGTTAGCGGTCCAGGCAGCGAGTGCGGCGGGCATGGAGCTGAAGAACATGGTGGAGTTCTACCGGCAGTGGAAGGAGATTGGCTGAGAGGTCCGAGCGGGGCGGGGTTCGGCGCCGTGGACCGCCAATCGATTCAAACACTCGCTCCCTCTCTCTATCACTCTCTCTCTCTCCCACTCTTTTGCTCTGTGTGTATCTCCGTCTCCGAGGTAAAAACAACTCAAAGAAAAGGAGGAAGGATAGATGAAAAGGAGAAAGGATGGATGAAAAAGAAGAAAGGAGTTAGGCTAAGGAGGGCTGTAAAGGTGAATACAGTAAAGGAGAAGAAGGGTGAAACGGAGCTCAAAGTAATGGTAGATTTCTCACTCCCTCCCTCACAAAAAATTATTCCCCCAGCGTAAACAGTGACCCCTAGTGGTCAGGATGAGGAAATGGTGTGGGTGGGAGGGATGCTACACATCTTTAAAGTGCTGCCAGTTCACACCCTAACCAGGCATATACTGTATATGTTAGAAACTAAGAGTACATGCGCCGTCAAGAGCGAATCTCTTGCAAACACACACATACATACACACACAAGCTCACACTCTCACACACTTACACTCATGCTCAGATGCATCCATCTAGGTATATAGTAGAGCTGTGTTTGTCTTTTTTGCTTCCTCCTTCCTGTCCCCTGTGTGTTTGAGAGCAGGGAGCTTCCTGTCCAGTGTCCGGTAGCCAAGGGGTTTTGGTCAAGGCCAAGCTGTAGAAGGAAAAGTGTGTTTTTAAAAAAAAGAAAAAAACGTAACTTGACAACTCGGGTGGGCCAAGCGAACAGTTCTACATCTCAGACAGGGCCTGGTAACCTGTCTATGAGAGGGGCAAGATGGCGGGTTTCACCGTCTCTGGGATGTGCTCTCCTATGTGGCTAATCTATTCTTTCTCCCAACCTCCATTATTTGCGATGTATTTTTGTTACTAGTGACTAATGTATTGCTGTTTGTGTAGGATAAAAGATATATATATATATTATAATATAATTATAATATAATTATATATGTATGTGTAAATGGCGGGTTGTGCCCGACTGTGGTTTTAATTTGGATTTTATTTTTGTACCCAAACAATGTTCTTTACTTTTGCTTTTTTCTGTTTTTGTAAGCAGTCGCTGAATGAAATGCGAAAGAATGTCAGGGTAAGGGAAGAGATTGTTGTGTATTGTTCCACTGAAAAAACAAATAACTTGCTCTTACTCTTCTGAATAAGACTGTAGTGCTAGTAACTCCGGGTGGATTCTCAAAGTTGTTTTGTTTGATAACGAGAGTGATCGACATCTGTTTAATGCTGTCCCCGAGGGGAGAGGGGCTTGTAAACCAACCCTAAGGAAATTGCAGTGGGCCTAGTACTGACACCTGTGAACCCCTTGATGCCATGTCCATCTACCATCACCGTTTCCATAGCAACTGATCTATTATACACAGTGTGGAGGAAAGGTGTGTCTGTGTGTGTGTGGCCTGACATTGAACAATAAAGAGAAGTCCGTCTTAACAACCTCGTCTGTGTTTTATTGACTGGAGTCTCGATCAGATATGTGAACTGCTTCTGTTCTATCACAATTAAAACTTCACTACCCTTAATCAACCAACTTTGCTTAAAACTCATTAAGCCCCTTTAAAAAAAGAAATCGGCCCCATAAAAAAACATTCTCTAAAACCTGGCTCCCTCTAAAACTACGTGTCGGCGGGCCCTCGCTTTCACGGTTACCTCTCATGCTCCTTTCTGCTGTGGGCCCCATGCCCGCCAGTGACTAAGCCCCAGGCTGAGTATAGTCAGATCCTTGGACACTATGGACTGAATAACCACTGATAGATCTCAGGCAAACGGGTCAGACTTCTTTTGTTAGTTTCTTCATGGAAAGGGTGGGCCGTATTCTCGTCTAGGTCCACACCAAATCTGGATTGTGAAGAGGTTATGAGCATCAAATGTCTGAGGATGATGGATAAAAGGAAATCAATTATTGTTTTGTTTTTTTACTTTATGGAGCTTTCTTCATTAGAATGTCGAAAAGGTCATTTTAACAGTTGGAAAGTGTCCTGCCAATGTGGATTTTATGCGTAAGTGAATCTTTTTTGTTTTGACTTTCTTTAAAGCATCATATGACCTGCTAAAAGTTGTACTTTGGTGCATAATATGATATGTATTGAAGTTATGCTGGAATGTCCCAGATTACAACACACTAATGTAGCTCATGAGATGCAGGAGCTGCCCTTGTCCTCAGCCATGTCTCCTGGTCGTTATAAATCAAGGTTTATTTCCCCAGGGTGGGGTCTAGCCATGTGGGTCTTATTTATTTACTTAGGATAGCAGTGGAATGTGTCCAGTGTGGAAGCCAAACTCGATGGCTCGTTGATTGTTTCTGTACTACTGTCCATAATGTATATATCTCCCTAGTGTATTCATATTTATCCGTCCATACTGTACATGCCTCAGCTTTATTAATATTCTTACCACTGTTATCTTGTCCATAGTGTACTCACCATATTCATATCATACCTCATTCTGTATATAACATCTTACAACTAACGTTAGCATTACTTGTTCTTACTAATACCATATCTGCACTATCTACTGTTGCTGCTCATGTTCATAGTATTCTACTGTATATAGCTATACACGTATTCATCACCACTGATCTACCGTCAAAACTGCATATTTCTTATGTATGTATATATTCCACTATACATATATACTACATACTGTAGACGTAACTGCTTTTTTACCGTTTTGGTTAGATACTAAACTGCATTTCGTTGTCTGAGTGTGTCTGCTGTACCCTGGAATGGTATTAAAGCTGAATCTGATCTAAATATATCAAAACAAAACCACGCCCTACTTGCGCTGAAGTAGAGCGCTACTGCTCACTGTGTGTAGGCCTGAAGGTTCGCGACCCGATGGCAAAATATAAAACATTGTCATTTTCGTTTAATACACGGCATATATAATTATTTAACAGGCGTGTCTGGTTATATTATGTATTTTGTGTTGAATTCACGAGAAACAGCAAATGAGTAGGGTAAGCGCCTACTTTCAGTCGTATATCGGGTAACATACATTGGTTCTTCTGACCCACCAAATACAACGAAATAGATATAGGCTAATTTTGCCTTGGTAAGAACAAACCAACGTATATCATCAACGTGACTTTGTGAGACTCCATACCACATGCTACACATGCCGCGTGTTATTGTTTCTGTAGTAGTCCACGTGAGCGCCGAGGAGAGCTTCTTACTGGCTCCCCTGGTGTTCTTCTGTCAAGCTCGAGGCGCGGCGTGGCGTCAAATGGCAGACGGTCTATTATAGGCAAGGCAGACAGCAACGGAAAGTTGTTCTCGTGCCCACCTCGTTGGCGTCGTAACGAGCGGAACGCGTGTTATCAGTTTTTGTATGGCAGTGGCGCACGCGTACCCCGCCAACCCATGACAGACACAGGCGGTAAGTAGTTTGGTTTTCGCTGCATCAAACATCACAGCATAGGTCCACGACAAAGTTCGCGTTAGCTTGTTTCCACAACACGCCACCATGTTTTTCTAACAATTTTGCTCAAAGAAGTTGTCGCTTTATCGAGTTGTGTACAATAATGTTTATGCACGAACGTTCCTGTTGTAGTGTTTTTTGAGTTATTGCGAGACTTCAGGAAAGTTGGTAGGCCACAAAAACGTAAGACTTAAGTCACATTGCAATGTTGTTTTGTAAACGATTTTTTTTGTGAATGTTAAGGAAATGTCACTTTTATTGGAAGGTGGCTGATATTCATTTTGCCCAAAAGTTTTGTCTGATGTGTAGGTTTAAAGTGGAAAACAATTCAGTGCAGCATGTTGTTGTGAGGTGGGTCCCAACAGGAATCTTCTGATTCCAGTGTTTTGGGTGTGTATATATAGGCCTAGCTACTTCTTTGCTAGTAGGAATTATTTCTCAGTAACCCTCTTCTATAGTTGAAAATATGCAAGTAATTATTTATTTTTAACTTTGGGTTGAAAACGTTAAATGTATATATATATATATATATATATATTTTTTTTTTTAACATTTGTATGGTTGATATTGTATGTGGTCTGTCTTGTTGGCAAAATCGCCGGCCTTCAATGTCCCCTTGAGGGAAACTTGCATTTGGAAATCTAAAATATAACATTACCATAATGAATTTACCCAAATGACGCCTTATCCCACTCCTACTGCATAAATCAGATCTGTATTTATATAATCCTGTGAAACAGACGGTCAGACACACAAAGTCCAACAATCATCAGCCATGGGCAAATCCAAAAGAAAACATTGGTGTACGTCCCTTGCAGCTATAGCGTGTAGTGCTTGGAACTACCTGCCCTTACAAGGCAGGACAATGGCATCTCCCGTTTTCTTTGAAGACGATGTGAGATAGAAAGAGACTCTTTACCTGGCTTTGTTTAAATCAAACGCCTCTGAATACGTGTCCGCAGGCCGCAGTGTGCGTGAGGAACATTCCGAGCATGACCGTTGCTGTCAACCCCGGCAACCAACCGAATAGGCAGTTGGTCTGGTCATTTGGGAGTTTTGGTAAAATTCTTCATTGACTTTTCTCTCAAACTTAAAGGCAGGGTAGCTTAAATACCTTTTTTGTATATTGAGTTCGTAAAGATATTTAATGACATTATATAGGTTTCTTAAAACTATAGGGTCAGGATGGTCTACTGGTTAGTGTCTTTGAGACCCAGCTGAAAGGTTATGCGTTTTAACCCCGATTTCCTTAATCTATCCTTGTACAAAATGCCTAACCCCTACCTGTCCGTCAATGGCACATACTGTCTTACGTTTTTGAATAAAAGTGTCTACTCTAAATTATTAAATAATACTAAATTGCTGAATTTCAACATGCTTTTTAATTTGGTAGATTTCTTGTTGTTGAAAGGTGTAGGACCGAACAACTCATATGTGCAATGAAGGCAGCTCTCAAACCCAACGCCCTGCATATTCCCACTCTTAAAATTCCCACTAAACACATCACTTTATCACACTATGTTTCACAAATTAATAAGCACTCTGTGTTGATAACCAGGCTGTAGGGCAAAGTGGGCAACCGCAGAATCCACCTAGAGACAGACCCCACCCAGCGCTAGCAGAGGCGACCGTTTAATGTGACTTTGACTGAAGCAAATACTCTATCAGGGGAAACGCTAACCCCAGGCAAGAAAACAGACTTATCTCACCCCTCCTGCAACCAAGTGCCCTTGCCAGTAACTTTGAACTCAACAGGCAGTTCTCAGAAACCGTTGTCTCGGGACAACTCCCTGTTTTCCACAACAGTGTGTGTGTGTGTGTGTGTGTGTGTGTGTGTGTGTGTGTGTGTGTGTGTGTGTGTGTGTGTGTGTGTGTGTGTGTGTGTGTGTGTGTGTGTGTGTGTGTGTGTGTGTGTGTGTGTGTGTGTGTGTGTGTGTGTGTGTGTGTGTACTCCATTTTTCTAACATGTTCTGGACGTCTAAAGTGTCTTTGTTTTTGTCCAGGCTAGTTGGACAGCCACATGTTTATAGAGCGCTGAGGGAGGCACCCTGGGGGGCCCGAGAGTTGGTTTAACCTTCTCTCCCCAACCCATGCCCCATCAGGTAGCTTGTGTATGTAAGCCATCCATGTGTTGTTGTAAAGATGGGTGCAAAGTCAGGATGCAGGATAGTCACAGTGGTGAGGGTGTTCTGGGTTCGCAGTCTACCTGTAGAACGTCTTTGAGCAAGATACCCTTACCACTTCTTGCTAATTAATAACATGTATCTAAAATTCTAACTACATTATCTTGCTTTGGCTGAAAGCATCTGCTATATGACTAGTGACATTAACGAATGCAAGTTTATGGAGTGTGTGTGTGTGTGTGGCTTACCATCAGTGGACTTGTAGGACCTGTTGTTGACAGGAACAGCAGGGCCCCTACACAACTGTCCAATCAGAACCCCACTTCCTGGTGGGACAGGCAGTTATGAGTTGGGATGAGTCACAGAGGACTGGGCTCATTAGTGTGTCATATTCTGTGACTTAAAACCCTGCAATCTCAGGAAGACGTGTCATTACATAAGGGTGCCTATACTCGCATACAAACCGGGTTTTTGGAACAGAAGGACAAAAAGTGAGAACAAGTATTTCCTGTTACTGCTGTTACTGTTTGTGACAGCCTTACGCAGAAGGGGTTAACAAACGAGTACTTGAAAAACAACCTCGTCAAAGCCTGCATTGCATTACAAGTTTGTCACGCTATTAGGAGCTGAAAAAAAATCTCTAGTCCATCTTTATTGGCTGCTAGATGCAAACCTTCCAGTGACTCATTGTTCTCTCTATTGTAACTCCCCTCTGTAATCAGTTTTCAAGGAATCAATGTTTTCTCCTTATGAACCTTCCTTTTTATAGTGGATGACAGGACACACTGAGAACAAAACACTTTTTCTTTCAGTCATGCACAAATATTGACCTGATCAATCTCTTATAACTCGTTTCCTTTCCCAGACCGGTCAACAAAACGGAATGTTTCTGCTCGCCGTCGCCCTACTGCGAACCCAATGACCTGTGTGTGTGTGTGTGTGTGTGTGTGTGTGTGTGTGTGTGTGTGTGTGTGTGTGTGTGTGTGTGTGTGTGTGTGTGTGTGTGTGTGTGTGTGTGTGTGTGTGTGTGTGTGTGTGTGTGTGTGTGTGTGTGTGTGTGTGTGTGTGTGTGAGAGAATGTGTGTGTGCCCTCATTATTGTCCCTTGGCCTTCTCCTCCTCCTCCTCCCGGGTCTTGTCCTCCACAAAGCCCACTCTGTCACCAGAGACTGCAGCTGGGAGACGCTCCATCTCAGCCGGGCCCGGACTCAGTATGACTAATTATACTATAGGTCTAGAGGATCATCGTGAAACACTAGAGAATTACTACTATATCTACTAGAAACACTAGTGTGCACTTGGGTCCTGTTAGCTTGTGAGGCAGCTTAACATGCGAGATCACGATCACGCAAGGATCCATCTTGCCAAGCTTCAATTTATGGGCTTGTGGTCCAACCACAGTGGTTCGGACTAATCGCAAGTATGTAATCTACGAGATATGTGATAGGCGGTGATAAACAGATGGTTCATCCATCATTGTATTTTTTGCAGTTTCCAAGTACGACTTCCCAGACGTTACATACACCACAGATTTAGTGTTTTCTAAAGGGGACCTACTGTTTACCTTGCTAGGCAGCTGGATTCACGAGATCCCGATCAAGCGAGAATCCATCTGGTCAGTCTTCAGGCTAAGCACTTGAGGCCGAACCACAGTGGTTCGGACCAATTAGCGTCCTATGAGGAACTGTGTTAGCTACATAATATATGGTAGACGGTGATAGACAGATGGACGAAACTGAAGTTGCCTCCCGATTCACAGCTCCCATTCGCAGCTAGTGATGTGCGACCAGGAAACGAGTTGATTTCTTCGAACATAGTTTTTTAATGACAAACTGGTTACCACTGGTACTGTGACATGTTTATTGATTAAAAAATCAAATGTATTTGTAATCTATTCTGTGTTATGCCATATATCCCCCAGTATAGGATTCCGTTTGGCCCGAATGTTTTTTCCCACTCAGAACCGATCTAAAAAATGGCTGTCCGGCCTACTTTAGGCCAGCCTTTCACGGGTTAAATCACATTGGGCCACCAAAAACACACGTATGATATGCTAAACAGGACATTGACTATCTTACTATGCATTTTAAAGCTGTTTTCATGGTCTAATAGACAGCTGAAAGCCAGCTCCTTATTCACATTTAAACACTTAGAAAAATGACGGCTGACGCTCGAGTCTCAATGAGAAAGTTCACAGCAGGATTTAGAGCCTGTATTTACTTTGAGCCACCCATGTCAATGTTCACACATATTGACCATCTCACGTCGTGTCCCCAGTATCAGAATCAGTCTGGCCCAAAAAAAAAAGGCTGTACAGCCTATTTCAGGCCAGCCTTTCATGGGTTAAATCACCTTGGGCCACCCAAAAGACACATGTTACATGCTGTTCTGAGTGGGAAAACCCATTCGGGCCGGACTGATTCTGATACTGGGGGACACTACGTGAGGTGGTCAATATGTGTGAACAACACGGGCTCTAAATTATGCTGTGAACTTTCTCATTGAGACTTGAGTGTCAGCTGTTTAGTGTCAGCTGTTTAAATGTGACTAAGGAGCTCGCTTTTCAGCTGTCTCTTAGACCATGAAAACGACTTTCTAAACAGCACAAACAGATAGTATATGTCCTGCTTAGTATATAACGTGTGTTTTGGATGGCCCAAGGTGATTTAACCCGTGAAGGGCGGGCCAGACTGAATCCTATACTCAGGGATATATGGCATAACAAAGAATAGATTACAAATTATAAATACATTGTTTTCGATCAATAAACATGTCACAGCAACCAGTTTGTCATTAAAAAAACTATGTTCGACAAAATTGACTGGTTTCCTGGTCGCACGTCACTGGTGCCAATAGGGAGCTACGAATCGGGAGCTAACTTCAGCTTTGTGACAGATGGTTCATCCAATCACCTTAAGTATTTTTTTGAAAGTCCCTGCCTTTTTCCAAACAGTTTCCAAGGATGACTTCCCAGAAGGTTCTGTGTAACAAACCATTTGACGCGTCAGGTTAGCCCACTGGCTCAGACTTGGAAAACCCCTGCTCTAAACTCTAAAGAATCAGTGTTTTTCTAGTATAAATGTAGGCCCATCTACTAGAAATGTTTCTAGTGTCATCGTATGTCTCTGCTAGAAACACTAGATTATTACCACTAGGCCTTTAGCTCCCTACTACAGTATTATAATACTGTATTTTACCACTATAGGAAGGGAGTGTAGATTAGGAAAGAAGTGAGGGGAATGGAGGAGAAACTAGGAAATGGGAGAAGAGGGGGAAACGAGTGTCCGATCTGAGGAAAGTGTCTTGACTCTAGGTTAACATGTACAGTCTAAAGTTAACTTTGTTACCATGACATGTAGTGTAAATGCCACAGACACCACAGCTCTTAGCCAACATATGATCATGCCATTTGATTCAGCCTGTCATGCACACGCACCTTTGAGTGGTCACGTTGTTAGTGCACTTGTTTTTGTATGTGCTCCACTGTGTGTGTTTTTGTCAGCCAAGTGTTTTCTGTTCCCTAAAGTGCGACTTTGTTCTCTCACCCCCATTCGTTCACACACTACCTCACTCAAGTGCAAGTGCACATGCACTTGCACAATCTAGAATTCAATTAAATAAAATTTCAGTTCTATTTTATTTGTGTAGCCCTTAATCACAGTTATAGTCTCAAAGGGCTTAGTAGGTCTTGAATGGTGTCTATGCTGATTGGGTGCTGGCCGGTTAACCGTCAGGGGAGTCCATACATCCAGTCACTGCAACAGACTAGGCATCCAGTCGCAGTTACCGCAGCACGCTTAAACAGACGGAATTAAGAATTAGACGGGGCAAGGTGCACAGAAAACATGAAGACAACTGCTAATCTAGTGCCTATCAGCAGCAGCAATCTCAGCAAACAGCAACAGCAGCTGAGGGCACCCCTAGGAGCCAAACGAAAGACTAAAGAGGTAGGTTTTCAGCTTTGAATATCTCGGCAAAGTCTGAATAAGCACATGTAGACAACATTCTTTCTAGAATAAGTAAACTACATTCATAAACATCTAGAGTGTCTAGCATGCAAAGACTTGCTGTAGGTCCGTAAACAAAGGCATTTCAAAGACAACCCCTTTGCCAGCCGGCCTCCCACCCCCACCTTCTCCCAATCTCCCATCAGAGGAAGGATTTGTCTGTGGAGCACTGGCCGTCAGGAACATGCTGTTACCATACTAGCGCTCCCGTATCCACGGCCCACTACTGCCGTGACAATGGCAGGCTTTCTCAAAGTAGATGTCTGCTTGGCTCTCCAGAGCCACAGACAAAGGGAGATAGTCCTGCCCCGGTCCAACAAAGACATTGCATCCGCGTGCCTGAGCTGAACAAAAGTGAACCCATGTAGACCGATGACCAGTTGTCGACCAAGTATCTGTTTCACATACAACGAACATACAAATCATACTAGTGACATGACCAAAGAGCTACACACACACACACATTCACTCGCTTACTCTCAGAGCTAGGTAGAGCATGAGATCCACCCTGCTGGGGTTGGGGGATTGTTTCCCACTTGGTACAACAATGGACAAGAGCCACCAAATGCCATATATATTACACACAGTTTGATGACCTAGTGTATGTGTGTATGTTTGTTTCCCAGTGTTTCCTGTGTGGCAGGGCGGTGTGGCCAGTTGGGGTAGTGCCGGTGGCTGGAGCCAGGCGTGGGGCTGGGGCCGCTGCCTGCGGTGGGAGCCGGCGGGCCCCAGGGAAGGGGCCCAGGCCCTTGACGGCCCCATCTGGTGCGTGCTGTGTCGGGAGTGCCGCGTGCGGCTGCGTGAGGTGTGTGAGAGGGGCCAGGGAGCCCTGCGCTTGCGCGCCGACATGCTGAGCCTCAAACTGCCCCAGCTCCTTGACACCCACCAGGTGCCCAAGGTGAGAGGAACTTCATGTGTCCTTCCATTCCATTTCCTGTTTGTTTGTTCTGCCTTCCTTCTCTCAATGTAGTTGGTTTGACAACATCGACATCCACGCAGGAAGGGATGTTTTTTGTGTAGAAGTTGTGTAGTGTGTATGCAGACACACTGTATGTGTAGTGTGTATGTACATTACATTAACAGTGTATTTGTACTGTGTATGCACATTGCATTAACAGTATATTTGTACTGTGTACAGCATGTCTCCGATCATACCTTATATCTCTGTTAAAAAATAAATCACCTGAAGGACCCCTGTGGTGCCTGACCCCCCCCCGCTCCGCAGGTGTTCCGGGAGGACTGCATCATCTCTGGCTACCGTGACCCCCAGAGCTCTGCCAAGGACTGCCTGCTGAGCAGCTTCCAGCTCACCAACGAGACCATCAACATCTGGACTCACTTCCTGCCCACATGGTGTGTACTTCCTGTACAAATCTGTTTTGGGCTAAGATTGGAAGGGGGCTTGTTATCCCCATGGCCACGACCCATTTTCAATACTGCTGTAGTACCGTCTTTGTGTAGGAGTGTTATAATGAGCGGTGCTGTATATGAAATGTGCCACACACCGTGGCAATATATATACGTTTCCCGAGAAGCTTAACCCTCTCTCTGTGCCTCATATAAGCTAGTAAAGATAAGCTCTGTCCTTTTGCCAAAATTTATCCCAACTATTTAGAGGATTAATTTATAATGAATTTTCTCTCACTTATTAATCCAAGTGTAAAATAGTGTAGAGAATGGCAGTTTGTGGATGAGGGGGATTATGATAAGTGGAAGTGTCTCGGTGTTCAGTATTCAGTTGATCGCAATCTGCAACCTCACCACTAGTGGCCACCTACATTCTATATGCTGGACCTTTGACCTCTACCTGCTAAATAATACATGTATGTATCTCAATTCACTCCAAGTGGCTTTGGATAAATACACTGCTCAAAGAAATAAAGGGAACACTCAAATAACACATCCTAGATCTGAATGAATGAAATAATCTTATTAAAAACTTTTTTCTTTACATAGTTGAATGTGCTGACAACAAAATCACACAAAAATTATCAATGGAAATCAAATTTATCAACCCATGGAGGTCTGGATTTGGAGTCACACTCAAAATTAAAGTGGAATACCACACTACAGGCTGATCCAACTTTGATGTAATGTCCTTAAAACAAGTCAAAATGAGGCTCAGTAGTGTGTGTGGCCTCCACGTGCCTGTATGACCTCCCTACAACGCCTGGGCATGCTCCTGATGAGGTGGCGGATGGTCTCCTGAGGGATCTCCTCCCAGACCTGGACTAAAGCATCCGCCAACTCCTGGACAGTCTGTGGTGCAACGTGCCGTTGGTGGATGGAGCGAGACATGATGTCCCAGATGTGCTCAATTGGATTCAGGTCTGGGGAACGGGCGGGCCAGTCCATAGCATCAATGCCTTCCTCTTGCAGGAACTGCTGACACACTCCAGCCACATGAGGTCTAGCATTGTCTTGCATTAGGAGGAACCCAGGGCCAACCGCACCAGCATATGGTCTCACAAGGGGTCTGAGGATCTCATCTCGGTACCTAATGGCAGTCAGGCTACCTCTGGCGAGCACATGGAGGGCTGTGCGGCCCCCCAAAGAAATGCCACCCCACACCATGACTGACCCACCGCCAAACCGGTCATGCTGGAGGATGTTGCAGGCAGCAGAACGTTCTCCACGGCGTCTCCAGACTCTGTCACGTCTGTCACATGTGCTCAGTGTGAACCTGCTTTCATCTGTGAAGAGCACAGGGCGCCAGTGGTGAATTTGCCAATATTGGTGTTCTATGGCAAATGCCAAACGTCCTGCACGGTGTTGGGCTGTAAGCACAACCCCCACCTGTGGACGTCGGGCCCTCATACCACCCTCATGGAGTCTGTTTCTGTTTGAGCAGACACATGCACATTTGTGGCCTGCTGGAGGTCATTTTGCAGGGCTCTGGCAGTGCTCCTCCTGCTCCTCCTTGCACAAAGGCGGAGGTAGCAGTCCTGCTGCTGGGTTGTTGCCCTCCTACGGCCTCCTCCACGTCTCCTGATGTACTGGCCTGTCTCCTGTTAGCGCCTCCATGCTCTGGACACTACGCTGACAGACACAGCAAACCTTCTTGCCACAGCTCGCATTGATGTGCCATCCTGGATGAGCTGCACTACCTGAGCCACTTGTGTGGGTTGTAGACTCCGTCTCATGCTACCACTAGAGTGAAAGCACCGCCAGCATTCAAAAGTGACCAAAACATCAGCCAGGAAGCATAGGAACTGAGAAGGGGTCTGTGGTCACCACCTGCAGAACCACTCCTTTATTGGGGGTGTCTTGCTAATTGCCTATAATTTCCACCTGTTGTCTATTCCATTTGCACAACAGCATGTGAAATTTATTGTCAATCAGTGTTGCTTCCTAAGTGGAAAGTTTGATTTCACAGAAGTGTGATTGACTTGGAGTTACAATGTGTTGTTTAAGTGTTCCCTTTATTTTTTTGAGCAGTTTAGAATGATGAATAATAGTGAACAATGGTAAATTCACTCTGCTAAACAATCAGTGCATATAACTATTACTAGCTTTAAAAGTATTTGACAATTTACACATTGGCCACCTCCCTTTATAAATGGCTGATATAACATACATACAAAATAATTAACTGCAGAATATTTTAGTATATTATGTATGCCGTTATTTTTGGTTTTGTCATTCACATGTCCATTCACAGTTAGGGCGCCACCACACTGAAGCAGCACTACACAATCTATAACACGTTCTCTGCCTCAAGCCTGTGTTTATCACACCAAGCCCGGCCAGACAACACTTTTCCTTCATTGCCTCCCAGGTACTTCCTGTGGCGCTTCAGCATCCTGTGCTCGACACTGAACTTCCTGTCGGACAGCTACACCTGGCCCCTGCTGGTGTACATGTTGCTGATCTGCGTGTACCCCTTCACCTCCAGCTGTGCTCACACCTTCAGCACCATGTCCCCCGAGTCTCGGCACATCTGCTACTTCTTCGACTACGGCGCGCTCAGCCTCTACAGCCTAGGTATTCCTTCATTCATTCGTTCCTTCATGATGCTGTTGATTGGGTATTTTGAAAATATGAACAGATACAGTATCTCACAAAAGTGAGTACACCCCTCACATTTTTGTAAATATGAGTATATCTTTTCATGTGACAACGCTGAAGAAATGACACTTTGCCACAATGTAAAGTAGTGAGTGTACAGCTTGTATATATTGTGTAAATTTGCTGTCCCCTCAAAATAACTCAACACACAGCCATTAATGTCTAAACCGCTGGCAACAAAAGTGAGTACACCCCTAAGTGAAAATGTCCAAATTGGGCCCAATTAGCACGTATACATTAGCATGTGTGTATATATATAAACTTAATATAGATTAAAACAAATCCATCAATCTATATTAGAACGTTTTATTTTTAACCATCACATGGATCAGAGTTCAGTTTTGTCATTGAATCCAAAGCTAGATGCTATCTCCAGAGAGATTTTTAAGGTATGGATTCAAATGAGACTACATTGAGTACATTGATACAAGAGGGTTGTTACTGGAAGTGTCACAATATATTTTTAGGGACTTCTTGAGCTGCCTAAAAAGTACATGGTGATGAAATAGTTGGTCAAGAATGTCCACGTGTCGTCATGTACTGTGTGGAACCCACAATTCCTAATTTGCAGAAGTTAAAAGATTGCTTATATCAGTTCAACTTTAGCCTGGAGACGTCATCTTGGATTACAGCGCTAAATGTCAGCACGCTTGATTCATCAATTGATTTGCAGAAAATTCTAGTGACCCAACTTGGACCTGTAGCTAGCAGCATTACAGTCACTGGTGCAAATCATTTTGCGTTCTGTTTGTCTATGCAGGGGCTTTACGAGACCTTTCAAACCTTTTTTCCATCAGAAATGTACCATAAAATATCTAACTTAAAAGTCATCACTCTGCCTTTTTTTGGGGTTAAGAAAACGAGTCTAGCCTGCATTTCACAATGTGGCTGCTGGATTTTACGTAGGGTCTGCAATGCGAACTGCTGAAAGTCTGCATACCAAAATCACTGTTGAAGATTAATTTAGATCTCCACATTTACACAGTACGTTTTGAGTAATAGGTTGTGCATACACATTGGATAAGGAAACACAAAAATAGCTAAATGCATCAAGGAAAAGCATTCCTCTCAATTTATATTGCATCTAAGAGCTTGAGAAGGATGGATTACATACTGTTTATCCATCTGTTAATGACAAATGTTAAGGTGACCTTCCTCATTTTGCTCACATTAACAATTTAAGATTAATCTTTGAGTAATAAGTTTAATCATCTTGTACACTTAGTGTGGAGATAGGGAATGGGCACCTAAGTCAGAGTGTGAATATACCAGTGTTGTTAATCTGCACGCACAATTTGTCTGTTGCTAGAGGCGTGGTAGCACTTGGATCACTGTTCACTGTGTCTACCAACTCTCCACAATGTCTCTCCTTTAGGGCAGTCTGCTTTAACTGTGAAGAAGTTGTTTTTGGACCCGTGAAAAATTTAATACAACTAATGACTTTGGTCAGTGAGGATAAACTTTCTGCCTTAATTGTTTTAGTTTTTTAGTTGAGCGTTCCTTTTTTATATTACTGTGATAAATGGGACATTTGTACATGTTTATACCCAGTCAGGTATGACCTGACAGGCCTTTTGCATGTGTTTGCATTTTATCTGCTCTGCCCTGTTCAAATGTACATAGAGATAACAAATATTACATATTCAAATCACCTTTTTTACACATCATGTGGTGATATTTACACCTGCTATGGGTATCGCACTTGCAAGGAAAGTGGCTTCCAGAAACCTTTGTTACACTCTTTGGTACAGTATGTGTGCCATGCATGCCATTTTATTCAAATGACTTTAAGGGACAGTTACGACTCAGACTTGCATTGCTTCCATGATCTTTTATGATTTGTAGGCGCTTCTATGCTGGACTTCAGTACATTTCCCACAGGGTCTATCTAACCCCTAAGATGTCTTTGTTCTACAATAACCACATGCGCACATTTGCACAAGAAACTCAAAGATTAAGCGTTACCTGACAATCACCTTTTTCACTTTCAGACGTATTTCATTTGTATCACTGTCGCAAAGTCCAAGCTACACGCCACCTAGGTGACTTTTCTTGAGCTCCTCCAAACAAAGGACACAGGGTGGTGATGTTAAACCGGTTTATTGCCAAGGTTGAGTATAATGATACAAACAGCTGGTGCTGCCATGTAGGAGATCTCTCTCTGAGAGTGTGCGGTGATGGCTGGTTTAACCTGTGCACACTGATGGCTCAATGTGCAACAGGTGTGCAGCCTCACCCAGCTCCAGACTCCAATCAGTCGGACTCGGGCCAGGTGAGGCTGCTTAAACCAGCCATCATCCACACACACTCCCACAATCACCTCTCAACTCTACCAGAGCCATCAGCATCGCGTCTAATGAGCGTCTACCTTTTCATCCTAACCCCTACCTGCTCATTAATAACATGTATCTCAATTCACCTAAAGTCGCTTTGGATAAAGTGTGTGCTGATTGGTTGAAATGCTTTCAATATCTTTCAATATGTTAACAATAATACTATGTGGTTGTGCAGGTTGTGCCATCTCATATGGGTCCTACGTCATGCCCGACGGCTGGGTCAACAGCTGGCTGCATCAACACTACGTCCCCATTGCCGTGGGCAACACCATCTTCTGCACCAGCCTCTCCTGCTACTCCAGGTGAGAAACACTCCCACTGCATTTTGGGTACCTGGGCAAGGTTACGGTATGATGATAAAACCCGGCTCACCTGTTTTAGGAGCTCTTCCTAGCTGGGGCACATTGAAGGTGATGGCCGGGACAGCACAATGGGGCTAGATTATTCTCAATATTAATTGTGTGAACAGAACTTTTGTTTATCTGTACATATAACCCATTCAAAAACACAAACTCACAAAGCTAAATGTTTTTTTTGACACAAACAAATTATGAACGATACTATCGTTGATAATATATTAAGAAATTAATAGAAGGTATGTTGTTAACCATGGTTTTTGTTTCAGAATAACGTGCAATGTACAACATGCATGTAGATTATCGATTAATTAAGCAATAAGCCACAAGAGGCGATTTCAGAACAGCAAGGGGGTATGGTTAGGACTGAGAAGCAGAGTTTTTATAAAGTAATATAGTTAGCAATATAGTTCCTCAAGACTGCAACATGGTTGTCCAAGCTAAAGAGGCTTGCATAGTTTGTGATTGGTGGTATTTTACAACTGCTTCGAACCAATCAGATTCAAGGACGAGAACTATAGTTGTATGCGGGATTTTTGCATACAAGTTGTAGCAATGTCCAATTTACTACACGCCACCTAGGTGGCGTGTAGTAAATTGGACATTGCTACATAAGTGTAGTCAAAGGAGGCAAAGTGTGCTTAACGAAACGTCATTGCACAGCTGCCTATCCCAGTCGCTTTTCCTCAAAAGCCTGTTACAGCCGACCACCCTCAGCCAGTGAATTTGATGACGATGTGATCACTGATTTCCTGAACAGGGCAGAATGAGGGAAGCCTATAATCCCTCTCTTCAGGGGCTTGTCATCAATGACATGCATGTCATCGGAGCCAAAACAGTTGAAACCGTAATCACTGTTTTTTTTCTATTTTTAACCAAATAAATAGCTTTTGTATTATGTTTAGGTAAAAATATACTTTTGGGTGTAATGTTACAGCTGGTTAAGTTGCAGGGTTGGCCATAGTCTCATTATCTTATCTAAATAAGTGTAGGGGTTTGGCGTGGTTAATGTTAGGGTCACAATCTTATCACTCTGCTTGGCTTTTTATTCACGTTTTTGCATGAGAAGCTTGCAGCACCTCCCTTATTGACTCGGGGATGGGTGTACCCATGCTAAATAAAGCTTTGTCATTTGCAAAGCAATCATCTTGAAAATGTTTTGAAATAGTATTACAGTCTAGTGACCACCGCCTAAGTTTCACATCATATCTGTTATTAGAGATTGTGTTTTGTTTGATCACCAGAACTTTCCTTTAAGTAAAAACCCAAATATTGACCGAAGTTCAAACTTGCACTTGGCTTTTTCCCTGGCGCCGTTACTTTTAATTTGAATCATGAGACCCATCCGCCCACGGCTCAGTCAGCATGAGCCTTCTTCTCTTTGAATCCATTTGGTCCGTGGGTCTGTGTGAACAAGGCCACAACATTGAAATAGTGCAGGCTTCCTGAAGGCAAATGTTAATTTGTCTTGCTTCTAATCGCTTTATTTGTGCTGTAGTGCAGATGGAACATTTCTAAATGTATTGTCTGAACTGCACCATTGGCTAAATCGTAGTTTTGTTGTAGTTACAAGGCTATTTATTTATTTGCATTCATATCTTTATTTGTTTTTTTTCTACCTGGACAAGATTATAGTTTCTGTTTATAGAAGAGAAGAAGATAGATGGATAGATCCAAAATGGAGACACTTTAGTTCCACATCCCATGTCTTCCACACAGTGGCTGCCAAGTGGCATCAACTTATATATTAGAGAATAATGACATCAAAGATCTTTTGATGTCACCTTTTAACCGATGTCATTCGTTTTAGCAGCTTTTATCTGATAGTCATTTGTCTCTATGTTGAACTTGGTATTTGCTAAGTGAGAACTGCCAGAGTAAATAAGCGCTTCCCTAAAGCTGGGCAAACTAGCTAGACCAGACCCAATCTTCCCTCTGGCAAACAACACAAAACTTATTACATAAGACAAACACTACAGTGAAACCAAATGTACCAATAGGTTTTGCTACCTATAGGGCCTTTCTCCAAGGGCAAACTCCTTACTTTTCCAAGGGTTAAGTCAGGGTTCATAATAGGCAGTTTGTATCAGGGCATGAACAGCAGGGTCAAGTAAGCCTTGGGGGCCTGTCTAAGCTGTGAACAGTGTGAAACCCCCTGTTATCTAGCAGTCTGCCCATTCGACACCTAGCCTTCCCTGGAAGGAGGTGTGTGTGTGTGTGTGTGTGTGTGTGTGTGTGTGTGTGTGTGTGTGTGTGTGTGTGTGTGTGTGTGTGTGTGTGTGTGTGTGTGTGTGTGTGTGTGTGTGTGTGTGTGTGTGTGTGTGTGTGTGTGTGTGTGTGTGTGTTGCTGAAGCTCCCTCTTGTACTCCAAAGGTTCCTGGAGTTACAGTTCCCTCAGCGCAGTAAAGTTTTCCGGACGGGAGCCTTCGTGTTTCCCTTCCTCTTCGACACTGTCCCGCTGTTCTACAGAGTGAGTGAACCACATTACAGCAGCCACCATAGGACAAATCTCATCAATAACACTTAAATTATGGAACCTGGTTTACTCTTGTTGGGTGTCATGGATTAAGATGTGGATTGGTTTGTTGTGTCCATTTCCTCTAGTTTGGGTATTTTTAAAGGGCCTAATTTATCATCAAATTGCAGCAATATTAATCCCAATCTTTTAGTTAATTTATTTTTTAGCTTTTTCTTTGTATTTGGGAACGCTAGTCAAATGAAATTATTCAGTCAAACGTTTTGTTGGGAGCGGTTTGCTTGGGACTTTTGTTGACTGAATGTTTTTCATTGTGTTCAAATATGTACTTATCTTGAACGTATCTAAAACAAAGCGTTGACTCAACCTGTTCTTTGGCACCAGTTCATTAATTGGTACTGCCCGTGTGTTTGTACGGTTATGTAAGATCCGTGTTCAGATTAATACTTTGGTTTTTAATACTTTCAAAGGATTTCTGAGTAACTATTGCTTGCATAATAATTAAGTGTGCTATTCACTTTTAATTCATTTTTTATTCAGACTCTTCTTTCTTTTTTGTTATTATACATATTTGAGCAATGCTGTGTTTCCATCAAAAGCTTTAAAGAGTACTCATACTATATACATTTTTATTGTGTGTTTGTGTATCCTTGTATCTGTGTCCATCCTGCTATAGCTCTTTCTGTGCTGCTGGGGGAGCTGTGGGCCCAGTGAGGCCCTGGTCAACCACAGTTACCACCTCCTCTTCGCCTTCCTCACCTGCTTCTTGTTCGCCTCGCACCTCCCGGAGCGGCTGGCCCCAGGACGCTTTGACTACTTCGGTAAATATTCTCCCACCTCCTCCTCCACATCTCTAATAAAGGTGTGAAGTGTTTTTGTAATGTTTATGCAGCTATGGGAATATCAAAGTTTATTTTGTTTATACGTCTCTGAACTTAGCCATTCCTAATATAGAGATGTACAAACTAGAAAAACATTTTCTTTTAATAAGTGTCCTAGAATGTGTTTGCATTTTTCTATTGTTTTGGAATTTGCATTGCGACTTAGTTGGCCTGAGCATTTGTAGCTTGATTGAAAGTATGTTTTATACGAAATGACCCATGCAATCACATGGTATTAGCTGACATCTAACCCTCCCATTGGACCCCCGTCTCATCCGACCCCAGGCCACAGCCACCAACTGTTCCACGTGTGTGCCGTGGTGGGCACCCACTTCCAGATGGAGGGGGTGATGGCGGACATGGTGTCGCGGAGGGCGTGGCTAGTGACCCAGGGCACAGTGCCGTCCTTCCTGGGGACGGTGGGGGCGCTGGCCGCCGGCGTGGTCCTCAACCTGGGCATCATCGCCATGTTCAGCGCCCCCCTTTTCTGGAAGCCCCACCTGAGGGGCCGCTGCAGGGGGGCGGCGATGCATGGAGAAGACCCCGCCCACAATGAGTAGACCCCACCCATCTCACATGGGTCTTATTCCGTCTTGTGATGGGTCTTTCTAAAAGATAATCTAAATATTGTAATATAACGGCAAGATGTATGTGGTAGGACCTGACTAACATTGTCTATTTTAATTACTCAAGATATCTTTTTTTGTTTGTAGAAGTACAAAGACATGTTAAATGAAGCTTCCATGTTTTGTTTATTTGTTGTTTTATGTGTAAAGCTGAAGACCCAGGGTTAATGACACGTGTCCACGTGAAATTCACTTGAAAGTTGCAACACCTTGACAGACTTACCTCAGCCATCTTTGTCTCCTTGATTTTGAAAGCCTCTGGGTTTAATGAAGCATTCTTGTACTAACGTAAAAAACCTCAGAAAAAACATGTTCTGGAAACATCCACCAAACTTTCAGCATTCACATTAGGTCCCAGTGAGCCACATGGCTAATACTCACACTGGGGGAGAAAGTCATTAATTAGGGATTAGCAGGAATTTATTTAACTAACATTTAAAGTGGGCCATTTGCTTATTCTGGGCCAAGGAAAACATGGTGCGTATTGTTCGGAAAAATACGGTGTTATATATTTCTATCTAGATTTTAGCTGAATTGTTTAGTGCTATCAGTTGTTTAAGTTCTTATCTGCATTAGCAATCTGATTGACATCTATATAATATAATGCAGATTCGATTTCCCTGTCCCCAATACATTTATTTATACTTGCATTGATTCCGCACTGCACATACTAAAATTGATTTCCCTGGCCACATGTACTTCGCTCTGATTGGCTGTCTTGCTATGAAGCTCAAGCTTCTACCTCAAGTAAAAAAACAAATAATAGTTAAGAGTCCTGTGATTAAAGTAGTTAGTTATCTTTCCATGGTAGCGGTGTGTTTATTTGTTTAAATGTGTCTTCTTCTCCGCTCCGTCAAGTTTTTGGCGTAAAATGTCACAGGGGAGGGAAAAAGCTGCTTTAATGTGTGTCGAGTGTGTGTAATACTTTTATTCATATAATTGAATTGGAATTGGGTGAAATCTGTGGGTCTCTTAGTTTTAGATTGACCTTGTGTTGTGGGGAACACACTGGTGCAAAGTGGGCTGAAAAATGAGAATTTGTCACATTGAGTTGTTTGGATCATTTGCTCACCAACTTGTCGTGGCTTTGGGGTATCCCAGTTTTTTGGTGGTCATTGCAGGTTTTTGATTAAGTCAATATTTAGTATTTTACACTATTTATATGTATTGCTGATGTATATTGCATAACCTCATAGGTATTTAGAGTACAGACTCTTTTTATGACCAAAATGGGAAATATTGTGAAAAAATTTATTGTCTTAATGCGACGTTGAGCTCTGCAAGCCAAGGGTCGAATGTACTGTGCCTCTTCTAATGAAACCCTTCCACGAGTATTAAAGCACTTACCGACACAGAGACCCATGGACGCCTGCATTGTTCTTCACATCTAGAGACCCCTCACAGAGCTCATTGGAGTTGAATTATCATTTGAAGAACCCCCCCCACATTACCACCAGGTGTGAGCTTGACTAGTCATTACAAGCCATTTAAAATATGTATCCACTTATCCGCATCCATTTTACCTCCTAGTGGTAAAATATACATTTTTAAAGATATCTAATTCAATAAAATATGTATTTTCCCCCAGGTGGTAAAATATGGACCCCTTAAGATCCCAGTATAGCACAAAAACATATTTGTACACTAACCTACTCACAACGCACACAGTCTTTGTGGTTTTTTGTAGAAGCTCGGTATGTGAGGGGGGTCTTCCTGTGCGAGAGCGAACATGTAAGTGATGTGTTGGTCCAATAAGGAACTGATTCTGTTGAAGGTTTGAAGTCTGTTTGTTTATGCAGGTTAGAGAGCATAGTGGATGATGTATTACCTAGAAATAGAACACACACACACACACACACACACACACACACACACACACACACACACACACACACACACACACACACACACACACAAACATGTTAAATTGTGTTTAACCTTTTGTATATGTATATTACATTATATGACATTCAGTACTGAAGGATGAATGTCAGTTCACTTATCAATAATGTGCCTAGATACTTAACATAAACATTTATTATAACAAACGATGGTTGAAAATGTTCCAAAACAAAAAGCCCCACCCTAAACTGTAAAACTAAGACTGTTATCCTTGTGTCTACAAAATCGGAATAATACTTTTTTTTATTAATGGTGTGGAGACCAATATGAATAAAAACCACTTACCCCATTTCTGCCTCAGCAACGCATATATTTTGTGTCGGTGTGGGTGTGGGTTTCTCAAAGTGGCCAGAAGGGGGCAGAAGAGTAAGGTGTTTCTCTTTCGTGTCAATCAATATGAAAATAGAAATAGGCTACGCTGTATACTTATGCTCATGGACACGTATATACTGACACATAGCATTGATTACCTGGTAATCACTTGTTTAAGGAGATGTATTTAATAGAAGACATTGTGATGCGTGGTGTTGATGTGATTAGCCGAACGCGGGACGGAATTATAGGCTAAACACGACCCGTTTCGTACAAAGGTCGCAATCGTAATAACAATCAATATAACATTTCGTTATTCATTAAAATCATATCAAGATATTTGTTCTCTCGGAAATTAGTGGCAAATAAAAATAATGCATGCTTTCTTTTCACGCATTTATGTGAATGCGTAAACTGGAAAATGAATGGATTAAACACGCGGATAGGTCTACATATATCAAAACAACCCTAATTTTGCTCATAATGCAGTCTAAATTATTTCCTTTTGTATAGAAGACACTATCACACACGCACGCACACACACACACACACACACACACACACACACACACACACACACACACACACACACACACACACACACACATTCAGACGCACATAAACCAGATTTATTTTTTTGGAGTGTGCACTATGACAAGTGAAGCTACTTATTCTCCCTGGCCTTGTACCTGGACGCCGACTCACAAAGGAGCCAAGACACTACTCTCCCAAGTGTTTTCATCCTCGCTAAATCAGAGATCGAGAGAGAGAGAGATGGGGCCGAAAGAGAGAATGAAAGAGAGAGCGAGAGAGAAGATACACGAGCAAATGAAGGAGAGAGGACAAGAGAGAACAGGAGAGAGCACAAACACGAGAAAATATGGAGAAAATGAAGGAGAGAAAGAGCGCGAGGGAGAGCGGACGGGGTGGTGGAGAGAGATGTGTGTGCGTGTGTCTGTATGTGTGTGTGTGTGTGTGTGGGGGGGGGGGGGTTGATGATAGCATTACTCACAACCCATTACCACTCCCAGGAGAGGGATTGCGTGGAGACAGGAGAGAAGTTGGCTGCTGTAGAGATGGTTGTTTTCACCTTTTTTTTTCTCTCGATAATGTTTTAGGAACAACAGGACGAAATATGAAACTTTATAAATGTTAGATTCAGCCCATATTGAACCAATGTCCATGTTTGCTCGAACCCTTTGATTGACTGAGGGATAATGTTAAATAGGAACAGGACATAAGATTTACACACACACATATATATATATATATATATAGTTTGCTTTTTTATTCGAGTGAATACATTATACAAAGTGGCAGGGGGTAACAAGACATTTCTTTTGACATGAATACATCATATATTTACACACAGTATTTACACTTCAAGCCATCACAAATGGATCCACAGGAAAAAAGCATTTATCTTCAAACACGCGCTTTGATAAGTTTAAATGGCAATAAAATCATTCAACGTAGAGCCTTGTCTTTGGTCTCACACTCGGGTGTGCCGCGGTCAAGCGGCCGGTAGCGCTGTCTCTGTTTCCAGAACCATCTGCCAGCACTTTGTTGCTGGACCGCCACCTCCATCTGTTACTAAACATGACACTGTATCCTCAACCCCTCTTTACACACACACATGCATGCAAACACACACGCGCGCACACACACATCTCACATGAAGACACACACACATCCCCCATACAGAGACATTCACACATCCAACAGAGATTTTAACACACGCACACACGCACACACACACAAACACATGTCATTTTACCGGATTTCAATACAGTGCTTTGTGTTTGAGGTCAGGATACTAGCATTGCAAACGGGGACAATATGTACAAAAGCTTATCTCTGAATCGGACGCCTAAAGCCAGATAGTTTTTTCCTTATTTTTTTCCCGTTCACACAGGTATTGAAACAAGCAACAGTGGGCTGTAGCTATAAGTGTAGAACACCTGATTTAATGCTGAGAGGCAACATTTTGTCTGTGATTTTGAAAAAAGTACACTCAAATATGATAATATGACATTACATTTGATGCAGTATGGACAGAGACGTGCCACTTCCACCAACTGAATATTAAAGTAGAGACGCCAACCCAAGGTTAATTTAAACATCTCCTTCATGAATACTATATATATATATATATATATATATATATATATATATATATATATATATATATATATATATATATATATATATATATATGTATATATATATATATATATATATATATTCTAAGTTCATACAAAAATGATCTTTCACGTGTCGAAACTCAAAACTCAATCACTAGACATTTGGAGTCAATGCCCGTGCATGCATGCTGCCAGGCGTATGCACGGCTGAAGTACCCTCTCCTGTCATCACAGGGTTCTTAATTGCCAATCTTGTCAGATGTCTGAGTCCCTGTTCAGACAGTTCTTCCTCCTCTCCCTCTCTCTGTTGGGCATTACGGTGCGGAGTGTTCAGTTTGATCCCCTGACCACCTCTAAAGTCCAACCATCTGGGGCCAGTGTCCCCCCATGCATGCTCCTTTACCACAGGATGTTCAAGTACGAAGAACAAACACAGATCCTCTGGATGGATTTTATCAACCGTTCCTTGCTGTTACATGGATGTAAAAGGAGAGAATGTAACTCAGAGAGAACTCTACTGTAACCATGTGACATGATTTTGATGAATTCAAATAAAATAAAATAAAAAAAGACGTTACATCTTACATCCTTTACAAAACAACCCCCCCCCCCCCGTTCATTTCTCTGAACCGATCCACCTCTCCTCTCTCCCTCTCTCCCTCCACCCTCCACCCTCCCATCCTCCCTCTGTATCCCAGGATCCATACAGGTAGATATGGCTTCGTCACAAATAACTCCCTCCTGCCACCCCCCCCCCCCCCCCTTAACACAATACCTTTCTCAGAACCAAAAGCCCCATCTCTTCTCTCCCTCCACTTAACCCCCTCCCAACCAACCTTCTGAACCAATCCCCCCCTTTCCATCCAGCCCCCACCCTCCACCCTTTCCGACCCACCCTCTCTATCCCAAGATGTCGAGGTATACGGGGGGGTTCTTGACCAGGGCGAGCAGGCGGCTATGGATGTCCTTGATGACCAGCCTCTGCTGGGGCTCCCGCTGCCAGCAGCCCTGCATCAGGAGGTGGACCTCCTTGGGACACGTCCTGGGCCTCTCCAGCTCCCGACCTTGGGTGATACACTCGATGGCCTGGAGGAGGGAGGGAGAGCGAGAGAGAGAAAGAGAGAGAGAAAGAGAGAATCAGAAGGAGGGGGCAGAGAAATAAATAGAGACAAATATTTAGTACATTTGGAATAAAGAGCACATTTGTTATCACTGACATGGAAATTAATTCCAGTTGAGAAAATGTGTCAAAGGGATAAATTAAACAAAGTCAAAACCAACGAACAAGTTGTGACTTCATATTCTAGAGTCAAACAGAGGTCTGTCTTTATTGTGGTGTGACTGAGTTCTCACACCCTTGTCACTTTTAGTTTGTCCGTAAATAAATCATTGTCAGTGTATGTGTGTGTGTGTGTGTGTGTGTGTGTGTGTGTGTGTGTGTGTGTGTGTGTGTGTATGCTTGTCTGCATGTGTGCCCCAGTGTGTCACTCCATTTGACCTATTTCAACCTAACCCCTGGCCTACTCCCATCCAATACAAGTGACCCTTCCCCCGATCTGTTCTGTCCTCCAGTCATCCCCGTCTTTCAGCTCCAGACAGTCAATACCAGCTCCAAAAATGGCGGCGGCGGCCAGGCAGGCCAGTGGATTTTTGGGTCTGATTTATGACTCCCATTTGTTATTTGTAAGGGCTGATAATAGCACCATCACTTATTTGGATGGGATGCATGGATGGCGTTAACGAGGTTAAACCTCATTGGCCAGGGGGCGAAGATGACATCCAATGAGATTAGGATCGAGTGAATAGGAAAGTGATCTACCGCCTCCTGAAAGGAGAGAGGCTAGGACGCCTTAATGCTCCAGTTGTGGTCACAACAGACTCCTGGTACAGAGTGCGTTAGCGTAAAGCGTTGCACTCCACCGTTCGTAATTACTACCAACTTATCGACCAATCAGAGAGCTTATCAAGCTCTAAAGAGCCCTTAATATATATATACACACACACACACACACACACACAGAAACGCACATGTCCTATATCATGTCTGTGTTGGAATGATGAATGCACAAAACTATAAAATAAAAATATTGACTCAGTCTGCTGTTATATTACAGTCAACATGCTATTTACTTTAGTCGTTTAGCAGACACTTTTATCCAAAGCGATAGTTTAAAAAAGATGTAAAATTATATATATATATATATATATATATATATATATTACTGATTTAGTTGTACATTTTCATTGTATAATTAAGTGATTAAATGTATATAGGCCTACCTCACTTGTCGTTTGATTAAATATAGTATATGTATAGATGTATAGAGGGCTGGGTGATGATCGAATGCTTAAAGCAGTAGAAACTGGTTGAAACCAGTTAAAACAGCGTGGCAAACTGAAAGCTCTACAGCACATCTTAATATCTAAATTCAACATCAAATTATATGAAATTAGGTCCAGGTAACCCTCACTTTAATGGTTCTTGTAGGTAACCTAATATTAGCCAATCATAAACTCTCTCAGTTACAGCCACACCCTCCACATGTCATTAAAACTGATCTCAAATACCTGCAAGGTCTCAACAACACTCAAACACAACAAGCACATGCTGCAAGAACCTCTAGGAGCCATTGGATAATATGATAAGGTTTTTGTTTAACATTTTCAATTCAAGTACTAAAATACTATTGTTCTGCTAATAACATGGTATAAACCATTTTATTTTTGTTGATTTGATCTATTTTCAGTCTGAATATGCTGTACTGCCAAACCTAAATAATATTTTTGTATACAGGTCTTGACTTCTAGACTTGATATCAGCCTAATTTATTGAAATTCAATAAATGGTCTGGGAATCGATGTTTGTGATGGTTTGACTGTTTAGCCAGAGCTGACAGTTGCATTACAATGCACACATGTTCAAAATAGTGGGAAAAGTAGGTCTACTGTTGTATTTGATTGTGCTGTGCATTACTCAATAAACAGTTTTTCTGAATTAAGTGGTGACTGATCCATTCATTGAGGTGGTCTCTTCAAACCACAGCTCATTAAATGTAGATGAGAATCTTTCAACATTGTTGGCCCTTTATCACAGTCTTAATGGGCTTCACTGTGTTCTGTTTGCATTTCTTAACAATACTGGATCGGCAGCCCTGGATGCAAGTTTTGCAAAATGTTGAAGTATGAAGCTTTTCAAAAATTTGAGATGCAAGTTGTGTTTTCTATGAGGTTGTCATAACTTGTATTCCTGTAGAAGCAGTCAAAGTAGCGCGACATGATGCGTCTGTTGTCTGTGACTTGTATTCATCTTAGTTATGTATCTCCCCAATGTTTCTTGCAACTTGAATGAGTTGTTTAACATGGAAATACTGCATTGTCATAGGATTTGTTTGAATTTATTCTGGTAACGTGACACATGTCTTTTTTTAAATAAAAAGGCAGGATGTGTGGGCGGGACAAAACGGGACAATCAGATTTCACCATTCAAGATTTGATTGGCAATAGTGGGAGGAACTACTTTATTTCAAAGTTAACTATCAAATGTATTATATTATTCAGACTGGCTGGCTGATGCAAGATCAAACCTTTAATTTGAAGTGGAACTTAAAAGTACTTTAAAAACACTAACCTTTTTAGTTTGAACTCTTTTTGATATCCGCATCAACAAATATTTAATTACTGTAGACATGAACTTACAAACTAAGTAAATTTTCATTCAATATTGTCCAACACCACTATGATCTAAAATCAAAAGTCGTCTGTTTGTGTAATTGTTAAACTGACGGTAAATCATTCAATATCCATTATTATTTTGGCTTCCTGGGGTTTAATAATTGAAAGACTTAAAAAGCCTTAATCACAGCAATATTACGTGGGAGTATTTCCTAATTTGTTCTCAGAGTGGTAACAATTTCTCTCAAACTCTTGGCAGCTTCTGAAGAACACAAAGGCTCCATAAACGACTAGTAGCTTGTGTGTGTCAAAAACCCCATCAGGGTCATTACCAGCCTACCCCTAAAACATAATATATGAATTATGGCAAAACTCCTATTTATATTTATTTATTTAGCCTGTGTCTTACAGACATACTTATCTTTAAAATGAAATGATTCATTATTTTCTCATTAAAGATTGATATTAATAGTGTAACATGGGTGTCAGTAAAACAGGGTCTTTCAGCTGCTACTGTGGTCCGGTGTTACATCCTGGTCCCTAAAGCTTCTTGGTCCTCCTACCCACAACTCCACCCTAGTCCTCCCAGGCAGACCCAACCCTCCCCCCGGTCCTCCCAGTAGACCCACCCCTCCACCCTGGTCCTCCCAGGTAGACCTACCCCTCCAACCTGGTCCTCCCAGTAGAACAATTCCTCTGCCCTGGTTCTTGTGTTCAGACCCACCCCTCCACCTTGGTTGTTGTGTTCAGACCCACCCCTCCACCCTGGTTGTTGTGTTCAGACGCACCCCTCCACCCTGGTTGTTGTGTTCAGACCCACCCCTCCACCCTGGTTGTTGTGTTCAGACCCACCCCTCCACCCTGGTTGTTGTGTTCAGACCCACCCCTCCACCCTGGTTGTTGTGTTCAGACCCACCCCTCCACCCTGGTTGTTGTGTTCAGACCCACTCCTCCACCATGGTCCTCCAAGTAGACACACCCCTCCACCCTGGCTCTCCAAGACCCTCCCCTCCACCCTTGTCCTCCCAGTAGACCCACCTCACTGTTGGACAGCTGGTACCAGGGCTGCTTGCCGTAGGTGAAGATCTCCCAGAGCACCACGCCGAAGCTCCAGATGTCACTCTCAGTGGTGAACTTCCTGTACATGATGCTCTCCGGGGGCATCCAGCGAATGGGCAGCATGGTGCGCCCGCCCACCTAACCAGGCAGCAGCATGTGATTGGTTAATTTATATATTTTGATGACGGTGTTCGAGTGTCAGTTAATTATATAATTATTTATTGCATCTCATGTAGATGGAAAGACAAAAACTAAAACATTTAGATAAAGGGGGAGAGAGGGAGAACGAGAGACAACATGAATGAGAGATTTACATAAAGGGAGAGAGAGAGAGAGAGAGAGAGAGAGAGAGAGAGAGAGAGAGAGAGAGAGAGAGAGAGAGAGAGAGAGAGAGAGAGAGAGAGAGAGAGAGAGAGACGCTGAAGAGCCACTGACCCGGTAGTAGTCTGTGCTATAGATGTCGCGTGACATGCCGAAGTCCCCGATCTTCACCACCAGCCCCTCGCCCACCAGACAGTTGCGTGTGGCCAGGTCTCTGTGGACAAAGTGCAGGGACGCCAGGTACACCATGCCGGAGGCGATCTGCCCCGCGATGTGCAGCATCTGAGGGACCGTCAGCTGGCCCAGTGGGGGCATCTTCACCTCCTCCAGAATCCGGGCGTCCGGACCGTGGGCCCTGGGCAGAGAATGTTTTTTTCTTTTATCAAAAGTAGCTTATAGTTTAATGGCATGTGAATGACAACATGTATCTTAGGTAGGGGTCAGACATCTTGCTCAAGGTGGAGGGAGGGTACGAAGGTTCACTATTTTCACTATTGAGTCATTTAGTAGGCTCTTTCTATCGAGTACTATGTAAGCGTCATTAAGGTTAGGGCATCTAACCACTAGATTCCCCTGCACCAGTTGAGGTCTAAGCACTCTTATACCGTGGAGGGTGTTTGTCATTCACCACACAAATAATTGAGCGCACTTAAATTGCCAGCACATGAAGGTGATTCAATATTACTTTTTTCAATCCATCATAATATTAGGAAAATAAAGCCTTATCCCCTCATGGTTATCTAGAGTCCAGATTGATTTAGAGAGAAGGTTGATTGAGGCGTTGGAGGATAAGGTTGTTTTTCTTCTGACATTTGTCATTTGAGACAATTTCTGTTTAAAGTAAATGGCAGCAGTGCAAAAATGGCCACAGTTCCATAGTTGCAAAAGGTTTTAAATATAAAATGACTTTTGAAATGTAAAAAAATATATATATAAAAAAAGAAAACAATTGTTGGTGTTAATGATGGTAATGACATCAGCCCTTCTGTGCTATTGCTTTTGACAAGACCTGTTGAAAATCTCTGAATGGTCCTTGGCAATTGTGGGTGACCTAACACAACCCTGACCTCGGGCCTATCCAATTAGCAGATTGGACATATATGAGATCTTAAAACCATTACAGCTCTACACCATCATCATCCACCCCTCTAACAAAGAACCAAATGACAGGAGACGTACAGCTTGTAATACGCCCTCAATTGATTAGCAATAATGCAATTGAGGAGAAGTACTTCTCCACTGTGTTTCTCCAGACTTCCACAGTTGTCCTTGAAGGCCATAAAGAAATTAAAAAAACACGCACTCCTTGCTTTTGGAGCTTTGGCGCCCTAAATGAGCCTAATATGTCTTCATCCATCCTAATCGTCCACTCCCCTCCTTGGTCCACCCATGGCGGGACACCCCACCCACCCTTTCCTCCACACCCCCCAACCTCCTCACAAAGGAAGTTGTGTCAGTATTAGTTTAAAAGGCAGGTGGCAGGGAGGGAGAGCAGCTGCCCTGTGAGCCAATGAGACCTTTTGCCAATACTGCCTTGTGGAAATGTGATTTTAGTCCGCCCACTATGTCTGTCTCTACCATTTTGGGGTGGTTTTTACCCAGGTGTTCCCAAGTTAATCTAAATACATCTTCACGTCTGGAGCCTCCGTTGGTCTTCTGGCAATGGGGGGGAATTATAGATTTTGGGGTTGAATAGGAGCATTAGCCAGACATATTGCACAGAATTATGTGGACATTATCCACTCCTCATCCCACAGCCTCTGGGATGGGAGCAGATGGTTAACTCTGAGGATGAGGGAGACTAAAGGGCAGGTAGGACTTTCTTGTACTGTCTGAGGACATGTGAGGTTAGTTATGGGAGTCAGGAGCATCTTGTCGAGGACCCTTCTCGCCAATCTTCCTTCAGGTTCCTTTATGGTTTATCAAGCATGTTTCACAGGTAATATGATGAACACAGAATACAATCTGACATTAATACTATGCGTAATGTTTCAGGGGCAGTAACGACTACCGGTGGGTCACGGCTAGTAACTAAACCTTCAAACGGTGTTCCTTCTCAAGGTTTCTTCCCTTGGGATTGTGGAGTTTTCCATGGGCCCTTTAGAGGGCTGAGTGGTGTCGTAAAATGTGGGCCTATTAAGCCCGTTGACATTGTAACTGTGATTAAGAGCGTTGCAAATAAAACTGTCTTTACTTAACTTAACTCTTAAAAACGTTTTATACTGCATTTCGCAATGAATGCCAATTCATTGCTGTTCTTTTTGCTATATATCCGTTTGTTTAACTCTACGTAGGGTTCTTTTATAGACTTCTATAGACAACGTCTTTTGACCAGAGCATTATCTTTCTTTTAAGGATGGTAATATTCCTGTTCCATGCTTGACCAAACTCAAGTACGTAATTGGTTACCCTGCTGATGATAACATACAGGTTTGGTATAACAAAGTGTTGTCTTATTTTTCTGCTCTGATGACCGGTCAGAACCTTAGGTCCATACCTGAGGAAGCGGTTGAGGTCTCCGTGCCGCATGTATTCAAACACCATGGCCAGGGGCTCTCCATCCGTGCACACACCGTAGAAACGCACAATGTGTTGGTGCTGAAGCACTGTCAGCAGCTCCGCCTCCCTCTGGAAGTCCTGCCTGGTCGACTCGTTGGCATCTTTCAGCGTCTGCAAGCGGGAGAAAGCCAGGTCGAATGCATTTGTGCAGCAAATTATGAACTATGTTTGAGATTTTATTAGTATGTGCAACTGAAATTGACAAATGATGACTGCATTTGAATCTCTAAAGCACTTTTAGTTTACACGCTGAAAGCCACGTTCAAGAAATAGCTAGAATAACTTTCAGCCCTCCTAATAACAGCAATGAAAATGCCCATGATCCAAGAAGGATGACAAGAAACTCACAGAGAAATCTCCCTTCCCTTCTTCCCAGAAGAACATTCTGTACAGTGAAATTATCATGACAATGGTGCAAGGGTCGTCTCTAGATAGTAAGAGCGCAGAGCCATCGTTGGTGTGGCCATACACCAATCCACCGTACACACCTTGATGGCTACCAGCATTTTGTCACTGTCAGGGCTGAGGTTGGCACACTCTGCCAGGTACACCTTGCCAAACGCTCCCTCGCCCAGCTCCCACTTCAGCACGATGTCCTGCCTCTTGATGTGCTGGACACCTTTTCAACCAAGACAAAGGTTTCGACTCATTAACGACAGTTACCACAGATAATGTTAAGTGCGGTGTGAACTGGTGTGTGTTGTACTTCTAACTATGATGTGCTAAAAATTTCTACCTGGGTAATAAAGCAGGTACCACGGATGATGTTAAGGGTGGTGTGATGTGTTGTGTTTCTAACTCCACTATGAGCTTGTTACATCCACTTCACCCTGGAGTACTTGGCTAACACTCAGCCGACGCCGGTTTTAGATGGCTGAATGGACACTCAAACACGGGGTGGGGGACCCTGTGTGGCGTTAAAGGACAGATGATTGGGCTGGCGGCCCTTGTTAACTCACACATGTCTTTGTCCTTGATGATGCCACAGAAGTATTGAGGGTTTTCCACGAAGCTGGAGAGCCCAGAGTCATCCTCGGTACAAGGCGGGTTTGTCCCAAAGTTCATGAAGCGCAGTGACACCGCCAGGTCGTCTTCAGTGCCCAGAACCGAGGAACCTGTTGACACGTATGGAAGGCTATGAAGATGCATTTACTTTTATAGCTATGAAGAGGAGAGATGCACATAATCAGCTCTCGGGCCATTTATGATTGCATTGTTGGTCAAACGAGGCAATCCAGAGGCAATTTATGAAACTACCATCTCTCCCATCGACTCCCCGGCAAATTTTCCTTGATCCCATGGCGACAGATGATGACAGACAGTAATAATCACCATCATCAACAATGCAGAAATCAAGACATCATTGAGCAAAAAAGGTCCAAACCACCATGTCGGACGGCTGATCGGGGAGCGGCCCATGGCTGCAGTATTAAAAGCACCAAATTGTAAAACCTCACTCAGCATGGCCAAACCACAGAAACCAAGGAGTCCTAACCCTGCTCGACAGAATGGAACAACAGAAAGAGAGAGAGAGAGAGAGAGAGAGAGAGAGAGAGAGAGAGAAAGAAAGAAAGAAAGAAAGAAAGAAAGAAAGAAAGAAAGAAAGAAAGAAAGAAAGAAAGAAAGAAAGAAAGAAAGAAAGAAAGAAAGAAAGAAAGAAAGAAAATGAATGAGAGAGGGAGGGCAAGGAAAAAGCCATGGAGGAGGGGAGGGAGAAGGGGATCCACTTAGGCAATCAGGCCCACTTAGGCTCTTTGTGAGAGGTGTATAGGAGTGGGGGTGGGGAGGGGTGGGGTGGGGGTGGCGGCAACAGTCAGTGGGCTGGTGGTGGTGGTGGGTGGGGGTATTCAGGAGGACCTATAGCCAGACCTCCATCAATCCATCCATGCATCCATCCATCTTCTTTAATGGACCACAGTGCAGCCAGAGTGCCCCTGGCTAGGGGTGGGTTTCTGACGCCGTTTACTTGTGCATGCAGTAATTAAGGCACTTAAGACCTGCCGACAGCAGGGCTCACAGTGTGCAAAGTTACAGCGTAGTGGAAAGCCTGTGTGAGTGGGCCTTCTCTGCAATATGCGCCCAGAGACCCTCAAAATGGCCCCCACTGAATCCTGGACAATCTTAGAAGTGACTGGAGGAAAAAATAAAACTATTATTTGGCGGCGTCTGCTCTCAGCACAGTTGGACACTGGGGTTTTCAGAGAGAACCCAGGGCAGCCGTCAGGTTGAGAGTGAGTTTTGGTCCTGCTGTATTGTCAATCCAAAACACTTCAATAAATGTAGTGGATCCGTTCCTCATAGTACATTTTTAAGGAGTGAAGAATAGATGTTTTGTATTTATTTATTAATGGATGTTTATATATTTATTTATCCTAAATCTTATTTCCACAGGAATTGCACTGAATTTAGTCCAGTCTACCCAATTGTTTCAATCTATTTACCAAAATTATGCAATATTAAATATTGCATCGTCTCATTATCACCATATGAAATATTACTTTAATATTCATATTCAAACCAATCAAAGCACATATAATTTATAAAGTAAACCAAAAAATAGAGATGCTCTGCTCAAGAGAAGGGTTGTGGTTTGACTATGAATGAATCGCATGCCAACGTACGGTGAATGCCAAACTTTGAGTGCTGTCCGCATCGGTTGATCACCACGAGCAAGATCAGGAGGAAAGCACACGCGAAGACGGCAAGGCCAACCGCCACAGAGATCTGTTCGAAGAGGAAACAAGAGTGTCAAAGTGTGTCTTCTTTGCCAATTTACTCTCTTTGATTCAAGAGATCATCTTTAGATTATTTTACATGTGCTTAATTTTTTTAAATATCATATCTACTTAAAAGGTCAACTTTGAGATATATTTATTTGCTTAATATTTTCAAAATTATATCTTGTTTAGATGGGACATCTTTGCAATATACTATCTTTGCTTCAGCACAGTAGGAAGCGGCGAACCCAGAGAGGATTGCACGCGTTTCACCAGACTTACCACAAACATGCGACTCTCCTTGCTCGCCGTGACAGGCTTGTTGGATTTGTTGGTAGGAACTAAATAACACAAAGAAGAAGTTCCCCTCAATACAACCGACATGTTTCACATGCACACAGAAAGAGAATTACTCTTAATATAACAAAAAGTTTGTATTTCTGAGAGAATGTAAAATTGGTCTTACTTGGATCCATATTAAAGACTAGCGTGTGGGGAGAGGGAATACAAAAACATGTTTGAATGGGCGGTCCATGATACAGCGGCATATCAAAGCTGTGCTCCTGTTTAAAATTCAAGCTAAGGACATTGAAAGGAACATTGGGAATAAAAATGCTTGAATAAGTTTCCATGGAAAATATCAGAAGTGGCATATTAAGATGCCATCATAGGCCTTGTGCTATCAAATGTATTCCTGTGCACACCCGCTGGATGTTTGAGTACAAGTATTCTGCACTGCCCCACACCTCTCCTGTGGATTTTCATCAAATACTAGGGTTGCAGGTCAATGCAACAGGTATATGCAGTTCAACCCCTTCTAGTAAACTAACCTGCCTGTAAAATACACTTTACTGCATTCTCATCCTGAAGAGCAACGACTCACCGGGAATGATGCCCTCGGGGTCATAGGGCTCGAAGGGGTTGTCCATGAAGTTCCCCGTAGCGTTGGCCTGGTCGCTGCCCAGTCGGTTGTGGACCACCAGCGTGTACACGCCGTTGTTTAGGTGGGTGGGCTTGTTGAGGAACAGGCAGCCGTGCTTGACGGAGCCATCGTCCATGTCGGGGATCAACTGGGTGTAGGTGTACTTGCCCTCGGTGAGCGTGTGTCCGTTGTAGAGCCATCGGATGGTGGGCTCGGGGTTCCCGTCCACGGCGAAGGGGAAGCACCAGTGGTGCTGCGGCTCGGCCTTGTGGAGGAACAGGATCTTTACCGGGACTGTTTGGGGGAAAGGAGGTGTTAGACTTGGAGTAGAAGAGATCCTTCATTCATTGAGGTCCATTGTGTTCCTCTGGAGAAACAGGATCTTCTCAAAGTGTCATCGCCGGAACTGGCGAGGACTTAGTCTCTGAGTGAAAACGATTGTTTTCATCAAGTGCTTTGCTAGCCCCTTCTACAACCTATTTTACTCACAGTCTAAGAGAGAAGATGTTCTTCCGTTCATGAGGTCCCTTTTTCAAAAACACTTTGTCAAAAGAGGCTGGCTAAGGGAATTGAACCAGCAACCACTCCGGTTGCCAGTCAACCTGCTCCACTAATAGAGCTAGAGAAGACCATTTAGGGTTAGAGGACAAGCAAGTTTGAAAAAGGATGTTGGTGCAATTCCCTTGTGAGCCAGGATGCAAGGCACTTAGCAACATAGTTCTCTAATGGGGGAAGTTAGTAGCCAAAATTAGAAGACTCTGGATGCAATGGTGTGTGTGTGTGTGTGTGTGTGTGTGTGTGTGTGTGTGTGTGTGTGTGTGTGTGTGTGTGTGTGTGTGTGTGTGTGTGTGTGTGTGTGGCTGTGTGTGTGGCTGTGTGTGTGTGTGTGTGTGTGTGTGTGTCTCTGAAAGTTTCAAGTGATTTTCCTCTTAACTTTCCAATCCTAAATCGTGGTACATATAAAAGTACATTTACATAATAAAATGATTTGAGCTCAGCTGTAATAACCAAAGAGCCCTAAAGACGTAGACTAAGCAAAAAAAAAAAAACACTTCCAAATCACTGGCCTACATTTTCTTCCTTTTCTGCTGCATGTGCACTTTAAGCATGTTCAACATAATGTCACAGGCCAGCCCATAGCATCCATAGGATCCTGCTGGAATTTCCCCCAATCAGTGTTCTTCCATCTGTAACTGTACTGACCCGCCATGAATAATACATCCTCCTTATCGCTCGTGACCACAAGAGCTACCTGAAAGCAGCTGTGAACGTAATGCTACAGGAAATGGCCTCGTTTAGAGGCAAGATGGAGGAGAGGTGGAGAGACCCTCACACATCAGTCGCTCTTAACCCCTGACCCTGTGGGAGGAATGTGCTGGGCTAAGGACAAATCTGAGCGATCTCCCATGTCTTCTCCGTCGGTCGGTGATGAGTTTTGTTAAGATTAAGTAAATTCTGCCCGTGCAGAAAGAAAATGAGCTCTGCTGATGATGGCATTAAGCTAACCTTTGTTTAGCCAGCCCGTCTGCACTTATGCTAGCAATTAGGCTACCTATACCCAGAGAGTGAGGGCCTTTTAAGGGCTAATGGGAGCCACTGTAGACTCAGCGCTGTAAACACTGACTGTTGAACGAGCTAATTAAGTCTAATTAAAGGGCTGGCGGTTAACGAGCGTCCCTCAGCCGTGGAGGGCCGATGTGGATGGATTAGCGCACGCACTAACGCACTTACCGCCTGCCAATCAGCGCGGATGAAGCGGTTTTCCGGACTCGTGGGTAAGGATCCATTAGTGCCGAGCTCAAATGAGATCTTTGCGTGCGGGCTATCTAGTCCCCCATTTTCCCGGGCAGTAATTATCCGTCCCCTGATACCCGTGCCATTGGCTCCTGTTGATTGGTTCCCCCAAACTCCTTTTGGGGGGGGGGGGCCTTTGTCTTCTAATAAGTGTCACTGAGTTGATGGTGGTGATGTACGATATTGTTTTGGCAATATTTTCGGTAATGTATCGCTAATGCATCCTGCAGTGGTGCTTTGGGGGGGGGGGGGGTATCCGCTGGGGCCTGTCACTGGGTGTTGTTCAACTTTCAGCATGCATTAGCGGCGTCGCCAGAAAACAGCGTCGGTGATGTCCCCTGGGTCAATTGAAAACTGTAATCACAAGTATACGGGCCGACCTCTGAGGTGAAGGGAGGTTGTCAGGGACCAGGGGGTAGGGTTGGGGCGTTTCTCCTATCTCTTTTGTGGTTCTCTCCGTGTGCTTCGGCATTAACAGAGAGCCGACCTCGATCTACACAGAATGACAGGAGTGCACTGTCCATGCTGGTTCACCAAGCCTTGAGTGGCAGCCCAAAAAAACGCTCTTAAAAGGTTGCTGGGAACACTGCGCTTATTATTTTTAGCAGCCTGTTTGAACAGAAACTCGCCACAGAGAGCTTTTCCTTTTATGCTGCTGTCCACCCTGCCTGGAACGCAGAGATGGGGCGCAGTGTGCTCTCGCTCTCACCTCCATTAAGCTTGACAGCACCTCATGCATCCCCCCCTGACCCCGCGACCCCCCGAGGCCCTGCGCCGGCTCCTGTGCTACGGGGGCCACTTACACTCGATGTCCAACTGCACCATGTCCTCTCCTGGCCCAGCTTGGTTCTCTGCCTCACACGTCAGGTTGTGGAGGTTGTCTTTCGAAGAGACCTCCAGGAGCTGCAGCTCCAGCTCCAGGGTGGAGCCCATGAGTCTCCTCTGAATTGGGGAGATGGGGGAAGAGAGAGGCGAAGGGGGTGGTGGAGGTGGTGGAGGAGGAAGAGGTGGAGGAACGAAGTGGTGGAGAAGAAGGAAGTGGAGTTGGAGGGGGAGGAAGATGAGGTGGAGGAGGTGGAGGTGGTGGATGAGCATGAAGGAGAAGGAGGAATAGGTGGAGGAGGTGGAAGAAGGGGGAGGAGGAGGTGGATGTGAATGAGGTGGAGGAGTTTCTCCACAGGATGCAGCAAGAGCAGAGAAAAGATTTGGAGGGGAAGAGAGGGAGGGTGTGTTAGAAGGACATTTTTATATTATTATATTTGTATATTTGTTGGTGAATGTGTTGTGTTGTGTTGTTGTTGGCCTGGTAGGACCTTTCTCAAGGTCTGAATGGTGGAGACACTAACACAGTTGACTGGTCTGCCAGTCAGAAATACTACTATTTCCAATAGATAGAAAATAGGACCAGTTGTATTTATTTAAATATACTAAATGTATTTATTAGAAATACCCTCATATATATTCCTCAAAAATACAAACTAAATGTGTTCAAATATTTTTTTAGAATGTAATACATTATTAAATATCAAAGTAAAATGAATGTCAAAGTAATCAGCTGTTTTCCTTTTTTTGTGTTGGGGAACTTATGTTATTTCTAAAAATGTATTCCCATCCTGGATGACAAACGGCGACTTGGCGTGTATGCATGCATACCTCGACCACATGGCGGGAATAGAGCTTGTCCGTACGCCAGCTCGCCACAGGGGGGGGGGTCCCACTCACATGACACTCAAACATCAGGCTGCCTCCTTCCTGGATCTTAGTGGCGGATGGGAGGATGGTCACTTCTGGGAGAGCTAGAGAGAGAGAGAGAGAGAGAGGCATAGAGAGAGAGAGAGAGGCATAGAGAGAGAGAGAGAGAGAGGCATAGAGAGACAGAGAACAACCATCAGCGATACAACATTTAAAAGGGATATGCCGAGATATCTGTAAATGGGTGTTTTTGCCGGTCTTAAACTAGTCTAGTCTCACAAATATTAACATCTAAAGTCTGATGGTGGACAAGATCAAATCTGCGTTAACAGGTCTTCCAAATTTGCTTCGACCAATCATGTTCAGTGTCAGGGATATGCCGGTGGGAAGACGTTCTGTCTTGACACCAAAGTCCTTAGACTTCCAAAGATTTCCAATGTGTTCTGAAAAGTTTGTTATTCAAAACCAGTGCCAGTAACAACACACAATTGTAGTTTGTCTACAAACACAGATAATTTGGCACTATTTTCAGCGCTGTGATTATGAGACTACCTGTGAAGCACTGCTGGCACAATAATATTGTCAGCTTCTTCTGGCTGGGTGGTCTACGTGAAGGGTAACCAGCGTTGCATCGCAGTAGCCTAATAATCACAGTGCCGAAAATAGTACCAGATTCTGTGTGTCTACAATCTACAATCTTTTTGTGTTGTTACTGGCCCTTGTTTGGAATAAGTGACTATTTGGAAATCTTTGGAAAGCAATTAAAGTGTATTCCCCTCACATGAACAGGAGCTAGGCTACTGTAACTCTGCAAGTCAATGGAGGCGGCCAACGGTAAGCAAATGCTAATCAAGCAAACTCCCCCTCTGGATGCAGAATGATGAATTTGGAAATAAACAACATGTCTGAATCTGGCTAAGAGAGGCAAATGCCAATTTACAGATATCTCAGCATATCCCTTGAATATTATACCAATTAACTATTTTAATAAAACATGTTTATTGGTCGAATCATGGCATGATCTGAGGGAATTAATTAGGCAATTAATCAACCCTCAATTAAGGATTTTCTTCCATATCAAAATTAAATGTATCCCCATGTTCAATGTATGATTCATATTATATATTTATATTATTAAAAAAAAGTTGATGTATGTATAAAATACATTTTTGACACAGAACACTTTTGTTAACAATTTTATAAAGTTGAGAAAGAAACCATTCCCCGTAATCCTCCATAGCAGACCTGCGCTCCAGATTGGATGACATACACGGTATATCCCCCCCTCTAATTACACAAGACCTTGCAGCATTAATATGAAACACATCTCTTAACCATCATCTGCACTCACAGCAGTTGTCCATGGGCAGGACGTTCAGAAGTACTTCCTGTCCAAAGGAGAAGCAGATCATTGATTGGCTGTTGGGGTCGCCCCGCCCACTACGCTCCCACTGCTGCAGCCAATGGATTTCACAGGAGCACACCAGGGGGTTGTCCCTCAGCACTCTAGTGAAACAGGAATAGAATCGCATTCAGGAAAATATATACATGTACTGTATACACACATTCATTAAGCTTTAATTAACATCGTCTCCATTTACATTAAGTAATTTAGCCATGTAGATTATCCGTGGTGACTCACAAGGCTCAGAACCATCAAAGCATACAATTAAATTGTTTGTAAATTTGAGTTATTTTTAAAAAGACGATCAAAAGGCCAGGTCTTGACCATTTGAACTCGAAAGAGTCATGTGTAATATCTTAGAAGGTGTATAGTGCAATCACAGGTGAAATGCACATTTAAAAACCGTTTCACAGAATAGATTTGACTGCATATATAACTTCCAAAAATAATTTTGAGCTGAAGTTGGAAAATAAAAAGGAGACTGTAAAGTACTGTTTAGATACTGTGATATACTACGTTTTTTATGCATCATTTCAATTTATTACAATACAAATTCATAATTTACCTACTCTGAAGGGGGAAAAAATATGACTGTATTTTGTATTTCGGCTTGGCAGTGGCTGGTTGCCACGGGAAACATCCAGTTCTTGTATGTAATTTAAAGATGGTATTTTGGGGGGAAAACAGCTCTTTGCAGCAGGTACTTGAAGTCCATCAACCTTTTTGACTCATCCCATTAGCATCCATAAAGCTCTGAAAGGCGGTCTTTGTGTCTTTTCTGCTGTGGTTTTAATGCCGTCTCCTGGTACTGTAAGACATTACCTCCGTACCAGGACTTCAGGGGCGTACACAAGCTCTGTTGTCTCTGGAATACAGGGGTGAGCTTGTCCCTCATGATGGGATGTATATTGTTTTGTTTTGCATTAGGAGACCTGTTGGTTGGAGTCCTGTGTGTCCAAACATATCCTGTCCAAACTTTAAGCGTGCATGTGGTGATATAGTATAATATAATAACAGGGATTCATCTGAGTATGAACTTAATATATAAGAAGGATTCTCATTGAGTATCTAATGAACCAAAGGAAACACCCTGCACTTGCAATAACTGCTCACACACACACACACACACACACACACACACACACACACACACACACACACACACACACACACACACACACACACACACACACACACACACACACACACACACACACACACACACACATAAACACACCCTCAAACATACACATACACAAACACACAGGGATGTATAATTCTAGTGATAGATAGTGGATGGATAGTGCTAGTGATAGATAGTTGATGGATAGTACTAGTGATAGATAGTACTTGTACGATTTGTACGAATTTCTAACAACACGAGCGATCAAAAAGTGCAGGCATGGCTTTTATTCTCAGTGGAAAATGCAATATTTGGATATAGATTCGGCATTAAAATGGGTTTTGATAAAATTTCTACCGGGAAATAGGCATTTAATTTTCAAAATCTTAATTCAGTGGTTGTAAACGTGTAGTTTGTAAGTTATTACGAATATTATTTCGGGTTTCGCAAGCAGATACAACGTTCTCTATCGTTGCTACGGTGGTTGATATAGACGCTGCTATCGCTGAAACCAAACATGGCTGATTTTACACTTGTTTCGGCATCAAAATGCGTTTTGATAACATTTCTCGCAAGAAATTTGCCTTTTATTGTCATAATCGTCAGTGATTGTATATGATGTTTAGTTAGTTAAACTGCTCGTGGCGTTTTTCATGCTCATTTGGGGTTTGGAGGGAATATAATCGGTGTTAGCTATATTCTGTTTAAGAAATAACCAAAATTATTAATTTTATTACACAACACGTATTTCAAACATGTGGAATCATGAGCTACAATTTTGTTCGGAAATCCCCCACCCCCACTTCTCGTATATATCCGTATGCGCTTGTTTACGACCTATGGGCATTATTTCATTTTCTGTAACATGCACGCATATATACTGTATTTAATACATGAACGTGAACATGTAATATAAACACAATATTCTGAACAAAAATAAAAGCCATGCCTGCACTTTTTGTGCGCAGGCGCACTGATCGCTCGTGTTGTTGCAAATTTGTACAAATCGTACGAAATATTGTGCATAACTTTTCGTACGATATCATACGAACCTTGTATGAGACCAGCCTGACTAGTGAGATAGTGGATGGTTAGTACTAGTGATAGATAGTGGATAGATGGATAGTTGATGGATATTGCAAGTGATAGATAGTGGATGAGTAGTACTTGTGATAGACTGTTGATGTTTAGTGCTAGTGATAGAAAGTGGATGGAAAGTACTTGGTGGTGACTCACAGGTTGAGTAGAGGGAGAAAGTGAAACACTCTCCAGCTGATGTGCTCCAGGACATTGGACGCCAGGTTTCTATGACAACAGAGAGACAGGGAACTGGGTTAAAATGGACGCCAACATTTGGGTCTATCCTTCGCCTGGAGTTATATGATGTTCCATACAGAGGCTCTTGTTCTCAGCAAAGCAGATAAACACAATGAAAACATACACACAACATACAAATGAAAAAAAGGCAGTCGGACACTGTTCTTCAGAGCACCCACACACCTTCAAGTTGAACCGAGCTTTGAAATCTATTCCTGGAGCTGCTTTCAAAGACAACAACAGATTTATTTATTTTTTCGTGGAAATGCTTTCACCACTCAATGGACAGAGCCCTGAAATGTTATTTGTCCTTGTTCGTTTGTGTTCCCGAGAACCTGAATGAGACCTGAACCTTGTCATTATTGCATATGATGAGCCCTAACAACTAACAAGTAGGAGCCTGAAGTGGAGTGTTTTTTTTTTGTGTTATGAAATTAATGCAAACATTGATACGGCCTCTCGGATGAAAAACATGGCAAACAGTCTTTCATTTGGTAAAGACTGGTGAGGAAACGTTTATCCACTCTGTATGTGAACCGTAGAACTGAGAATGTAAAGGGTGCTTGAACAGTGTGAGACAGCGTCGATCTTTGGTGTCAGTGGCATCAAGCCTACTCCCAAATAAAATGGGGTGTTTAGCGGGCCGAACTGTATAGGAGGGACGCGATTTGATCATTTGTTCGGTGACAAAGACGCACTTACTGTAACTAATTTAACTACTTTTTCCTTAGTTGATCTGGATCTGAAGGTAAAGATGTGTAAGACATTTGTTTTTTTATGTTCAATGTTCAAAAGAACATAAGGAGAACAAGAAATCACTCTCTGTATCACAATTATAGTTATAGTAGTTGTACTATACTAGTTTACAGTTACACTAGTTTTGCGCTAAGCCTAAAACCTAACTCTTTATATGCCTTATTTTTCCATTAAATTAAAAGTCGAAAGTAAAGTTTGTTGCAACAAAAGAAAAAGCAGTTGGACAGCCAGTACGAGGAACTGTCTTGACTCGTGGAAGGAGAAAGAAAGAAAGAAAATGACTATTGCTCCATCTATAGACCTATTTAAAGACGTAGGAGCACAATAGTTGTATTTGCATTGTTAGAACGGAGTCGGCTGCTGCACTTAAAGTCACGCTGAGATTCAATCGCTGGCTTCAGAACAATGTGAACCTGCGTTGAACCGCTTTCACTCTCCGCCGAAAAAAAAGTAAAACCCAGTTAATGCTTCCGTACGGGCTCTCATCTAATAGCCCTGCTGCCGGTGTTTCACGTGGAGAGGGCTGCGTTCACAGTCACAGCAGGCGCTCCTCGCTGCGCCCCGTATGATTACCTCTGCTTAAAACACCTCGGTGGGGTCACCGCTGATGAGCAGCTTGGTCAACTGATGTATTCATAAACATTTTTTTTCATCTCTTTACTTAATGAGTTATTTCTGATTTTATTCGTTTTTTTTTTTTTCTTTGCTGTTGTGCGATCTGTGTGGAGATAAAGTTAAATTATTTACAGAAGCGGGAATATGGTTACAAGAAAATAACGGATTTATCGATCAAAAGTTATCTGGAAACAAAAATAAAAGTTTTTTTCCCCCCCAAAATGTTGCATCACAATTAAAAAATGGTGTTTTTTTAATTGCTGCTTTGTGAATATATAGCAGTACATTCACACTGCATGTACTTTTCTAATTCATCCCCATCATTGGCTGTCTGGGTGGACTCCACTCTACACATGCCGTATTTAAGTAGCGGAGGCTGTAGAGGAGATGCCCAGCACCAGCAGTAGGACAGCAGCAGTAGGTAGAGTGTGGCTCCCAAGCTTCAGAAGTCTGAGGAGACGACAGCAGGGGAGGGCCCCTCGTGGAAGTTGATACATATGGAGCCTGGCAGGGTTCGACCGGAGACCCAGCGAGGATCAACCATTTGTTTTCCTTGCCCTCCGAACGTTCATGTCAGATGGGTGGGCGAAAAAAATTATGGGTGAATTATGGGTGAAAAAAACAAAGCAGCTCAAGGCCACAGAAGGAAGAAGAGTGTGTGTATGTACGGAGTGTCTGCTAAATGAATAAAGGGGCGTGTAAACAAGCGGGTGGGTTTCCCATGCAGGAGCAACCTGGCCAAGCTGTCTGATAATCTAAGAGACACATCTGTCGTCCCCCTCATCCCCCCCTCACCGCCCCATCCCCACACTCGGGTATTGATTAAGTGATAATGGACCCTTAGTGGAGTGTATTTATTATGCATCAGCTGTCAATAATACGCCTGTGCGAAGGAGTAAAAGGTGAATGTTGAATGCCTGTCTCAGATTTCTCACCGTCCCCTCCCCCCAACACACAACCCCCTAAAATCTCTGTCCCCTTCACCTAAAAAATCACTTTTTGAACGTCAGATGAGATGGCAATGTGCTTATCAGATAAACGTTCATTGGGGGAAACATTAATAAGTGATGAATGATGATGATGGTGGACTTAATGAAACGGCCAAACATAATTACTATAAGCTTATAAGATCGGCCTTTGTGTGCACTGTCAAAATGAATGTGTCCCAATTGATATCCCATGGCCCACAGATTGCAAAAACATCTTTGTATACCAATGTCTGATGGATCTAAATTCCATCTGAAACATACAAACAAAATGATCAGATGTTGAGAAACTAAACTAGCTTTGTTTAGAACTGATTTCTAACCAAGACATTCCCTGGCTTGGGACATAAAATGAATATGCTCTCATTGTAGTCAGTAGCCAGGTTAGAATGACAGGTCACATGATGATGGCGATGTGGGTGTCAGTTACACTAGGAGACATGTACTAACAGCCTAATGGGCTACTTGATTGACAGGTACAAAGGGGCTAATCCCTCCCCTCCCCAGCCAGCACTCACAACAACACAGATCATTATTTACGTATAATATTGGCTTTTATCCAAACAAAATTTTATCAATTTGGACGTTGGGGCTTCGAACCCAGAACCTTTAGGCTGGGAGCAAACACCCTAACCACGACTAGACTACCCTGCCTCCAGGGCTGACATAAGAAGGGAGATCATGTGCTGTTGTTGTGTTTCTGTTGTAGGCTACTTACACATACTGCAGCTTGGGGTTGTGCTGGAAGGCTCCAGGGGAAATGAGGCGTAGTTTACAGAAAGTGACCGTGCTACAGGAAGCGGAGGAGGAAGACCAATGTTATTCATCAAATCAAATTGCTTTTTTGCAAAACAGTGCTTAACAAGGGAATCAACTGAAGAAAAACAACAAAACTGATTTGTTAAATAACAATAAAAACCACTAAAAAGGTATGTTTTGTTCAAAACTATTGAGAGATTGTGATGAGGAGGTATAATGTCCTTAAACTACAATACATTGGCGAAGGACAGGGTTTGTATGGAGTGCTTTTCTAAACGCATGCATGGAATTAGAGTCTATTGTATGTCATGTGTCTGTAATTACCCCTATGGCCTTCTGAAGGGAAACAATTTGATTGGACAATATGAGGGTGGACTATAAATATGTCCTTTATAGATTTACTCCACTTAACCTCGGAGCAAATATTGTACTTTTTGGTTTGTGTATCTTTGAGTAGCCTACTGAGTGTTCCAAGAAGCTTGTTTTACACAATGTGTACATGTAGTTCAATGAGGACTTCCGAAAAGAAAACTCAGAGCATTTCTGAAGGGATTTGTAGTTTTTATTTAGGTACAGGTAGGAACATTGTCCGCGACTTATTACCTTTATATTTCAACATTATTTACATATATTTTCAGTATATATATATATATATATATATATATATATATATATATAACATTTTATATTTTTCTTTTTTGTATCAATCTAATTTCTAATTACTTATTTTTAATACTTTCTGCCTAATTTTCCATCTGGGATTTATAAAGCAGACCTACATTTATCTTATCTTATATTATTACTTGACATTCCATTACCACTGAGCTGGTAGAACTGACACCACCTACACCACCAGCATGGGATGTAAACTTTTTAATTTTTACCACTGAAATGATATGATCTCACGCAATATTATTTCCAAACAGCAATATAATATATACAGCAACAGCTAGCTTTCAAGACCCATGGCCCACAGAGGGAAGGGTGAGAGAGGGGAGAAGCCGGTGAAAACAGATTCATGTGATGTTGTTGAACAGAGGACGGATAAAGAGAACGCAATCTAATTGAGAACAGAACATTCTGACTCATGTATTTAATATACTACGTGTATACATTTAATGTGTAGCTTGATTCTCTCCTAATTCTACATGCTATGGGCAGGCCAATGTGTGGTGAGACAGAACAAACCACACTTTACATGTTACATACATTACCTGTATACTTCATGAGTACAAACAGAGTTGAAAGGTTACTCACAGGTTTTTCAGTTCCCGGTAATAGACTAGATCTAGCTCTGTGATGTTCTCCAGGTGGGCTTGGTTTTCTATGTATCTGGTGGGTCAAACAGAGAAGAGGAGGGTTTGTTGATGATTTAACACACCATGGCCTTCCACTTGCTGTCATCTGCAGCCTCTACTGTGGTCTAAGACACAAATAAATAATCAACAGGCATGCAGTGGGAAAGGGAAGATGAACACAAACAGCTTGTTTATATCAACATCCATCCATTCATCCATCTATACATCTATCCATCCATACATGCATCCATTCTTTGATCCATTCTGGAGTTAGACAGTGAATACCATAGACAGGTCATTAAGGAGGTACGGGTAGGTAGGGGTTGGACAGTACAGAAACAGGTCATTAAGGAGCAGGTAGGGGTTGGACAGGGAATACAGAGACAGGTCTTTAAGGAGCAGGTAGGGGTAAGATAGTGAATATAGAGACAGCTCATAAAGGAGCAGGTAGGGGTTAGACAGTACTGAGACAAGCCATTAAGCAGCAAGTTGGGGTTGGACAGTGGATACAGAGACAGGTCTTTATCGAGCAGGTAGGGGTTGTACACTGATAACAGAGACAGGTCTTTAACGAGCAGGTAGGGGTTGGATAGTGAATACAGAGACAGGTCTTTAACGAGCAGCGAGGGGTTAGACAGTCAATAAAAGAGATGCCTAATTTCGAAGCCAGAACATTTTGGCTGGGAGTCAAACGCCCATAGTCTAGTCAGGCACTATCTTGCCCACCCAAGCAACCATTGGAGCAATGCTTTCAGGTCACACATAGTTCTGTGCATAACACAAAAATATCATATGATTACAAAAAAATGGCTTAATCAATGGCAAGGTGTTCCCACCTGATCGGCTCATGTCCCAGCCTAATGCACTGTGGGGAGGCTGAGCTGGAAAAACGCTTTCTTTGCGAGACGCCAGACAGACTAGCGGGAAACCCTTCCACCTCCTCCTGGGTCATTTTCCACAGTTCCTGGTCCTCCTCCTCAAGATAGATATCCATCTACTAGCTGCAGTGCTACGCTGGCGCAATAGATAACTCATCCATGCCCTGTACTTCTACTTGTCTTCTACTAGTTTGAAATGCACTGGTGGAGTTCAGTGGTGCGCCAGAGGGGGTTTAGCAGTAACATAAAAATGGGTGTAGAGATGCTGATTTATTAGCTGTCTGAAAGGACCGGCTGATCAAGTTTGTCATGCTGAGCCAGCCTGTTTATCCAGAAAGAGGTTCTGAGGGTCTGTTACATATTGCCCTAAACAAGTAGATAAATGGATCTATGGATGTATATATAGGTAGATAGAAGAGAGAGAGAGAGAGAGAGAGAGAGAGAGAGAGAGAGAGAGAGAGAGAGAGAGAGAGAGAGAGGGGGAGATGGAGAGGGAGAGGGAGCAATTTAGGATAAGGATTTTATTAGAATCCCCATTAGGAGATACATTGGTAGGTAGGTAGGTAGTGAAATAGATAGATAGATAGATAGATAGATAGATAGATAGATAGATAGATAGATAGATAGATAGATAGATAGATAGATAGATAGAAAGATAGAGAGATGTGTTGCTGACAGGAGATAGACAGTCAGACAGCTAGACAGCGTGTGTTGCTGACAGGAGATAGACAGTCAGACAGCTAGACAGCGTGTGTTGCTGACAGAGGGTAAACATGTGTACTCTGCTAGGATTTACCCTTACAGCAGTAATGTGGTTACCATGCCGGTGGGCTCAGGATTTCCCATTAGCCGTGGTTATTGGATAGAGTGAAGTGGGTTATTGTATCTATTGTTCCCGGGTGGGGGGGATGGGGGGGGGGGGGATGATGGCAAGTCTTAAATCTGCATTGAAAACTCTCGGCACATGATGTATTTCACCCAGCTACCGTTTAGAGCCAAGATGGCCAGTAGGTGAATGAGTCCCATGGACCCTTTTTTTTCCCATGCCGTGCGCCGCCAATGCGCCCAACGCGTTGCCATTTACTGGCATGTCCCCCACATGGCGGGAAAGAGAAGCTCCCTCGTGCGCGCATTGATTGAACGGTTCTCTGAGAAAATTGCGGCCACACCTAGAGTAGGGGGGGGGGGGGGGGGGGGGGGGTGAGGGGGGGGGGGGGGGGGGGGCAAGAGGAACAGTATAAGAGAGGAAGAGTGTTAGACAGTGAAGCAGAGGGAGAGATTGAAGGAGAAAGGGGGGGGGGGGTTATTTTGTTGAAAGGAGCCAGAGAGAATGGAAGGAAATTGACTTGAGTAATTTGCCACAGATGTTGTTGCTCCTTTATTAGCGGCTAATTGCTCCGTTCAGCGCAGTGGAGAGGGGAGAAAAGTGCTGTGCAGGCGAGAGTGACATTTAGGTTTTTATTTTCCTTTTCTTTCTTGTGGTGGACAAGTTGCATAAGAAGTTGAGAATCACAGCTAGCCCCTTTCTTTATTCACATAGTCTGAACATTTGATATTGATGTATAACCACTTACGTCCACATCCACCGCTAGACTCATTTAACATCTTCTAGAACAACTGTTTTACATGTCTTGCTTTTCTCAAGTCAAGTGTTTATATTACCAACAACAGGTGATGTGTACTGATTCGCTATTTGTGCACATGCACACACACACACATCACACACACCACACACACACACACACACACACACTCACACACACACACACACACACACACACACACACACACACACACACACATTGGCCAGCCCGGTTGTGTGTGTCTGGGGATTGACTGCTTCTTGGAAGAAAAGTCACAAGCAATCAACTTCTGCAACTGGACACTTTTGTACCACTATGTTGTTTGGCTGCTAGCGAGGATGTTAATTGTCGAATATTGGCAGGTAGAACTGCACTGTTAACATGAGTTTAGAATTGGAGGAGGTTGTGACCTCACTAATCCTGGGTTTGGAAGGGGTATATGACTAACATATGGTCAGAACAGACTGAGACTGATCATGCTGACCAGGTCTCCCTAGACAATTAGGAATGGAAATTATAGCCGATGTTTGGTAATTGAAAAAATACCTTTGTGCATTTGGGTGGAGTGGCTGTAACAGAAAAATAAATGATTTATTAAAAACCAAAAAGCATAACCTATTTCTCAACATTTTACTTAGAAAAGTATAAAAGAGTTTGACACCAGTCAATTTCCAGTGAATATCTGATGTCGGAGAGATTGTCCATTATCGATTTCAGATCAAATTAAAGTATTATCCTCCAAAAAAATGTTTACTGACTAATTGTGTGCATCAGTAAATAAGCATGCATTGTAAATGTAACCTTTCAAATAAAACAGATAAAACAACCACATAGAAATGTTTCAGCCCTATGATATGATAGGATGTGGTAGGTCTACATCCCCTCGCATTCTGCTAGACTTGCTAAACATACTGAATTATGAATGAATTGGATTTGAATTAAATATAGCGATCCATAATCAATTTTCTAATAAGCTATCGATGGCTCCCATGATGGCAAATACTGAACTTTAACCTGATGCTATGGATATATCATCACTTAAAATGATTAAAAACTCATAAATCTACATTAACCTGATGTTTTGCTTCCTCAAAGTGAAATAAATAATTTGTTGATACATGTGCTCTTTCTGCCAAAGCAATTTATATTTTATTGCTGGGTCCTTCTTTATACAATAGTACTGTGGTGGTGGTGGTAAATAAGCAAACACATTTCAGAAATCATACATGGTAATCAGGGGGGGAGGGCAGGGTGATAGGTAGTGGGGAGCAGTATATATAGTTTGGACATTTTCCATAGAGCTTGTCCTTTTGGTTGAGGTCATCGGTCCGATTGATATAAACATAAATTGTGTTTTAATACATGAGAAAAATACACAAGAACGGGAAGGATTGCAGAAACATGTGTTTCTACAGATATATATGGAACTCGGAGGTCTGTGTTTCATTTTGCAGGGCGGTGCAATTAAAAATGTGGTGTGCAATTTACAGGGTTGAAACGTTTAAGGGTTGCTGAACCTTCACACTCTCTGTTGTCTCAAATCACTTCAAAAATCCTAAAACATTTCAAACACCTAAATTAAACAATTTGTTTTGCGTCTTTAACTCCTTATGTGACTGGCTCTTCTGAACACACTCTAAACCATTGTGTCCTCCTAGTCCAAAAAGTGACTCGGATGCTTAACGTGAGTGACTGGACCTTGATACGATGATGGAAATTCCCTTGCCGCATGGATCAGATACAGAGGTCCCATGAGCCACTCTGAGCCAGCCCCCATCAGCAGCAGGAAAACACCATATTGATAAGCTGAGCACGAGCCCTCACCCCCACAACAGAGCTGGCACGTTAACCGCACCGAGGTGTTTAAATGCACCAGAGACTGACTTTGGCAGTACTGACTTACACCTCACAAAAGGACACCAACCAAAAGTACTTATTTAAACCAAACAGAAGTACTAGTGTACACCCAACAAAAGTACTGACTTACACCCAACAAACGTAATGACTTACATCCATCGAAAGTACTTGATTAAACCATACAGAAGCACTGGCGCACACTCAATATAATTACATTTTTAAACCGTACAGAAGTACTGGTGTATACAACGGAAAAGTAATGACTTACACCAGACAGCAGTACCAAGTCCCACCAAAAATGTTTTTTTGTATTAACATCAAAAACAATGCAAAGGAAATACCTTTTCTAAGAAAACTGATGTACTTTTTTCAGACCAAACAGTAATTCTGATTCACATTAATTGAAAGTACTGACAAACAAAAGTACTTACTTAAACAACAGAGAAGACGACCCACACCAAACAAAATTAATTATTTTAACCACAGAGTACTGACCCACACCAAACAAAACCGGATGCACACCAACCAACCAATTACTGACACGCCGAACAACACCTGACTCACACCCAAAGCACATACCGGTAAACCACACAGCATTATTGACTACACACAACAACTACACATATCACAGCAGCAGCAACTAAACAGTTCTGACTCATAACAAATAGAAGAACTAACTCAATCCAAACAACACAAGTACTAGCTCACACCAAACAACCAGAGAACTGACTCATACCAAACAATTAGAGTACTGACTCACACCAAACAATCAGAGTACTGACTGACACCAAACAACCAGAGTACTGACTCACACCAAACAACCAGAGAACTGACTCACACCAAACAACCAGAGTACTGACTCACACCAAACAACCAGAGAACTGACTCACACCAAACAACCAGAGAACTGACTCACACCAAACAACCAGAGTACTGACTCACACCAAACAACCAGAGTACTGACTCACACCAAACAACCAGAGAACTGACTCACACCAAACAACCAGAGAACTGACTCACACCAAACAACATAAGTTGTGACTCACACCAAACAACACAAGTTGTGACTCACACCAAACAACACAAGTTGTGACTCACACCAAACAACACAAGTTGTGACTCACACCAAACAACACAAGTATTAACTCACACCCAAAAACACAAATACTAACTCACGCAATAAAAAAAGTAACAACTAAAATAATACAAGCTACCTTAGTGCTCCCACACGGGAAGGTCGAGTTCTTAACAAAAGCGACCGACCTGAACAAATATGGTTCTGACTGACCACACATTCCCGGCAACAGCCTGTGAAAACATCTCTCTGCAGGGTTACTCACATCTCGGTGACGTTCTCACTCTCCTGCTGTGCCAGGGCGGGCACGCTGGTGATGCCGTCGGCCTCCAGACACTGCAGCATGGCAAAGGAGCAGCGGCACGCCGCTGGACATCCCGCCAGGCCAGGCCGGGGTCCCACGCACACCAGGACCAGGGTCAGCACCCATGCCGCGGTCCCCATCCTCAACCCCATCCTGGGACCACCTACTGTAGTATCAGGCATGGCACACGCAGCACCTCCAAAACGAGAGTCCTCCTTCTTCAACACCAGCCTTCAGAAAAAGTAAGGGTTGTAGTCTTGGTTGTAGTCTTGGTTGTAGTGTTTGTAGTTGTTGCAGTAGTACCCTGGGTCTGGTCACCAGCGGGTCTGGGCTTAGAGAGAGGCAGGTTTAGACCACAGTGGGGTAGTTAGCTCTCTGAGGGTCTGAGGGCCCGAGGTGGGGGTCCAGGCTGCTCAGGGTCTGCTGGAGAGCCAGGTCTGAACTGAGCTGCAGCAGGAGAGGCAAAAGGCTGCATACAGGCCTCTGGGGAGACTGCTGGTGGGCTGCAGCCTCACTTCTTACCCTCCCTCTCTCTCTTTCTTACCCTCCCTCTCGCTCTCTCTCTCTCTCTCTCTCCCTCTCTTGCTCTGTCACTCTCTCTCACTCTGTCACTCTGTAATTGTTGCTCTCTCCCCACTCGCTCTACTATGTATCTCATCTCTCTCTCTCTTTCTCTCTCTGTCTATCTCTCTCTATCTCTTGGTCTGTCACTCTCTCTTGCTCTCTGTCTCTCTAATTGTTGCTCTCTCCCTCCTCGCTCTACTTTGCCTCTCTCTCTCTTTTGCTCGCTCTCTTTTGCTCTCTCTTTATTAGCCTCTCTCCTTCTTTATCTCTAATCCTTCCTCTCTATCTCTTTCTCTCTGTTTTTATCTTCCCTCTACTTTCACTCAGTATCTAATTCTATCTATCCCGCTCCTTTCTCTATTTTTTTCTTATTGCCTTATTGTTTCTATCTTCATCTCTCGCCTTCCCTCTCTCCCTTTTTACTACCCCTCTCCCTTCTCATTTTCTGTTTTATCCTCCCCCTCTACTATCCCACTCTCATTCTCGCCCTCTCTATTTCATTCACTCTCCCCTTCCCTTGTTACTCTCTATCCCTCCCTTTTTAATCCTCTATTACTATTTGTTTCTCTCAATCCCTCTCTCTCTCCATCCCTCTCTCTCTTCTCCATAATAAAGGGAGGAGCTTGAAAACAGTTGCCATCAGTGTGTTCAACAGTCACCAGACACCTCTGAGAGAGAAGAGGATTGGGGTGAGTGTGTGTGTGTGTGTGTATGTGTGTGTGTGTGTGTGTGTGTGTGATTGTGTATGTGAGCAAGCCTGTGTGCAACAGAGTGAGAGCGTGTGTGTGCACATGTGCATGCATGCATGTGTGAGTGAGTGTGTGACAGAAAGTGAGAGTGTGTGTGTGTATGTGAAAGAGTGTGTGTGCATGTTTGAGTGTGTATGTGTGAGACATAGAGTGTGTGTGTGTGTGTGTGTGTTTGTGCGTGTGTGTGTGTGTTTGTGCGTGTGTGTGTGTGTGCATTTGCATCCATGGGTGTGTGTGTGAGACAGAGATGATGATGATGATGTGTGTGTGTGTGTGTGGTTGTGTGTGTGTGTGTGTGTGTTTGTGAGCCTGTGCATGCGTGCACGCCTGTGTGCCTGGCACGTGTGTGGTGGTAAGATATATTTCTGGGAGTTAGGGGTCCTTTGTCCTAACAGTGTTATGAGTTTTGAGTATGGGAGACAGTATGGGAGACACAATAAATATATATTTATTTTCAGTATCAATATTACGACCACAACAGTCTTTGTACAGGTGTATTCAGACCTGTTTTAAAAGGGTGAAATGATTATGGGTTGTTTTGTTACATTAATCTACTGTAAATCCAATGGATTTCGAGCGTTGCCTAAAATGTTTTTATTTATTTAGAAACTGAGGTTAAAGATGCAAAATGAGTCTTCAGCTCTTCAGGGGTTAAATCATCAATCGCCACTAATATCTGACATTCTAGTTGTCAATATGCACCTCTAATGTTGTACTTAAGATACTTAAGCATGGCCCAAAGGAGATTTCATGTGTATATAGTAATTAATAGCTGAAAACCTAGTTCCTTGTCTAAGAAGTTCCATGTCATTTAACGCCTGCCCCAAAAGTCAGACCAGCATTTCAGGGGTTAAAACGTCTTGGGCCATTTCACAGCTTCTTACTTATAACTGTTATGTTGTCCACAGACTCCGTACTGGCAGATGCACATTGATTACAAAAGACCTAAGTGCTTTTTTGTCATTGTTTACATTTGTGGCAGGCGCACTCACACTAAATGTTCTTCCTCAGAATCAGTACAACAAAGTCATTTTGCCAAATTATATTGGCAATGGATGTTTTGGTTGGTTTCATCAGATGGTTTATTCACCCAGATCGGTATTGTCCTTTAAGACTTTACATCCCTCTTGCATACTAGAATACATTTTAACCCCTGAAATGCTGGCCTGACGAAGCCTGACTAAGCCTGTGTCTGATATTAGTGGCAATGGAGGATTTAACCCCCAAAGCTGATCTGAATATTATATATTCAGACCTATTTTGCATCTATGAAGGAATAATACTGCCTAAAACAGTTTGCTGTCGTTCTAAAACAAACTATTTGTAATGTACAATGCACCCTAGGTCCTATGTTACCGTTCTGTGTAGTATTTGTCTTTGCTGTGGTTAAAGTTGTGGAGTCTGTGGAGGCTACTATGTCACATGAGCCATTACTATAGTAGTGACAACAGGGTTAAATAGGGGAATAAGTCTTCAAATGCTGTAGCATCAACCATAAGTATCATATATTAGTTTCATTCCCATATGATATCAACTTAAGGGATCTGTCTCAGAATCACTACATACAACTGCATACAACTTGCATGGACCCAGATAGGGTCTCTGCATCTAGGTTTGGACATGTGGTCCCAGGCCAATCGGTCAGCAATTCATTGAATATCTCATTTTTTCTTAAACTTTTGAACATAAACTTGCTAGCTTCTGTGATAGCTGCAAACCGAAATCTGCACCCAAGTATTGGCTATAACTCTGTGAAAGGTTTATTTTTTTCAGTTTGGGACTATGAGTTTTCTGTGAAAGCGAGGGGCCTACGATCGAAATCCAGCACGAAAAAACTGCCATTGAGTGTTCTATAATGCACCGTTGGCACTGTTAAAGTTATCACACACACACACACAAACATACAGACTCAGAATTACACGCGTACAAAAATACACACACACACACACACAATCACTCACTCACACAGTTTAGCCTTGACAGGATCAGTGTTGGTGAAGTTTGTAAAGAGCTAAAGGGACAATATGGATTACTTTGATAGAGGGAGAGCGCTAAAGAGAGAGACAGAAAGAGAGAGAGAAAGAGAGAGAGAGAAAGAGAGAGAGAAAAAGAGAGAGAGATAGAGAGAGATGGTAGAAGGTGAGAGATAGTGACAGAGAGAGTGAGATAAATAGAGAGGGTGAGAGAGAGAGAGAGAGAGAGAGAGAGAGAGAGAGAGAGAGAGAGAGAGAGAGAGAGAGAGAGAGAGCGAGAGAGAGAGAGAGAGAGAGAGAGAGCAGGGAAGACCGGGGGAGAGGAAAGAAAGATAAATAAGAAGAAAGAAATTAGGAGAAACAGAGACAGCTGTGGACAAAGACAGAGATAAAGAGACAGAGAGATGACTTGACAAAGGGATATAAGTGTTCTGATAGGAGGCCATGGCGGCTGTTTAAACATCTTATTCATTTCTTATTGGGGTGTAATCATCTTGTTCTGCTGACCTTGCAGGACGGCAAATGTCTGTAGACTGCTCAACACTCGTCATTCAGGTGATTTAAAATAAGTGATTTGGTCCTTTTACCTCCTGTCTGTCAACAGGACAAATTAAAGGATCTTTTTTAATCGAATCGTGCAACAATATTCAGTTCTCTGTTTGTGTGTGTGTGTGTGTGTGTTTGTTTGTTTGTTTGTGTACGGACCGATGCGCTACAGACACCTATTGGTCTGTCTGTTACCGGGAAAGACCAAGTGTGTCTTAAGATTTAGAAGAGACAAAAGGTCAGAAACACAGATAGTAGAACGTCTGAGTGAAGTATTTGAATGTTTAGTATGTTTACAATGTGAAATTTGAGTGTTTCACAGTGTGTGCTTGTATTTCATTGTGTGTGTGTGTGTGTGTGTGTGTGTTGTTATTTTAGTGTGTACATTATTGTTTCACTGTAAGTGTAAGTGTTTGTGTGTGTGTGTGTGTGTGTGTGTGTGTGTGTTAACGTTTAACATTGTGTGTGTGTGCTGGTGTTTGAGTCAAAGGGTATGCACATGGGTTTGTGTTTGAGTGTATCTGTGTGTGATTGCATGAATTTTACAGATGGAGATAAGATATGATAAGTCAGCATATGGCAGTAAGATGGTAGTTAACGATGTGGTTAACGCTACCCATCACATTGGCCATTGTGTCCCTTGAGGTCCTAACCATTGTGCTTATCTTTGACATTATGGGGTTAAATAGATTTGAAAGGCTACCATTGCAATTAACCCTATACATTCCCATCAATCTGGGCGATGTATGAGAACATAATCGAATTGAATACCCACGGACAAATGAGAGCATAATTAACTGTGAAATGACCCATTATTTCCAAATGATACAACTGCACCAAAGAGACACATGTGTTATAGAACAGGAGATTGTGTTTAAATTGTCTCTATAGATTGGAATATAATAAACAACAAAGACAGAATAATATAATTGCACCCACAAAGGAGAGATGCGTTTGATCAGAAAACCTTTACAGAGTCTGTGGAGACTCCTATGCACGTTTTATATTTTATTATAATATGCAGGGTATGGTCAAAGTGCTCAAAGAGTCCAGTAAGACTAATAATTTATTTAACATTTAAAATTATGCATGAACAAAAATGTAAACATTCAGTCAACATACATGTATGTATAGCCATTGTATAATAACGTGTGTGGAAGTTGCATTGAAAGGCTTATTTATTTCTTGTATAAAATGTCCAAAGAAACGGAAGACGATTAAACACAAGGAAGGCGGAACAGATCTTGATAAGGTCTTGTCTTCCTGTCATCCTGTGCATCCAGCGCCTCAATGCTCTGACCACAGAACACTGCCACATCGATGGCTCACCTATGGCTCATCTCATCTTCTCTCATTAAAACTTGTGTTTGAAACTTTTGAGCGTCCTCCACGATATGTTTGTTTGAAGACAACAAGCCACCTCTAGATTTTGGTTGAAGACTTCTCGCTCAGCTACACTATGTCTGTGAATAATGTACTCCTTGTATGTCCAACCTATCCACGGAGCTCCACAGCCCAGGGGGGGGAGAGGGGAGAGGAAGAGAGGGGAGAGGAAGAGAGGGGAAGGGAGCTCTGGGTAATTAGTCCATCATAGCCCTGACGACAGCAGCTAAAACGACGATTCAGCGCCTGAGCCGTAATGGCGGTCAGGACATTACAACCCGCCTCGTGGGCCGAGTGACCATCAGAGTAATGGGGTGGAGCACCATGTGTGGCCGGTGTGGCCCCTGGGTATAAAACAAACTGGCTCCATTCATACAGGGGCCCATCCTGCTTGATGGATATCCCCCCCCCCCCCCTTTGTGTGTGTGTATGTGTGTGTGTGTGTGTGTATGTGTATGAGTGTGTTTGTGTGTGTGTGTGTAGCTAGAATTAGAAGGCTAATGCTAGCTACCTCCCAGCCTGATGCTAATGCTAGTTAGCGGTTATTGCGCAACAAGAACAAATGTCAGACCGACCCAGGGTTTTATTATTGGTGATGATACCCTGGTGGAGGTGCTGAGGTTGGGGCTGTGTCGTAGGTGGGGGGGACAGATATTGTGTGTGGGCAGGCACCCTGGTTGCTGACTTTTGTATGGGAGGCTCTTTATGACAATATCCTTGAAGCACTTGCACACACTCACAAAACCTGCATGTGCACACACACAAAGCTTGCATGTGCGTGCACATTAAGCACTTGCACACACATATTACTTGCGCACTATACACAACTCTTGCACAGACGCACACAACTTGCGCCCCATACACACAAACTATTGCACACTATACCAAACTCTTTTGTGCACACAAATTACGCACATCATTTGAAGCTCTTGCAAACACGTGTTCTACTTGATGCAAAACTCTTTGGGGGAGGAGGGGGAGGGTGAGCAAGGTGACAGACAAAAGCAAGGCAGGAAATGGAGGATGCAAGATGATTCAGTGTTTCTGGTAGGCGATGTGATCATCGTCCTAGACATATAAACATAGACACAACATTGGACTTTGGACGGTACGTCAACGTCACCATAAACAAATGCAAGTACTGGGGGAGCTGTAGTTTTTCTGGATAAAAAGTGCTATAACGGTTTATGGTCAAGGGTTTATGATCTACTTGGAATATATACATATATATATTATATATATATATATATATATATATATATATATATATTATATATAACATATAGATAATATGATTTCATATGAATATAAAAATGACTCGGTTGAGAAATTTGAAGGTGTGTGTGTGTGTGTGTGTGTCGGTGAGGCAGGGGGGGGGGGGGGGGATGTCTGCTACGCTGTGTAAGATTTCATTAGTACCAAATGGTATTCATTTTTAGATGAATGCACCTCTCTAAACCATGATTAATAGATATGTTAATGTTAACATAACACCATAACTCTTGCTTTTGAGTACACTTCACCTTGTATATTTATATATAAATAAATTATGCCATATCCTCTTATTATCATTCATTTAATAGCCTGCAAATAATATATGAAATCGACATAAATTTGCAAAGCTGTACATACAGCTGTACGTGTGTATCGAATGGCTTGTATATTTGCTTCCATGACGGGGTAGGTGAAGAGAGAAGGAGGGGGTGTGAGTGAAAGAGATGATGGAATGACAGGAAATACAGGGTGGGGCAGTGAAGGAGAGGAGGAGGGGCGGAGGGGCATAGAGGTGGTAGGCTTCATTAATATAAATTAAAACAATAACCAATCCACTCTGTGTTCATGTGCTGTGGCAAGAGAGCAAGAGGAAGAGAGAGAGGGAGAGAGAGAGAAAGAGAGGAAGAAAGCAAGGAAGAGAGAGAGGGAGAGAGAGGGAGAGAGAGGGAAAGAGAGGGAGAGAGGGAGAGAGAGTGAGACAGAGAGAGAGAGAGAGAGAGAGAGAGAGAGAGAGAGAGAGAGAGAGAGAGAGAGAGAGAGAGAGAGAGAGAGAGAGAGAGAGAGAGAGGGTGCTGAACAAATATAGCAGGTGGGGAGGAAAACTGTTTTGGACCAGGTACAAGAAAAAGCTTTCACACTCACTTTAAGTGATAAATGTATAGGGCACCCATGTTGGAGCAAGGGAGCACTCTGTGTATTACAGTCATCTGCCTTTTACTTATCCTCATTGTTCTGGCAGGGAGGTAAAACACAATGGAATCCTTTACAAGAGTCTCCAGTTCCGTCTTGTCCACCCCCATGTTCACCCTGGAAGAACTTCTCTTTAAAACGGTTCGACCAACTCAACAAACTGTCAAGAAACTCAAGATAGTTTGTCAAGTATTAGGTATTCTTCACCGTTGCCAATGGAAACTAAAGACCCCCCCCCCCCCCCCCCCCCCCTCTTGTTTCGTGTGCTTGCTCCTAGCCTCTGACTTTGATTCCTAGTGTCCTATACACTGAAGGGATTAAGACGTAATGGAGTTAATTGCAATGGTTTGGTTTTGAAATCTATTCAACCCTTGTAAAGTCAAAGATAAGCACAATGGTTTGGACCTCCAAGATGGTTGCCATGATAGCCATGTTAGCCACATTGCTAATGATCATCCAACAACCGTATCCTTCATCTCTCATCTTCTCGTCATATTCTGAAAATGTATGGACGTCACACACGGAAACACTAAAACTGGCTCTTTTGAAAACAGTTTGATGGGCTCGAAAATAGTTGAAGTCCTCTAGACAGTTTATCAAGGATATAATTTGTCCTTGCACAGAGCTTCTTACTTCTTGTGCGTCCTACCCAAAATACCGTATAACCTCTTCTGAACTGTCGAGAACACACTACTGAACCCAAAACATTACTTTTTTTGTTTAGCTTTCTTCTCTTCTTTTTATCATTGTTAGAAGGCTTATGGCTTAGAATTTATTATTGGCATTATTTCTGCATTAATCTCTACACACTTTGCAGTTTATTACTCCCACAGTTGTTATCCTAGGAGCTTCGATTTTAAATAGGAATCAGTTCTTATTCAATAGTTTCTTCTTATATTCTTTTCAATTGTCTGCCAATTTCCATTCGATTTCAACAACTGGACTTTAATCAAATAGAAATGGCTTGTTGATATATTTTATTACTTGTTGAGATTCAATAGTTTGCTTTGTCTAATAGACTACAATTCAGTCCTAGCAGATTGTATGGGATCACCCCCGCTCTAGCCAAAGCAGCTGTTTCGGTGACCCCTGTTTCACCGGCATTGGAATTATATTTTTTTCAGAATTTAGGGTTTGTGTTTGACCAACACCATTTCCTGTCTGTGTTTCAATGGAGTCTGCCCGTTCTTGAGACAACATTCTGGTCTGTTACACAGTTTTTGAACTCACATACTTGAAGGGTCAGACACTGTGTCGACATCAAAATGTTTGTCTATTTCCACTGAGCATCACCGGATTCAATTCCTCACAGTCCGAGTTTTTCACAAACAGCATATCATAAATCTAGTTTGATGTGATTAGGAAGAAATACAGGATAAACAGCAGTATAGAAAGAAGAAGAAGAAGAAGAAGAAGAAGAAGAAGAAGAAGAGTTGAAGAAGCAGAAGAAGAAGAAGAAGAAGAAGAAGAAGAAGAAGAAGAAGAAGAAGAAGAAGAAGAAGAAGAAGAAGGATCTGTTGAGACGAGGAGGTGTCCAGGCGCCACGGCGCTCCAGTTATTAGCAGACAACCCTCCCTATCATCCTTGGAGAGTTTAGCTGGTGTAGGGGTGGTGGGAGGGGGAGGGGAGGGAGGAGGGATAGGCGAGCAATGTGTTCGGCTCTTTTCAGGGACGTCCTTTTGTCCAGCATCTCCCTCTACCTCCGTGTCTGTCTCTCCCTCTCTTGTTTTCTCGCTCTCTACTCATTTTCTTTAAATTTCATTAAGTTCAGTGGGTTTCTTTGAATGCCTATGAACTGCAAGGCTATATCAAGTAAATTCCAATATGACCAAGTACAAAAGCAGAAAAGGTATTGTGTAAAAGCATATGACGTGATTGTAGTCAGTTGGTACGGAATCTCTCGTGATGCATTTATCGCACTGCAGCTGAGTGCATGGTCGCAATATTTGTTTTAATATATATATACATGCACATTTAACTAGTCTATAAGTGTTTCTTGTATCTCTATCTAGAAAACCGGAGCACACGTTGATGAATGTACCAGAGTCTTCAGTTCACTTCACTGTATTATCTAACTATAACCACATATTATGTGCTGTTGATTTGGCACAATCATTACGTTCTTTTGAAGTTTATTTATGTATTTTGAATCCACATTACACGCCTTTGGTACATCCTCAAAAATCTTTTTGCTGTGCTATGATACTTTAATCAGCTGTTTCTTTCATCCAAACAGATGTCTGACTGTTTGGACACCACATAGAAAATATTCAGTATGGGTTTTTCCCTTTTGATTTATGACAGTTGGCTGAAGTTTTAAAACAAGATAATTTAATCGTTGAATATTATTTACTGGGCCCACCCTGTCAGACTCTCTCTCTCTCTCCCTCTCTCTTTCGATTCTCTCCCTCCCCTGCTCTCTTCTTTCCCTCTCTCTCTGTTCTCTCCCTCCCTTGCTCTCTCTCCTTCTCTTCTCCCTCCTCCCACCTCCCCCTTTCTCATCGCTGTCTCTCTCTCTCTCTCCCTCTCTGTCTCCTCTCTTTCACAGATACATCTAAATAGTGTTCAGAGCCACACTGCACACTGATATCGTTCCCACATCACAGGGAGCAATGTGCTCATGTTTGTTCCCCAGGGATACCCCCATTGTTCTCTAGGGCAGGGGTCATCAAACCTTTGGAGACCCCAAAATACAGTTTCAGTGTGTCAGTGGGAACCGACCCGGAGTTTATTGAACGTATCACCAGTTCCGATGTGCTCAGGCTGTTTCAGAGTGTTCTGTGTCAGGCCTCCAACCCTTGTCCTGACCCATGGTTTAAGAGTCCCTGCTCTAGGGGTTAACCGTTTCTTGTGGTCAGGTTCTTATCTGATGGCAGGCTGGATGTCCGTACAAGCAGATAGAACAAGATACGCAACGACACCCACCCCATGTTCTCGTGCTCTTATCTGCCAATCTCAGGGCCACACACACATACACAAGGACAAACACATACACACACAGAAACACACAGACAAAGACACAGATAAACACAGGCACTCACTGGAACACACATGTAACTACATGCATAAACACATGCATTGGAATATTATATATTTGCACACAGAGAAACGTTCACACACACACACACACACACACACACACACACACACATGAATACTGATATACGCACATATATTTAACACAAACATACATTAAACACAAACATATACAAACCAAATACACACACACATAAACACACACACACACACACACATGCACACCAATATACACACAGATATTTAAAACAAACATACATTAAACACAAATATACACAAACCAAATACACGCACACACACACACACACACCCAGCTCATCAGACAACATCCCGCTCGGCCGGTCGATATCACCAAGCAAAACAAGGGTGGAACCGTCTCGGATTCATCACCACTCCTCCTCTCGTCTCCTCCTCTCCTCCTCTCCTACTATCCTCCCATCCTCTCCTCTTCCTCTCCTCCTCCTCTCCTCCTCTCCTCCTCCTCCTCCTCTCCTCCTCTCCTCCTCTCCTCCTCTCCTCCTCTCCTCCTCTCCTCCTCCTCCTCTCTTCTTCTCTCCTCCTCTCTTCCTCTTCTTCTCTTTTCCTCCTCCCCTACCTCCCTTCTCCTCTCTGCTCTCCTCTCCTCTCCTCTCCTCTCCTCTCCTCTCCTCTCCTCTCCTCTCTCCTCTCCTCTCCTCTCCTCTCCTCTCCTCTCCTCTCCTCTCCTCTCCTCTCCTCTCCTCTCCTCTCCTCTCATCTCCTCTCCTTCTCTGCTCTTTTCCTCCTCGCCTCCTTTTCATTCCTCCTCCTCCTCTCCTCTTCTCTTCTTCTCCTTCTCTCCTCTCCTCTTCCTCTCCTCCCCTCCTCCTCTCCTCCTCTCCTCCTCTCCTCATCCCTTATTTTCCACATGCCTCTGTGGCCGGATCATCAACACCCACCCTGTAATTCCCAGACCTTTGTCTCTGTGTCAGTGTGTGTGTGTGTGTGTGTGTGTGTGTGTGTGTGTGTTTGTTTGGTCTTGATTACACAACCTTTTCTGGTCTTACCTGTACATGCATGCATCCTCACACATGTGCCTGTTCCCATTACGATCCTAATATGATACGCAGATATAGCGCACACATGTGTGTCTGTGTGCGTGTGTGTGTGTATATGCGCGCATGTGCTTGCAAGTGTGCATGCTCGTGTGTGTGTGTGTGTGTGTGTGTGTGCATGTGTATGTGTGTGTGTGTTTGTGTGTGTGTGTGTGTGTGTGTGTGTGTGTGTGTGTGTGTACTTGTGTGTAACTCACAGGGGTAAACCCAGGATCAATGGGATGGAGTGATCCAGAGTAAAAGGGGTGGATGGATGGAGGGGAGGTGAAACCATATCTGCCCGTCTCGCTGGCTCATTAGTGGGCTGCCAGTGGATACCAGAGGCTCGCGAGGTCCTCATGCAGATGAGCAGAAACCCAAGCAGCGCAGCAGGGTGTGGGGGTGTCAGGCTGGTGGAGGAGGGGGTCTGGGAGTGGTGGTTGGTGCTGGAAGGGTGCGGCGGTCCGGGGCTGGTGAGCTGAAGGAGTGTGGATGTTAGGGGTACAATTATCTGAAAAACTCAAATGTGCAGTTCTTCCCTGTTGAACTGCACATAACATTGTTGACGTTATGAAGCCAATTCTAAAGTGTGTTGGTCAACGCCATGCGAAAGAGTTAGACTGTGACAATATACTACTAATCCTCATCATATTCTACCTACCTGTCAGCATCCTGGAGCAAGATGGTGAAGCCCTCCCTGCTCCCTGATGACTGGATTCCTTTATACTCGTTGTATGAGACTTTGGATAAAAAACATTCTCTGAAATAGCGAATGAGATAGACATTAGTAGGACAAATTGTACTTTATTAAAAAAACGTTATTATCTGTTCACCAAAAATGTATCAATTAATTTATTAACCCCGGATGGAAAATGTCGTCGGTGTGTGTGCGTGAATGAGTCGGTGTGTTTTTGTGTGTCTTTGTGTGTGAATGTGTGTGTGGGTGTGTGCCTGTGTGCGCGTGTGCATGTGTTCTTATTTATATTTCTATATTTATGTGGACTGTGACCTTGAACACAACACCTGTCTTAAAACAAACAGCAGCTCAGAAGCTAGAGCAGCAAGTCTGGAGGGTTGCTGGTTTGATGCTGGAATACTCCTGGCTAAGGTATTGAGGTGCTGGTTCCATTGGTGTCTGACTGCAACCATGTGTGTGTGACTGATGAGTATATTGTGTGTGACACTTTGAATGGCCCTACTTGCTATAATTACAGGACCATTTACTATTTCATTAACTTGTACCTACTTAATATGTTCAATTATTGTCATAGATAAACTCGTCTGGCTAAAGGTAGTGGTTTGAACAACGGTAGCACTTTAGAAAATGAAAACAGTGTTGGTGGTGGCTGTGGTTTTGCTGGTGGTTGGGCTGTGCTGGTGGTGATGGTTGTGTGATCTGAATAACTCTGGATTTATTATGGTGACCAGGTGGAATCAGAGCAATCCTTCCAAGTCATGCCAGGTCCAGTCCTCCAGGCCGGTTCCCCAGAACCCCCAGACACGCTAAACGCCCCAGACATCCCAGACATCCCAGACACCCCGGACACCCTAGACACCCCAGAAACCCCAGACACACTAAACACCCCAGAAACACTAGACACCCCAGAAACCCTGGGCACCCCAGACTCCCCGGACATCCTAGACACCCTGGACACCACGGGCACCCTAGACACCCCAGGCACCCTAAACACCACGGGCACCCTAGACACCCAGACACCCAGACACCACGGGCACCCTAGACACCCAGACACCCTAGACACCATGGGCACCCTAGACACCCAGACACCCAGACACCCTAGACACCCTGGATACCCAGGATCCTGACCTCAGGGACCAGCCACCTGAGCACTCGGGCTACCACTAGGTGGAAGTGTGTGGGGGGGCTTATCAGTGTGTGTGTGTGTGTGTGTGTGTGTGTGTGTGTGTGTGTGTGTGTGTGTGTGTGTGTGTGTGTGTGTGTGTGTGTGTGTGTGTATGTGTGTTTAGGGAAGTAGAATAAGTAGCTGAAAAAATTGTGACACTCAGAAAGATCGATAAAGGGAGAGGACGATGCTGACGATTAGCCTGACAACGCCTGACTAATTTGCAAAGACGTATTAGTCTGGAACCTCCCAGTTCATCTTCGATTTCCAAGGCCATTGGAAGGGATGACAGAGATGAGGATAATTTTAACATTTAATGGTAAAAATGATTGGGGGTGATGATAAAGTTGACAGTTGAACAAACTTTCTCATATAAAACCAATTTTTACCGTAAGAGAATCATTTTTAAAATGATTGCTCAATTATTATTCCAGTATTTTCACTAAATGAAAACATCGATTTACACCGTTGTATTTTGCAAAAGTCAGGAGATCATGAAAAAACAATAATTACAACAACAACAACAAAAGAATTAAAAATAATGAAAGTCTAAATATTTATCATGGCGACTGGTAGATAATGGATCGGGAAGCAGATGAAGGCAGTAATCACTGAATAGGTAACTGAATGATGGCAGGGCACAGGCAGCATTAATACTGCAGAATGCTTTAATTAGCCGGGACGGCCAATCGGGAGCACAATAGGCAGCCCTGGGGGCAACATCAAATGCCAAATGGTGCCCATTGTTGGGTGCCATCGCAGGCCCACTCGGCACACTGAAAGGAGCTGTTCTGATGGACCCATAAAGCTGCCAATTGAGGAGGATGGATGGAGAGGGTCAGCAGACAGTGAGGGTGGCCCAGACATTGACAGTAATCACAGCAGATTGATGCTGCACCACAGGTCCTGACAACTGGCCATAAGATACACAGTGGACTGGAGGGATCCAGGAGGGAACACACACACATACACACACACAAACACACAGACTCACACACATATTCACACACATACACACATACACACGATGACAAGAGTTGCTGTTGATGCCAGGCTCCTATGCCAGATTCCTACATGTGATGGGACAGAGAAAGAGAGTGAGAGAGAGAGAGAGAAAGAAAGAGAGAGAGATGTGGTGCGGATTGCAGCCAAACTCCTATCTCTGTCTATACTCATGAAGGTCAACTATGATGTCAATTATTCCACACATTAAATCAAATAAAAAAGCAAGCCAAATATTTCATTTGCTAAGATGGAATATCTTATCATCATGAAATATGTGTGTTTCATGTAACACCATACAGTCTAAGTAATTTGGCATCTCTGATGCAGGATACTCGTGCCAAAGATATAATTATATATCATTTCAAATCCTATAATTTCAAACTGTCACCAGGCTGGTGGTTGGTGAAAGTTTTTGCACAGGCACTTTAATTTAATATCAGTACAGGGCAGCGTTGTTCGCTTAAAGCACCATGGTCACCATGGCAACTATGTCAATTTTTAACATGACATTGACATTGGGCGCACAGGCTGCCTCGATTCAAGCCCCCTTTTCACAAATGGGTAGCTTATAAAGATCTAGGTTCCTTGTAGGGTCCTAGATCCGCATCGATGTTACAGGGAAGCCTCCTACAGAGCTAGGACACAAACTGAAGGAAGCAATTGAGGGTGAACCTGGACTATATTACGGAATACCAGATCCACCCCGGGCAGGGGCTCCCAAATGATCTAAACTCATACGTGTGCGTAAAGAGACGAAGAAGCCTCTCTCATCTGTGAACAGAATGCTTAAAATGCTCTCATATGAATACAGAGTAGCGGCCACAAAGCATGTAGGGCACAATGGTTTTGACTAGAAAATAACAAAGAAATGCATGAATAAAATGGATGCCTTCTCCTACCTAATACATGCTCTTAAGACGTGGACTTGTTAAGACTGAAAAATAATTTGAATGGGCTTTTGTGGCTGTATTGACAGGACAGGGAAGACGGACAGGGAAGAGGGTTAAAGAAGATAGCAAGACCGCTACAAGGTATACTGTAGCCTTTCCTTGAAAACCACCATTAGCACACAGGACACTTCGATTCTCATTTCACCTGAAAGAGAGGAGGAGGAAGAGGAGGAGCAGGATGGTGAGGGGGAGGAGGACAAGAACAAGGAGGAGGTAGGATGAAGAGCACGAGGAGGAGGAGGAGGAGGAGGAGGAGGAGGTAGGAGGAGGGGGAGGGGGAGGGGGAGGAAGAGGAGGAAGAAGAGGAAGAGGAAGACAGGGAGAAAGAGGAAGACAGGGAGGAAGAGGAAGAGGAAGACAGGGAGGAAGAGGAAGACAGGGAGGAGGAGGAGGAGGAGGAGGAGGAGGGGGAGGAGGAGGAGGAGGAGGAGGAGGAGGAGGAGGAGGAGGAGGAGGAGGAGGAGGAGGAGGAGGAGGAGGAGGTAGAAAGACTGGGAGGAAGAGGAGGGGTTCCGTCGACCCAGTGATGTTGCAGGTGTGGTCCACCATGTTGTGTTGTGTTGTATCATGTGTAACTATGTTTACCTTCCCTCTATTAACCCCTGCGAGCCCCCTGACCCGGCTGGCCTGTACAGATCACAACAGAACCCTCCTGGACCCCCAGACCGTCACGGTCGATCGGAGCTCAACACCGCCATTGATCAGCGGAGAAGATATCATCAACAACAACAGTGTTTGTGTGTGTGTGTGTGTGTGTGTGTGTGTGTGTGTGTGTGTGTGTGTGTGTGTGTGTGTGTGGAGCGACCAAGGGGTAAAATGATACGCTTGTCGTCATTGTCCGACAGCCCCATCCTTTTGGAGCCCACAAAAAACTGCATTTTTTTTTTTAAATGATTGTGCTGTGTTCATTTTGGGACAAAGGATATTTGTTGCTGTGTGTATATTTTGATGTGGAGTTTGCACCACATAGCAGCTCGTTTGCTGCACACAAAAGACTGTATGAGGTTTTTACACAATCTGTGGTTGTGTGTGTGTGTGTGTGTGTGTGCTGTGTAAGAAAGAAAATAAGAAAGAAAGAATGAAAGAAAGAAAGAAAGAAAGAATGAATGAATGAATGAATGAATGACAGACCAAGAAAATAGAAAAGGCAGCAACCACAGGGACTCCGAACAGAATCTTTGAGGTGGAGATTTCCAGTCAAATAAACGGAGGGGAAGAGAACGAGAGCACGAGAGAGAGAGAGAGAGAGAGAGAGAGAGAGAGAGAGAGAGAGAGAGAGAGAGAGAGAGAGAGAGAGAGGGAGGAAGGGAGGGGAGGCGAGGGGAGGGAGGAGAGGAGAGGAGCAAGGGACGGTGATTTGTGTCTCTCTGCAGCGTGCTAGCGTTACAGGAATGGGCCTCTGGGGCACCATGAGAAGGCTGCTGATTGTTAGGAGGGGTAATTGGAGCCCTGCACTGCCCCCACCCACCCCCTGCCCTCGTAGATTTATTTACATTTCAGTGGCTGGACCCCACTCTGAGAGGGATGGCAGACGCTGCCTCCCTCACATCAATATTTTGTAGTCGTGATCGCCCTGTTATTTTTTTCTGTTCCTTTTTTTGGTTTGGTGATCATTTTATCTCTCTTCTTCAAACGTCGACTCTCGTTTCACCACGATGACTAAATATTTACATTAATGTTGGATATGACCGCTATATGATGGTTTGGTTGTATTGGTGAACTGGTGTCATGTTGGATGTCACCCTCTCACCTACAGAGATGGGTTATGAAATAGAGTTACTTCCCCACTCACTGTGTCCATCATACAGAGAGGTCATTAATATGTACGCTTTTGGCTGCGCTTGAAGGTTGGCTGCGCTGATTGATGTTGGGCACTATACTCTGAACATTCAATTATTAATTGTTTTAAGATAGGCTGTCCTTTATTTAACCCAGACGGAAAATATGGATGGTTGTCACTGCAGCAAGTACAGGACATTAATATAATTGTTAAAAAAGAATAATAATAAAAAAGAAATACTTCTACTGTTTGAAAGATTCATAATCTTGTTTTGTTGCGTACATGTATGGATAGATTTTGTGTACATTATGGATAGATTGTGTATATATATAGGGATGGCTAGTGCACACATGTCTAGATTGTTCACCTGTATATACTGTATATGTATATTTATGAACATGTATAGTTTGAGTACATGATAGTGATTGATTGTATATGTACTTGGTATATTGCGTGTATATTAAGGTTTGATCGTATGTACGTATGAATAGATTTTGTATGTGGATACATTGTGTATACATTATGAATAGATAGCGCATGCATTATGAATAGATAGAGTAGACCGAGAGTCATGGAGCTCATTGCACAGACAGCTCTCAGTCTTAAGTGGGAGAGAGGTAGCCAGCTCCCTCCCCCCTCTCTCCCCATCCCCATTTAGGATAGTAGGCTCTTTAGGCTGACAGCCGTTAAATATGAGTTAAAAACCACACAGGCCCTCTTTGCTTTCCAAAATGTCATTACACATCTTTACGGCGGCCGGTTGTTGAATAAGCAGTTTGCAGCAGGGCTCCCTCGGGTCCTCAGACCAGGGGATGGGAACCCAGGGGTCAGACAGACCGACAGATGGACGGGTGGACGGATGGATGGAGGGATGGAGGGGGGAGGGAGGGAGGAAGGAATAGAGAGACTGGGAGATGGAGGGAGGGCGGGAATGAGGGAGGGATGGAGAGACAGAGACGGAGGGAGGGAGGGAGGGAGGGAGGGAGGGAGGGAGGGAGGGAGGGAGGGAGGGAGGGAGGGAGGGAGGG